>JAKIJQ010000227.1:0-215000 GCA_023373905.1 Rhizoglyphus robini | reverse complement strand
TAGTGGCTGAGAGGGGTCAAATTCGATTAATTAGTGGCCCCTGAATTCGATCGAACAAGTCTCGAGGCTGTAGAACGTGTACTTTTCGAGATATTAACAATAACTCCTTTATTTTGCTGTTTTAGTGGCTGAGAGGGATCAAATTCGATTAATTAGTGTCCTCTGAATTCGATCGAACAAGTCTCGAGGCCGTAGAACGTGTACTTTTCGAGATATTATGACTAACTCCTTTATTTTGCTGTTTTAGTGGCTGAGAGGGATCAAATTCGATTAATTAGTGGCCCCTGAATTCGATCGAACAAGTCTCGAGGCCGTAGAACGTGTACTTTTCGAGATATTATGACTAACTCCTTTATTTTGCTGTTTTAGTGGCTGAGAGGGATCAAATTCGATTAATTAGTGTCCCCTGAATTCGATCGAACAAGTCTCGAGGCCGTAGAACGTGTACTTTTCGAGATATTAACAATAACTCCTTTATTTTGCTGTTTTAGTGGCTGAGAGGGATCAAATTCGATTAATTAGTGTCCCCTGAATTCGATCGAACAAGTCTCGAGGCCGTAGAACGTGTACTTTTCGAGATATTAACAATAACTCCTTTATTTTGCTGTTTTAGGGACTGAGAGGGGTCAAATTCGATTAATTAGAGGCCTGTAAATTCGATCGAACAAGTCTCGAGGCTGTAGAACGTGTACTTTTCGAGATATTAACAATAACTCCTTTATTTTGCTGTTTTAGTGGCTGAGAGGGATCAAATTCGATTAATTAGTGGCCCCTGAATTCGATCGAACAAGTCTCGAGGCTGTAGAACGTGTACTTTTCGAGATATTAACAATAACTCCTTTATTTTGCTGTTTTAGTGGCTGAGAGGGATCAAATTCGATTAATTAGTGGCCCCTGAATTCGATCGAACAAGTCTCGAGGCTGTAGAACGTGTACTTTTCGAGATATTAACAATAACTTCTTTATTTTGCTGTTTTAGTGGCTGAGAGGGATCAAATTCGATTAATTAGTGGCCCCTGAATTCGATCGAACAAGTCTCGAGGCCGTAGAACGTGTACTTTTCGAGATATTAACAATAACTCCTTTATTTTGCTGTTTTAGTGGCCTCGAGACTTGTTCGATCGAATTCAGGGGCCACTAATTAATCGAATTTGATCCCTCTCAGCCACTAAAACAGCAAAATAAAGGAGTTATTGTTAATATCTCGAAAAGTACACGTTCTACGGCCTCGAGACTTGTTCGATCGAATTCAGGGGACACTAATTAATCGAATTTGATCCCTCTCAGTCCCTAAAACAGCAAAATAAAGGAGTTATTGTTAATATCTCGAAAAGTACACGTTCTACGGCCTCGAGACTTGTTCGATCGAATTTACAGGCCTCTAATTAATCGAATTTAACTCCTCTCAGTCCCTAAAACAGCAAAATAAAGGAGTTATTGTTAATATCTCGAAAAGTACACGTTCTACAGCCTCGAGACTTGTTCGATCGAATTTACAGGCCTCTAATTAATCGAATTTAACTCCTCTCAGGCATAATACGTATTACACACACACACATACACACGCTATCTCATGTTTATTGATAATATTATCTTGTCTTAGCCTTGATATTACATAGTCATTCGACTAATCAATTGACATTTGCAGTTATCACTCAAAATAGCATTTGTGTGTTTCTAAACCGACGTCAACGGCTTATAATAACGCCCAATAAAAGTGCAAAATTATTGGATAGTTAGTTCCCAATTTGTGGGAAGTTAATACCAAATTCATGAATTTACTACATCATCACTACTACATCCACACTTAAATGTTACCCACTTAAATGTCTTCATCATATTGTCCTGACTCGTGTGCACAACCTTTGCAAAGTCATCATCCACCGATTCGCCTAAAACACTACTCAGTGAGTAACTACTACTCCACATTTGTGTATCAAGTGAGAACTCATGTCATCCTCTTTTCTACCTGTTTGTGTCTGGCTGCCATACTTGGCGCTAAGGGAGAATGAGGATTATCGTCGTGTCGTAAGCTTTCTGTGTATGGACTGGCCGCCACAACTGAAATGTCGTCGTTTTCTTTGATTGGCGTAATGTTCGTCGAAATAGACTTACTTACTCCCTGATTTCAATCGATCTAAATCGCCAGCCCGAACCTCCTTATGCTAGCTAAGCACGCAAGCTAATGTAACTTGTAACTTGTTTTGTTCCAGGTCAGACAGTAAGTCTCACGTCCACAGCTGAAGCATTGCAGATTATACCAACGGTGGTGGCGTTTTTTATTAATTGGAAGCCTGTGCATTTTGCTGAATATGGCGATTGGATATATTCCCGCTTGCAGAGATACACTTTCGGATACGACGGAAGAGAACAGAGTCAGTCATTTTCATTCACCAAACAGAAAATGGTGCTGGTGGCTTAGAAACACGAACATATTGTTAGTTAAAAGCAGTTTATTTGAATAATAAATAAGGCCAACACAAGAAATGCTTGGGAGCGAGAGTCACCAATTCTTCTTCGAGAGTACGAGCCACCAATAGTTCCACCAGAGGATGACCAGAACAAGGTACCAACGAATAGAATTGTAGAGAGACCAACGGAGAGAGAGATCACAATCTAGAAAGTAGAAGAAGAGGTGCGTAAGCACAGATCACAAGAGGCAACCGATCAGTACACATACTAGGCATACGATGATAGAGCACTTCAGCAACACGTGCTTATAAAGGCAGTGGAGGTCGGCTATGTTCACACTGAGTGACTGCAGACATAGTGACTTCACTATGACTAAGCACAATATGATAAATGGTCATACAGAGAGAGGGAGCCACTTCTTAACACATATAACAAATATACTAAACATACACCAGACTAACCGAGAAGACACTTTGATCAGGCTTAAGCGAACGGTTGTGAGTGAGCGTTTGGTGGTGCAGATGACGAGTAAGTAAGCCAAATAATCTCCACATACATTAAATGAATGGCTTGAAAAATTCCCAACATACCCTCTGTTTTAGAACACACACACACACACTCTCTCTCTCTCTCTCTCTCTCTCTCTCTCTCTCTCTCTCTCTCAGACACAGACAAACAGACACAAACACACTCGAGAATGTCTTTGATAGTAATCGCAAGGTCAAATGCACAAATAATGCACTAATAATCAATATAACTTACTTTATTGGTAGTATGTATAACATAAATAAGCGATTTCTAATTTGGTGCATGGCAGTGTTTAAGTATTCACTTGTCGGTCTTGCTTCTGTTTCGCCAGTATTGTCTTATTGCCCATCACCTTGAATTGCAGTATTCGTCCCCCGCTTTTTCAAATTCAAATTTTTAACACGAGAATGTCGGGCACTCGTATGCTGCCTATAACTCAACTTCGGGATTGAGTTATGTATTTGGCAAATAATTTTGGATTATTCTTTGTTACGGTTGCCGTCATGGCTAGCATGGCAATGTTGAGCTTATTGCGGATTACGTTGAAAAGATGCAAATACGATTGACGGAAGTTCTTTGACAACTCGGCAGACAGTGAGCTTCGTTGATGCACGCAAAGGCCACCTGAGCAAAAGCGTTAATGTCAAACGAGTTGAGTCCACCGACCACAGACTCGGGATGAAGTGATTGTTGATAGACGATAGACAGTTGTGATGGACTAATCGGTGATCAGGTGCTCCCGCAAAATGCCACCAGTCTTTTTTTCGTAAACGGACACAATCTGGCCGAGTAGAGTATTGGCATCGATGATCAACACCTCGGCAGGCAGTGGATACTTCTGTTGAATCAGTTCGTGCAGTGCCCGAAGGTACTCCAGTGTAATGCCACTCTCCTCAGGACGGCCACATCGTTTGATACGTTCATAGATCACTTCTGGATCCGATCGAAGGTAGATGAACAAGTCCACCGGAGCAGAGGCGACAGCCGCCTTGAAGCACTCTTCCAAGATGTAGTACTCGCATGGCTCGATAAAACCTTTACGGCGCAGATTCTCTACAAAACAGTACCGGGCAAAGTAGAAAGATCGTTCCAGAACCTTAAAGTTGCTTTCATCTTGTGGCTACATCTTGTGGATCTTGACCATAGTGAGCTGCACATACGACTGGAATGCAAAACTCTAAACTTTGGGATCATCGGCCAGCAGCTGGTAAATGTTCACACCGCCAACATTGCACCACAGATAGATCGGCTCGGGCACAATCAGTGGCTTGATGAGCAGGGAGGAGGCGCAGTTCTAGGAGAATATTTTCAGGAAGGTGGTCTTTCCACTGCCAATGTTGTTTTTCACGATAATACGGTGCAGCTTCTTCTCGAATGGCGGTGGTAACTTGAGGAATTTACAGTCGACAGAGGATTGCAGTGATGATGCAACTTGAAACTGTCGATGGCCAGACTCTGACAGAACGGGCAAGGAGCGCTAAAACGAGTTTTCAGGTTCGGTGTCATACAGAAAATTTTACACGGCCATAGATGGATCCATTAGTGATGGTGAGATGAGGCACAAATTGAGATATATCGTCGATGAGAGGTGAGGATGTCTAAAAGAAAGGCTCGACTAGGTGATCGTAACGTGAACACTTGTGCCTGGATAGAGATAATCGCTTGATAGCCGCTTGCTTTTTGTTTTTCGTCTTATTTCTGATTTCTGTTCATTTCCACCGGTGGTCAAGTTCCACAGTTGATCTTGCACCAACAAAATCAGCTGAAATACCACAATTGAGATTACGTGTCGCTTCATCCAGAAACAATAAGCAGCCATTTGGTAGAAAATTGATTTGCCAAAGTCAGTTGGCGAGATGAGCAGTGTTGACTTGTAATACAGAATTTAGGTAACAGTGTACACCAATGTGTAATTGGGACGGAAGTGCTTAAAGCCAAACTCCGCCAGCGACTCTTCCACCAGTTGGTCCAGCTCGGGATCGTACATATCGGTGAACAATGGCTCGGTCATGCAAATGTCGTACCTGGTCTAGGCTGTGCACTTTATAGTCGGCCGATGCTTCCGCAGCTCCATCCTCAATGACCGACAGAAGATAATACATGTTGTTGGGACATTGTCCCAGTGGTTAGCCTCGCTATACTTGAAACACATGTCGACGTACTTCTTGCCTCGCTTGTTGGCCGCTTTGTCCAACACACCTTTCGTCTGTTCAGTGATAGTTTTGTTGGTTTGTTGTCTGGAACATTGTCCGAATCTGTAAATGTAAAAGCACAATTAGGATCAAGTGTGATCAAGATGGTGTTGTTAAACAAACCATTTGGCCTTGGCTAGGTGTTTGAAGAATGTGCGAGCCGACGGTGAAGTTATTGTTGCTGATGACGATTTTGACGATACTGTGGTGTGATGTAATGAAGTTCGGTAGTGGTGAATAAATTGCATCATCAATTTGAATGCGGGAGTGAACAGAAAAAACAAACTAGCCAAAACAGAATGAAGACGGCCAAGCAAATAAAAAGATTGCACTGCACGAACAATACGATGAAGTGGCTTAAAAACAAGATGAAATGACGAAATGTTAAATTTAAAAAGATGATCGGCAATGATGATGTTGATGATGATAATGTTCGTCAATGATAAAGTTAGGTTGATAAATAAAAAACAGGTTAAAAAACTTAAAAACAGTTTGATCATCATCAAGCATCAAGGTCTTCCTCATTCTGGGGAACAGATTTTGGAAGACGGCGGGATCATATAGACGAGCTTGTCGTCTTTGTCGTCGAAGAGAGCGACCATTTTCGAGATCAAACAGACTCTCGTCGAGTCTTGGCAGCTGGTGCTTGACTTCGCAATTGTTGCCGATTCGAACCGTTTGGTCCTCTTGAAGAATACGCTGAGGAGTGGATTGCTGCGGAGGCTGCAATTGCTCAAAAACCGGCGGGACGTTGATCAAGCTTTGTAGAGCATTCTCCTCTTCCGTCGCCAACCCAATTTTGTTTGCTTTGTCAGCTTCAGCCGTTGCCAGCTGGTCACGTAATTGCTGACACACCGCTGCATTCTCCTCGGCCCAAGCTTTGTTCGCTCGATCTTGTGCAGCTGGAAGCTGGTCGACGACGAAATTGGCCACAACAGCCACAGCGTCCGCCAAGTCGCCCGCCAAACCGCCTGCCCAACCGTCATTGTTCAGGCGACCATAACCGCTCAAAATCTTAAGAAGAAAAATAAACGTAAAAACAATTTGAAATTAAGAACCCAAACACTCACCTGTCCAACTTGTGCAACAGAACCAGTGCGTGTCCTTGTATGCTGACACTTGTCAATTACGAGAAGACACAAGACCACACTGGCCCACCGGTCTCGATCAGCCATAGCGAACAGCGCCAAGTTTTACGTATCCCAAAAAGCCAATATCGACAGCACACGACAGTCACATCATTTGCAGATCCACAACTAACCTCACCCCAACGATCACATTCCTAAAGTTCGATTTGCATGACACAAAGTGTCACTTACCGACGAGAAAGAGGATCAGAACAGTGTTGAACGAATGCACGAAGATGTGCTGGTATGATTGCAATGGTACCAAACTTGACTCGGTCTGTCAACAACAAGCTCAAATGTGATTAGTGTTGCACGAAATCGAATCACACATGCACACTGCACCGAACCGAGCGATCGGTATTTGCATAGGAGAAATAAACATCATTGGCTCCAAAGGAGCATAGTCTGAGCGGGAACGCCCCCTTCCCCCGCAACCCAAATGTATATTAATTTTGATTACTCAAATTAGTATTTGATTTGACGATAATTGCGTTGATGAAATAAGTTTTTGTGTTCAATCAGTTACAATGCCAGTTAATAGAGAATTGTTTTCTCAAACATTAGGATTTTTAGCTACTTAACTCAAGTAAAAGCAACAAAAGCAATTTATTCAGTTTTTTAATATTCCATGATTGCCAATGATCACCTTAAGAATTAAAAGTCGTCAAGGCTTTGACTATCAAACATTAGCGAACGATTCGAGTGTTCAAACGATGTGAATGTCTAGGTATATGTGTTTTGAATGAGCCTAATATTCACAATAATCATTTCTTTGGTTATCAACTCCCACACCTTAATATCCCACAAAGGTGCACAAAAAATTGCAGATTGCGATCTGGCCTCGTGTCTCGGCCGATCAGAATTGCAATTTTTGTGCCTTTTTTCTAAATTTGTTCAAGGTTATTAGTATCCCAATTCAAGCATCATGGAATCACAGAGCTAGCTAACTCGTCAAAATCTTGCATCCACGTACAGACCAGCTGCATTCCCCAATCTCCAAACACGCATTGAGTCTCTGCAGATGCATTGATTCCTTCAAATGCATTGGATATTCTCAATTTCAACTGACAATGAGAGTGAATCCATGTTGTCCAATGTCCATGTAGCCAAGTTTATCCTCAGTTAGATCAATACACGAAAGAATCCTTCTCTGGTCCTAATGGTTTAAGTGAATCCATTGGTTCAATATATCGGTTACCATCGAATAGCGATAGGCATTTTATCTATATTGGTGAGATTTTGCAATACTTGAGGGACCTCGTTGAGTTCCATGAGATTCTCATTTGTAAACATATTTGTGGTTTTTAGGTTGGTGAAGGAATTACACAGGTTTTCACTGTTTTAAAACTTTCGACTCACCAATGACAACAAAACAGAACACGTCTGTGTGATTACACTGCGATAAAAGGTAATGCATGCGTTGTGTGTTGAACATATCATAATGTCAGCTGTTTGGCCAATAGTTGCAATTTTCAACACCAGGTGGCGCTTTTTGTTTTATCTTATCTTTGCGTTTTCGAGTAAACTACTATTTTTCGGTACATCTACACTGTAATCTAAGCTTAACCTGAAAATTTGGTGCAATTTGATTTAGTACTTTTCTCTGAATATGTATAACAACAAACACAAAAAGTCATGGTAGAAGTCTTTCGCTTTGGCGAAGCTTCGCTTCGCCCCCGCTCAGACAAACACGCACGAACGGTTGTGTGTGGTGGTGTTCCGAACTGGTGTGTTGATGCAGAGGTGAAGGTTTGCTTGTGATATGTGATGGTTGAGATGGTCACGATGAGCACAGCCACCAAAAATCAACAAATACGGCAAAAGCACGCACAAGCAAATAATGAGCTGCCAATGCGGAGCAAGATGAAGATGAACGTTTTGTGGATTGTCACTCGGCCCCACGGCGCCAATGTTTTAGTTCAAATCTTAATGAATCCAGTGGATAGGAGAGAGAAGAAAGCGAGAAGCGAAGAGCGAGAAGCGACGAGCGAGAAGCCTGTACAATGAGAAAGACTTGACACTTGCGACTGCATGTGACTCGACAGTGTGTGTGTGAGTGTGCTTTGTTATACGAGAGAGAAGACGACTTTATATGCAAGCCGTGGTGGTGGTGGTGTGCTGTTCATGGCAGTGCAATTACACACTGTGCTTTCTCTCTCGCTCTCGCACTCGCATGTTTGCCCGTCCAACGAGTCAATATTTGGTGTTTTGCCAATGGCGGGTGTTGGCGATCACACAACGAGCTCGGCGCGACTCTGTGTGGAGTGTTCAGTTCGAGACATTGCACAGCACCCCCAATCCAATTTCACTAGATTCGCCCTCAAGTTGACGCCCGTATCGTGTCAGCCATCATCAGAACTACGACGACTGAGTGGCGCCACTGATGGTTGGAGTGCTGGTGGCGAACGTTGGCCGTGTGCAGTGCACAGTGTGTGCACCAAGTGCGGCAAAGCTGCCATCGACATCGCCACTCGGCATCCGCTTGGTCGTTGCTCGATCGGTGCCACCGTGCACACATGCACTCACAAAGTCACAAGCACCATCGTGCGTGTTCTGAGCCATCATTGATGATGATGATGATAAACATGCAATGCCATAGAATAAGCAGAAACCTATGTGACCATAATGTTGGCCACCTAAAGGCACTCGATTCGTGAGCCCAACTTAGTTACAAAACTAAGTCAGCTTTACCTGGACATTTAAAATGCAATAAATCGAGTAGACATACACAAACAAAGCACAAAGGGCACATTATCACAACATAATTTTTATTTCATTGGAGGAGCGACCGAACTCACTCACGCTGAGCGAGCGAAGCAAGTGAGGTGTGAGTGAGTGATGGAACGACGATATATACTCGAGAAAAATGTAACTTCAGTCATTTTTGTGCGCACAACTTCTCCGAAACTACCATAAGAATCTGTCTAAAATTTTAAAAGAATGATCTGGTGGTAGTGAAGATGTGTAATGCGAAAATTGGTCACTGTAGGTCAAAGGACAAAGGAGTTATGATTTATAAAATTAATAAAAACGATGCAAACACTAATATCACAAAATGTCACAAAAATCTTTACAAGTGTGTTTGTGTAGGTGTGAGCAAAGTGAGACAACAACATTTGCATTTTCGGTGTGTCTGTGTGACGGTTGTTGTGCATAGCCATACTGTGGGTGTGTGTGTGTCGCATCATTAAAAGGGTAAAACATAAAAACAATTGTGAAATTGTAATTGTCGGAGCGGAACGTCGAGCGAGCGAAGCGAGCGAGTAAGTGTAGTGACGACTCTGCGTTCACTCAAATGAAAAAGGCTTGTCCTTGGGATAGCGTCAATACGGTTCAATGGATTGGTCTGAAAATTTTACACAATGTTCTGGTTGTGGTGAAGTTGTGCCTTTTGGCCTATAAGTCAAAGGTCAACGGAGCATCGGTTTTTCAAAAAATAAATTAAATTTTTCCATGTGTAGAGACTGAGTGTCAACTGCTAAGTGAGACCCAGGTAAGCACACACGCCAAGCAGCGCGCCCGCTGTGCGCATATGAGATGCTCAGTGACAAACACACCAACATAATAGTGCTGTGATTGACTGTACCATCACCGAAGGTTGTCATGGACAATCTTAAATGGACGAGCGCAGACCACACTCTACATTGGTTACTATACCATCAATGAAGATTGTCTTGGACAATCTTAAATGGACGAGCGCAGACCACACTCAACATTAGAGATTGACACACTACCGAAGATTGTCTTGGACAATCTTAAATGGACGAGCGCAGACCACACTCAACATTCGAGATTGACACATTACCGAAAATTGGCTTAGACAATCTTAAATGGAGGAGCGCAGACCACACTCAACATTCGAGATTGAGGTAAACATTCAGTATTAGCGACGCGGATCATACACATTTCAGTGTAAGTCTAAGGCAGCCATATTGGAGTGAAAGCAAGAAAGTAAAAAAAGTTATGGCGACGCGGATTAGAATTCGATTTAATAATTTTCTTTGACTGTTTCTACACTTGCGGCGTTTCCAAAAATTTTATTTTGACTTTGTTTATCTGTGTGAAATGGAGATTTTCGAATTCTTTTATTTTTTATTAAAAAATGGCGAAATAAATTGGAATTCGATTCAATAATTTTATTTGACTGTTTCTACACTTGCGGCGCTTCCAAAAATTCATTTTGACTTTGTTTATCTGTGTGCAATGGAGATTTTCGAATTCTTTTATTTTTTATTAAAAAATGGCGAAATAAATTGGAATTCGATTCAATCATTTTATTTGACTGTTTCTACACTTGCGGCGCTTCCAAAAATTTATTTTGACTTTGTTTATCTGTGTGCAATGGAGATTTTCGAATTCTTTTATTTTTTATTAAAAAATGGCGAAATAAATTGGAATTCGATTCAATAATTTTATTTGACTGTTTCTACACTTGCGGCGCTTCCAAAAAATTCATTTTGACTTTGTTTATCTGTGTGTAATGGAGATTTTCGAATTCTTTTATTTTTTTATTAAAAAATGGCGAAATAAATTGGAATTCGATTCAATAATTTTATTTGACTGTTTCTACACTTGCGGCGCTTCCAAAAAATTCATTTTGACTTTGTTTATCTGTGTGAAATGGAGATTTTCGAATTCTTTTATTTTTTATTAAAAAATGGCGAAATAAATTGGAATTCGATTCAATAATTTTATTTGACTGTTTCTACACTTGCGGTGCTTCCCAAAAATTCATTTTGACTTTGTTTATCTGTGTGAAATGGAGATTTTCAAATTTTTTTATTTTTTTATTAAAAAATGGCGAAATAAATTGGAATTCGATTCAATAATTTTATTTGACTGTTTCTACACTTGCGGCGTTTCCAAAAAATTCATTTTGACTTTGTTTATCTGTGTGCAATGGAGATTTTCGAATTCTTTTATTTTTTATTAAAAAATGGCGAAATAAATTGGAATTCGATTCAATAATTTTATTTGACTGTTTCTACACTTGCGGCGTTTCCAAAAAATTCATTTTGACTTTGTTTATCTGTGTGCAATGGAGATTTTCGAATTCTTTTATTTTTTATTAAAAAATGGCGAAATAAATTGGAATTCGATTCAATAATTTTGCCTCAAAGTGGATCAATCTAAACAATTCGTCATGTATGGGCGCTGCGCGAGCAACCACCGCTGACGCGGTGTTGTTCACAAATTTGGCAGATTTCGATCAGCCCTCGTGACCTCGGGCGATCGAAATCTTGCCAAATTTGTGCTCTCTTCTGAATTTGTACGACTTGGTTACTATACCATCACCGAAGATTGTCTTGGACAATCTTAAATGGACGAGCGCAGACCACACTCAACATTAGAGATTGACACACTACCGAAGATTGTCTTGGACAATCTTAAATGGACGAGCGCAGACCACACTCTACATTGGTTACTATACCATCAATGAAGATTGTCTTGGACAATCTTAAATGGAGGAGCGCAGACCACACTCAACATTAGAGATTGACACACTACCGAAGATTGTCTTGGACAATCTTAAATGGACGAGCGCAGACCACACTCAACATTCGAGATTGACACACTACCGAAAATTGGCTTAGACAATCTTAAATGGACGAGCGCAGACCACACTCAACATTCGAGATTGACACACTACCGAAAATTGGCTTAGACAATCTCAAATGGACGAGCGCAGACTACACTCTACATTGGTTACTATACCATCACCGAAAATTGGCTTAGACAATCTTAAATGGACGAGCGCAGACCACACTCTACATTGGTTACTATACCATCACCGAAGATTGTCTTGGACAATCTTAAATGGACGAGCGCAGACCACACTCAACATTCGAGATTGACACACTACCGAAGATTGTCTTGGACAATCTTAAATGGACGAGCGCAGACCACACTCAACATTCGAGATTGACACACTACCGAAGATTGTCTTGGACAATCTTAAATGGACGAGCGCAGACCACACTCAACATTAGAGATTGACACACTACCGAAGATTGTCTTGGACAATCTTAAATGGACGAGCGCAGACCACACTCAACATTCGAGATTGACACACTACCGAAAATTGGCTTAGACAATCTTAAATGGACGAGCGCAGACCACACTCTACATTGGTTACTATACCATCACCGAAAATTGGCTTAGACAATCTTAAATTGACGAGCGCAGACCACACTCTACATTGGTTACTATACCATCACCGAAGATTGTCTTGGACAATCTTAAATGGACGAGCGCAGACCACACTCAACATTAGAGATTGACACACTACCGAAGATTGTCTTGGACAATCTTAAATGGACGAGCGCAGACCACACTCAACATTCGAGATTGACACACTACCAAAGATTGTCTTGGACAATCTTAAATGGACGAGCGCAGACCACACTCAACATTCGAGATTGACACACTACCGAAAATTGGCTTAGACAATTTTAAATGGACGAGCGCAGACCACACTCAACATTCGAGATTGACACACTACCGAAAATTGGCTTAGACAATCTTAAATTGACGAGCGCAGACCACACTCAACATTCGAGATTGACACACTACCGAAGATTGTCTTGGACAATCTTAAATGGACGAGCGCAGACCACACTCAACATTAGAGATTGACACACTACCGAAGATTGTCTTGGACAATCTTAAATGGACGAGCGCAGACCACACTCTACATTGGTTACTATACCATCAATGAAGATTGTCTTGGACAATCTTAAATGGAGGAGCGCAGACCACACTCAACATTAGAGATTGACACACTACCGAAGATTGTCTTGGACAATCTTAAATGGACGAGCGCAGACCACACTCAACATTCGAGATTGACACATTACCGAAAATTGGCTTAGACAATCTTAAATGGAGGAGCGCAGACCACACTCTACATTGGTTACTATACCATCACCGAAAATTGGCTTAGACAATCTTAAATGGACGAGCGCAGACCACACTCTACATTGGTTACTATACCATCACCGAAGATTGTCTTGGACAATCTTAAATGGACGAGCGCAGACCACACTCAACATTCGAGATTGACACACTACCGAAGATTGTCTTGGACAATCTTAAATGGACGAGCGCAGACCACACTCAACATTCGAGATTGACACACTACCGAAGATTGTCTTGGACAATCTTAAATGGACGAGCGCAGACCACACTCAACATTAGAGATTGACACACTACCGAAGATTGTTCTGGACAATCTTAAATGGACGAGCGCAGACCACACTCTACATTGGTTACTATACCATCAATGAAGATTGTCTTGGACAATCTTAAATGGAGGAGCGCAGACCACACTCAACATTAGAGATTGACACACTACCGAAGATTGTCTTGGACAATCTTAAATGGACGAGCGCAGACCACACTCAACATTCGAGATTGACACACTACCGAAAATTGGCTTAGACAATCTTAAATGGACGAGCGCAGACCACACTCAACATTCGAGATTGACACACTACCGAAAATTGGCTTAGACAATCTCAAATGGACGAGCGCAGACCACACTCTACATTGGTTACTATACCATCACCGAAAATTGGCTTAGACAATCTTAAATGGACGAGCGCAGACCACACTCTACATTGGTTACTATACCATCACCGAAGATTGTCTTGGACAATCTTAAATGGACGAGCGCAGACCACACTCAACATTCGAGATTGACACACTACCGAAGATTGTCTTGGACAATCTTAAATGGACGAGCGCAGACCACACTCAACATTCGAGATTGACACCCTACCGAAGATTGTCTTGGACAATCTTAAATGGACGAGCGCAGACCACACTCAACATTAGAGATTGACACACTACCGAAGATTGTCTTGGACAATCTTAAATGGACGAGCGCAGACCACACTCAACATTCGAGATTGACACACTACCGAAAATTGGCTTAGACAATTTTAAATGGACGAGCGCAGACCACACTCAACATTCGAGATTGACACACTACCGAAAATTGGCTTAGACAATCTTAAATTGACGAGCGCAGACCACACTCAACATTCGAGATTGACACACTACCGAAGATTGTCTTGGACAATCTTAAATGGACGAGCGCAGACCACACTCAACATTAGAGATTGACACACTACCGAAGATTGTCTTGGACAATCTTAAATGGACGAGCGCAGACCACACTCAACATTCGAGATTGACACACTACCGAAAATTGGCTTAGACAATCTTAAATGGACGAGCGCAGACCACACTCAACATTCGAGATTGACACACTACCGAAGTTTGTCTAGGACAATCTTTATTGGACGAGCGCAGACCACACTCAACATTGGTTACTATACCATCACCGAAAATTGGCTTAGACAATCTTTATTTGACGAGCACAGTTCACACTCTACATTGGTTACTATACCATCACCAAAGATTGTCTTGGACAATCTTTATTGGACGAGCGCAGACCACACTCAACATTAGAAATTGACACACTACCGAAGATTGTCTTGGACAATTTTAAATGGACGAGCGCAGATCACACTCTACATTCGAGATTGACACACTACCGAAAATTGGCTTAGACAATCTTAAATTGACGAGCGCAGACCACACTCAACATTCGAGATTGACACACTACCGAAGATTGTCTTGGACAATCTTAAATGGACGAGCGCAGACCACACTCAACATTAGAGATTGACACACTACCGAAGTTTGTCTAGGACAATCTTTATTGGACGAGCGCAGACCACACTCAACATTGGTTACTATACCATCACCGAAAATTGGCTTAGACAATCTTAAATGGACGAGCGCAGACCACACTCTACATTGGTTACTATACCATCACCAAAGATTGTCTTGGACAATCTTTATTGGACGAGCGCAGACCACACTCAACATTAGAAATTGACACACTACCGAAAATTGGCTTAGACAATCTTTATTTGACGAGCACAGTTCACACTCTACATTGGTTACTATACCATCACCAAAGATTGGCTTAGACAATCTTTATTGGACGAGCACAGTTCACACTCTACATTGGTTACTATACCATCACCAAAGATTGTCTTGGACAATCTTTATTGGACGAGCGCAGACCACACTCAACATTAGAAATTGACACACTACCGAAGATTGGCTTATACAATCTTTATTTGACGAGCGCAGACCACACTCTACATTGGTTACTATACCATCACCAAAGATTGTCTTGGACAATCTTTATTGGACGAGCGCAGACCACACTCAACATTAGAAATTGACACACTACCGAAGATTGTCTTGGACAATCTTAAATGGACGAGCGCAGACCACACTCAACATTCGAGATTGACACACTACCGAAAATTGGCTTAGACAATCTTAAATGGACGAGCGCAGACCACACTCAACATTCGAGATTGACACACTACCGAAAATTGGCTTAGACAATCTCAAATGGACGAGCGCAGACCACACTCTACATTGGTTACTATACCATCACCGAAAATTGGCTTAGACAATCTTAAATGGACGAGCGCAGACCACACTCTACATTGGTTACTATACCATCACCAAAGATTGTCTTGGACAATCTTTATTGGACGAGCGCAGACCACACTCAACATTAGAAATTGACACACTACCGAAGATTGGCTTAGACAATCTTTATTTGACGAGCACAGTTCACACTCTACATTGGTTACTATACCATCACCAAAGATTGTCTTGGACAATCTTTATTGGACGAGCGCAGACCACACTCAACATTAGAAATTGACACACTACCGAAGATTGGCTTAGACAATCTTTATTTGACGAGCGCAGACCACACTCTACATTAGAGATTGACACACTACCGAAAATTGGCTTAGACAATCTTTATTGGACGAGCGCAGACCACACTCAACATTAGAGATTGACACACTACCGAAAATTGGCTTAGACAATCTTAAATTGACGAGCGCAGACCACACTCAACATTCGAGATTGACACACTACCGAAGATTGTCTTGGACAATCTTAAATGGACGAGCGCAGACCACACTCAACATTAGAGATTGACACACTACCGAAGATTGTCTTGGACAATCTTTATTTGACGAGCGCAGACCACACTCTACATTGGACATTGACACACTACAGAAAATTGTCTTGGACAATCTTTATTGGACGAGCGCAGACCACACTCAACATTAGAAATTGACACACTACCGAAAATTGGCTTATACAATCTTTATTTGACGAGCACAGTTCACACTCTACATTGGTTACTATACCATCACCAAAGATTGTCTTGGACAATCTTTATTGGACGAGCACAGTTCACACTCTACATTGGTTACTATACCATCACCAAAGATTGTCTTGGACAATCTTTATTGGACGAGCGCAGACCACACTCAACATTAGAAATTGACACACTACCGAAGATTGGCTTAGACAATCTTTATTGGACGAGCGCAGACCACACTCAACATTCGAGATTGACACACTACCGAAAATTGGCTTAGACAATCTTAAATGGAGGAGCGCAGACCACACTCAACATTCGAGATTGACACACTACAGAAAATTTGCTTAGACAATCTTTATTGGACGAGCGCAGACCACACTCAACATTAGAAATTGACACACTACCGAAAAATGGCTTATACAATCTTTATTTGACGAGCGCAGACCACACTCTACATTGGTTACTATACCATCACCAAAGATTGTCTTGGACAATCTTTATTGGACGAGCGCAGTTCACACTCTACATTGGTTACTATACCATCACCAAAGATTGTCTTGGACAATCTTTATTGGACGAGCGCAGACCACACTCAACATTAGAAATTGACACACTACCGAAGATTGTCTTGGACAATCTTAAATGGACGAGCGCAGACCACACTCAACATTCGAGATTGACACACTACCGAAAATTGGCTTAGACAATCTCAAATGGACGAGCGCAGACCACACTCTACATTGGTTACTATACCATCACCGAAGATTGGCTTAGACAATCTTTATTTGACGAGCACAGTTCACACTCTACATTGGTTACTATACCATCACCAAAGATTGTCTTGGACAATCTTTATTGGACGAGCGCAGACCACACTCAACATTAGAAATTGACACACTACCGAAGATTGGCTTAGACAATCTTTATTGGACGAGCGCAGACCACACTCAACATTAGCGATTGATATACTACTGAAGATTGTCTTGGACAATCTTAAATGGACGAGCGCAGACCACACTCAACATTAGAAATTGACACACTACCGAAGATTGGCTTAGACAATCTTTATTGGACGAGCGCAGACCACACTCAACATTAGCGATTGATATACTACTGAAGATTTGCTTAGACAATCTTTATTGGACGAGCGCAGACCACACTCAACATTAGCGATTGATATACTACTGAAGATTTGCTTAGACAATCTTTATTGGACGAGCGCAGACCACACTCAACATTGGTTACTATACCATCACCGAAGATTGGCTTAGACAATCTTTATTTGACGAGCACAGTTCACACTCTACATTGGTTACTATACCATCACCAAAGATTGTCTTGGACAATCTTTATTGGACGAGCGCAGACCACACTCAACATTAGAAATTGACACACTACCGAAGATTGGCTTAGACAATCTTTATTGGACGAGCGCAGACCACACTCAACATTAGCGATTGATATACTACTGAAGATTTGCTTAGACAATCTTTATTGGACGAGCGCAGACCACACTCAACATTAGCGATTGATATACTACTGAAGATTTGCTTAGACAATCTTTATTGGACGAGCGCAGACCACACTCAACATTAGCGATTGACACTACCGAAAATTGGCTTAGACAATTTTTATTGGACCACCTCAGACCACACTCAACATTTGAAATTGACACACTACCGAAAATTGGCTTAAACAATCTTAAATGGACGAGCGCAGACCACACTCAACATTGTTTACTATACCATCACCGAAGATTGTCTTGGACAATCTTTATTGGACGAGCGCAGACCACACTCAACATTAGAGATTGACACACTACCGAAGATTGGCTTAGACAATCTTTATTGGACGAGCGCAGACCACACTCAACATTAGCGATTGATATACTACTGAAGATTTGCTTAGACAATCTTTATTGGACGAGCGCAGACCACACTCAACATTGGTTACTATACCATCACCGAAGGTTGTCTTGGACAATCTTTATTGGACGAGCTCAGACCACACTCAACATTGGTTACTATACCATCACCGAAGATTTGCTTAGACAATCTTTATTGGACGAGCGCAGACCACACTCAACATTAGCGATTGATATACTACTGAAGATTTGCTTAGACAATCTTTATTGGACGAGCGCAGACCACACTCAACATTGTTTACTATACCATCACCGAAGTTTATCTAGGACAATCTATATTGGACGAGCGCAGACCACGTTCAACATTAGAGATTGTCCAAGACAATCTTCGGTAGTGAGTCAATGTCCAATGTTGAGTGTGGTCTGCGTTCGTCCAATAAAGATTGTTCAAGACAATTGTGTTGTAGAGCTGTCTTTGACAGAATTGGCCAACAGATCGTCTTCCACCAATGGGTTATTTTTCAACTTCGGTTATTATGATCACTATAAGGGTAATCCATTTTTGGTTGATAAGTGATAGAGGGCAAATATCCTTAAAAGTATTTTCATTATTTTTGTTTTGAACAGAATAAAAAAATCAGTTTCTTGTACAAGACACATGTTATATATCAGCTTTGAGGCACTTAAATGGCAGGTAAGCACCTCTGTCCACAATTTGTGTTCTCTGATTTCCTTCCATTTTCGTTCCCCAATTGAAATTTTTACTCATCTAAACATCACAGAACTGGGTAATCGCCCCTCTTGGCTATACCGCCTGGTACTGTGATGGTCCATGCAACTTTCCCATTCCATCCTACATGAGGCGAATCATGTCATTCGCAGAGTATTATGCACTACATGAATAGTGACATCGTTCCGAAAGCCTGTTGTGCCCACTGGAGCGCTCGCCTTTTATGGTGTTATTTTTTTTTAATAATGAAACTAATGTCGTTCTCAACAAGTTTCAAAATGTGGTTGTCAAGAAGTGCGGATGCCATTGAATGTTTTGTGTTGTAAGAACCTATTCACCAAAGCACACAAGCAAAGAATTTTACGCTTTTGAACATATTCCTTTATTCCTATACAAGTCTGACTAGTTGAATTTTTTCAATGATCTTAGTTTGATGGCAAATTTTGTCTGTTTTATTAATAAATGAACAGAAGATTACTCTAGAGTCTAGTAGTGTTATAAACGTGACTATAGTTCAACTAGGCAATTCGTGCGTATCGAATAGTTATCACCATAACCTGCGATATATCGAAGATCAAGATCAAGACAACTGATCGGACATTCTCACCAAATAGTCACCAGAACTAAACTACAGAGTAAATCGAAGCTTCGTTTCGCAACACCTCTGTGGCCAGTTGTAGTCGAGCTGCAGGCAAGTAAAACAACTTGTTAAAATCATTTGTTTGAAGTTCGTGACAGCTCGAATTACACTGATCAAATGCAAAGTGCCATCTATTACTCGAACTTAAGTTACTCAGTTCCTTTACGTTGAACTTGAGCTAGGTGGTTTGACACGAACAGATTACTTTCAATTTTGTCCACAAGGCGCAACAATTCTTCGACGATTATCAAATGCATAAATGTGTTTGATTGTGCATTGATGATGGTATGCTTGAATGTGGTCATATTTCTCTCTGTTCTTACCACAATTCAATGACCGGTCGTCCCGTAGCAGCGATTAGAGAGAACGAGCGAGTTGGTTTATATCTTTTATGGTTTTATTGGCCTGACAGGTCGACTAGGGTAAGTGGAGACGCACTGATCGTTTGATGCTTGTTACATGATAGGTCACCGTATCTAAAATGCAAAGCTAACCTGTCTGATGTAAGACTTAACATTAAAGTGATGTGAGTGTAATGTGGCACTAATTCCCCTAACCAATGCCAGGCTGCGCCGGCGAACGGTGTCCAGTCTTCGAGTGGTCCTCCATAGGTGGCATGAGTGCCGTCGTCATGTTCGGTTGTCCAGTTACCAAGATTAGTAACACACGTATTATGATTTAGTGTAAATATTGTTAAGTGTTGTGTTTTGGTAGTGTACTGTAACGTCCTCTGTGGACGGTTTTGTGTTATGTTTAGAAACGAGTAGAAGGTTCTCGAAGTGAAAACTTCACGACGCTTCTCGAATGTTCTCTCGCTGTATATAAGGCCTGCATTGTGCTCAGTCTGTTAGCTTGTTATGTTGAATAAACATCGTGTTTTTCCTGTCTCTCGTGTCCTGCAACAAATATAACTACAACTAAAGCAAGTGACATTTAATATTACTTGGTTGCATAATAGGACAAATGAATTATTGCAAATGTGTAAAAGATCCTCTCTACAGGGACTATCTGGTCTTTTAACAGCGGGAAATTTGAATAATTTGAGATGAACTTGTGGAGAGTTTTATTGACAGATGAAACAGTGAATTGCAGAAATTGGATTACTTTCAGTTCTAAACCATTCACTGCCCCGAAGAAGTAGACGCTTGTTGGTCAACATAGATATCTTGACTAGACGATGGCATTGCCATCATTTCAGATTTACGTTTCATGGAGTCTTTCATCAAGTTGGTTACTTCCAGAAAGTCTTTGGCAGAGAGCGATTTCAACTTTTCGCCTGTGATGCTATTTATAACGAAAGTAAATTAATTGACTTTACCTTTAATATGGGTCTTACTTTTGGTCATACTCAAAAGCTTTTTGCTTCAAAGTGGCCGCATTGTGCATGTCTGCAAGTTGAAACAAGTGATCGACATTTTGTGGATTCAAAGTTTTGGTCAAATGGCCTTCGCAGATAGATTTTAAATACTGAATGTCGTACTTTGAGGAACAAAGAGTTATTAATCAGTTTGTTTAGTATCAATGGTGAATTGATTCACTTCCACTGACCTTGTTGGCAGCTACCAATAGCTCCTCAGCGTAATGGTCCAGTTTCGGTATCTTATCTGTATAAATGAACCGCATAAGTTCGTGCAACACGTCCCACTCAATGTCGACCAGTTTCAAACGATTTTCAATACTTTCCCTGATGTTTGTGTCAAAGAGAGCTGCCCAGATCGATGATCGATGAGTGAGAAACAGCTTGTGCACGTGCATCTCCCTATTGCCAACCTGAAGCACAACATCCGTGGTCTGTTGACCAATCGGACTCATCCAAAATTTGTCCATATCCTGACAATGATTCTTTGTGATCTCTTTCTCCAACTGGTCAATGCCAATAGCATTAGCATTGATGTGAGAAATCTGCACTGTTGAGTTGACATTGTACACATAAGTCACTTCACAGTAGATGGTCAAGCAATCGTTTGGCAGATAGTGATTGCTTAGTTTGAACAGTTCTGCACGTTTTAAATAGCCAGCACAACCGTAACCTTTGAAATTAAATCTATTGAATTTGCTACGGCGAACTACACAGTAGTACACACACAGGTATAAAATGTGTTCAATTAATGATTGAACAGTGAAGAATTTTACAATCATAAACAAAATAAAACACAAAACACATACATTTTATATTGCAATGCTCTTCTTTGTCATTGATAATAGCAAACTTGTATCCAATTGGCAATATCTCAATACTGGAATCGGCTTTTGAGACATCCCAGTGGACAAAGACTGAGATATAGTCTTTGAAGGCTTCGTTGAAGCCTCGGGGGTAGAATTTCATGTAAAACTGCAAAGAAGGATTAGTGGGATTGTAAAAGTTTACCGATCCGTGGGTGGTAATTCGGTTGGGCTTAGTGCATAGTTTAATGTCGGAATAAAAAAGTTCTCGATTGTCCATATTTGTTGACAGCGAACCAAATTGAGTGTTGTACCAGCCTTTGAGATGGTTTTGTAATTGACGGCCATTTTCTCAATTTAAAAATTCTGCAAATGAATTTAATTAATAATTAATGTAGGAATTATCTAATTTGTCTCGTAAACCGTATAAACGCCTAAATTTAAAACTAATTTCTATTCGCAACCACTAGATGGCAGCACTGAAACAGTTTTTTATTTTAACTAATCTGTATGACGATGATTATACCCTCCATAATAGACTCAATTGACATGTGATTATGTCAATTTGTAATTCAATTAACTTCACATTAATTCGGATTTCATTACTAATCAATAAACAACATAAACTGAACAGATAAACTAAATGCTAATGGCAAATATCAAAGCAGCTTTATCAACCATATGTTTATTATTTTTTTACTAAATGTGATTAATGATGATAATAATTGTACTGTATATTGTCGTACAAGAGAGACTCGCTTGAGGAGTCAGAGAGATACAAACAAGACGGTTGATTAAAGGGAATGAGAGAAACAAGCCAGTGCCGGCCAAGCCAGTAGGCGAAGGTAGGCAAGAATGACCTTGTTTTTCGTTTTCAGAGGCGGTAAATTGGTTTGGGAGATTTTTTTACGATTTCTGGTCAATTTAGCTTATGCCAAAGGCGGTAAACTGAGGGTTAAGAGCGGTAAATGAACACTTTGCCTACCTTGGAATGATCTCGTGGGCCGGCACTGAAACAAGCACTCACTTGACAGTTTGATCGATGATCGAATCAAGTTGGAGCAGACTCGAGAGTCACTGACGACAGGCAGACGACACACAGAAACGTGTTTAATGTGTGAATGTGTGAATTCAGATGAGATAAGACGAAGGTCAGTCGAGAGAAAGATGAAGTGTAATAGACGAAAGTGGTAATTAGATAACGAACCAAGACACCACCAGTGTTCAAGGAACAGTTCTTCCCACGAACGAGTGAACGATCGACCGACAACAAAGAAAGGGAACTGCTGCTCAAAAGACCTATTAAAGAGCTGTTCACAGTATGTGAACATTTCAAGTATTTTGTGTAGTTGAAATCAAATTGGTGCACTGGCGACCACCGCTACAAAGGCATATATTATATATAAAAGATTGCACGCTGCCGCTCATTTGCGCAATGCATCCATGCAATAGTGTACTTGACTCAAACAGCCGTTATTATTCCATGGCGTGTTTCCGTAATGCGAACCATTCCGTTTTAAATAAGCGCCTTTACACTAGCAATTCGCAAAAATTCAATTCAAATCAATGAAACGTCAAATATATTTTATTTTAGTCTTTGATCTTTTTTATTAACTTAATTTAAATTACAATTCTTTTACATATATTCTTTTGTATATATATAATTTGGCAAGTTTGTGTGCTTTCACCTTATTTCGTCTTTGTGGATAATTCTGGAATTATCTGTAATAAAAAATAAACATTAGTCATATTTAAGCATACATTTGCGAATAAATTGCTCGACTGCCTAAGTGTATGTTCGGTTCAATGATTATTCGTTTCCTTAGTCTACTTTACTTTATTTTCATTAAGATTGATGTCCTTTGGTATATTCAGCTGTTTTTAGATAATAAAATGCATACTAAACCTAACTTTCTAATTGAATTGTCAAAATAGTCTTTCTTGCCAAATGATTTTGCCTATTATAAAAGGCATCA
The DNA here is from genome assembly GCA_023373905.1 of Rhizoglyphus robini. Classification (NCBI taxonomy): domain Eukaryota; kingdom Metazoa; phylum Arthropoda; class Arachnida; order Sarcoptiformes; family Acaridae; genus Rhizoglyphus; species Rhizoglyphus robini. The sequence goes on along the minus strand of JAKIJQ010000227.1, from coordinate 191,152 downwards.
TTTAAGGCAGTTTAAAAGTTTTAGTTTCCTAATGTAATGGACCGTACGGTGCGTGTGTGTTTTATGTTTCAGACAATTATGCGTTTCTCCTCGTATGTTTGAGTTTTTGATTTCAATTTAGCTCTACTATTTACATATGCACTCATAAATGTAAAATAGCACTTGGCCATATGCATTGGGCAAATTGATCACTCTCCCCTCTCCACAGAAAGAGCACATTTCGATTGAACAGTGTAGACATATGTGCGAGTGCATATGTGACCAGATGTCAAATTGCATTTTGCCTTTCTCAACTTTAACATCTCGAGATGCCTACTTTTTGTAAACAAACTGTTCACTAATATAAGCAAACAGATAGATTGTCAACCCTTAAATTGATAAAAGTCGATTGGATATTATGTCCATCATTCAGTGCAGTACACGTATAAGTGAAAAAGTGGCTTAATTACTATTCGGTCAATTGTCCAGTGTACACCGAGTGCTCACTAATCGATTTCTGATGACACTCGACTTTGCAGAAAAGCGAGCAGAAGCAAAAGCACTTACACTACTGCACGCTCGCCGACAAAACGAGAACACAATCGAGATATAAGCGCCTGTGGGGGACAGAGGCGACACACAGTTCGCATTATCGTCGCCTGACATGAACAGATGGCCAACAACACATGCTGAGAGACACATTGCACGGAGAAAATTATCGACCAACAAGAACAGAAAAAAGGCAACGATTGCAGTGTAATGTCTTAATCACTTTGCGAGCGAACACATTGAATGATTTTGCGATAAGAGACTGCTTGAGATTATTATCTATACTTTATGCATGCACATTTGCACATGGCTATTTATTGATGGCACAAAGTGCACACTATTACACATACAAAGAGGGTTCGTTTATTGAGGACGACTGACACAGAACAGATGTAGACTGAAAACATACACAGCAATCACTGCTGGCCTGGCGCCACAGACGACTTTGTTAATTATCTTGTATGACTAACTAAATTGAAATGAGCTATTTCTGTTCTATGTCTTGATTGGTCTAAAACTCGACAGTTTGAGCATTCAGTGTCGAATGAAAAAAGAGGACATTTGCAGATTGCTTTCCACCAATCCCCAGCTTAGTCGTGTCACTCGTCTCCAGTTGAACACTGTCTGGCATCGATACACAGTTCGCAACTATGTCCGCCACTTCACCAATGTCAACGACTTGCAACTCATCTTGTCAATTAATGACTGGGACATGTGTTTAGGTCAATTGTGGTTTGAAGTGATCGTTGAGTTTAAAAATCTAACTAAGCTCACTTTGATCAACTTTTTATTGGAGCCAATGGTAGGAGGTGAAAAGGTGGTTATGAAAAATATCACCGAGTTGACTATTGCATCCACTGACTTAATTTCCAATTTTATGGATCGATGTCGTTCTGCGCAGCATTTAATTCCCCATGAGAATCCATTAGAAATGTTAGGGGCTATAATCAATTGGGTGTTTCCTTCCGTGCAACGATTGACCCTACTCTCGTGTGAACGTTCATGGGACAATCAATTAATTGAGAAAAACAAAATAAAAATTTAAAAATTAATCCGAAACTATTGTGCCAATGTAAAGCATATCGAATTACAATTCAACAATCCATTATTCAAAAACCATCTTTACTATTGAAAATCTTCAAATTCTCGCGGAGAAGCATTTTCATTTAGAATGCTCATTAATTATTTTACTCATTTTTTTGTAAGCAGAAATGTCCTATTAATTACTTTCAATAAAATCTACATTATACCTTAAATTGGCTTTTCTGATTTAATACCCACAGTCAAACACTAATATTAAGGGCTTTTGTCCAAGTCGAGTCGAGACAGGCGACTATCCTACGACATGAGCTCTCATTTTGTTTTGCCCAAATGCTGTTGAGAATAAAGCCGACGACGCGAATGGGCACAATTGGAATTATTAGTGTACAAAATGAGAGTATTAATGCCTATCCAGCCATGTGTCTAATCTACAACACACATGTTTACTAATTCATTTCTAATGACATTCGATAGGGAGACAATCGAGTGAAAAGAAGTAATTTCGCTCGTTCTACTGGTCCGCCGACAAGAGAGAGAGAGAGAGAGAGAGAGAGAGAGAGAGAGAGAGAGAGAGGGGAGAGAGAGAGAGAGAGAGAGAGAGAGAGAGACGCAATCACTGGTGAATGCGATAACTTTTTATGAGTGCAGTCGTCGTGTAGTGTGCCTTAGTGCATGCAAGCGGGCAGAGTTTGATCGCTCAGCGTGCACAGTATATTCGATTATTATCGAGTGTCAAACAGCCATCCACTTAAGTGAACGTAAATCTTAATGTTTTCTGCCGCACTACTGACTGCTGTGTTGTGAGCACACACATAAGAACAAACAAAAACGAGGTTGCCGCATACAAAAGTGAACAAGAGAGCAGGCAAAACAAATAAAATTTAACGAGCGGTCGGCGGCCTGCGGCACCGCAAGATTGCGACCGTAAGTTATGTGTCTGTGTGTTCAGTTGGATGGCCCACTCGAGAGTCCGTCCAGTGAAATAGGCCATTAGCTGGCATAGCCCGCATAATGTACCAGTTTGGGCGATTGCCAATTCGGCTTAATGTCTCACAGACTGGCACACACAAGTTATTGAGCTAGAATACAACTTAGTTTCGGACGGACTAATGCTAATCAGCACACACTGACATTTGAGACTTCATTTTACCCCATAGTCTGAATAGACTTTATACTACTAGTACTGTGCGATAATTCACAGAAAGCGAGAGTGCGACATACAGATACGGCAATATACGATACAGCCAAAAACTGCAACGACACACACAGAGATGCGATAACAGGGCGAAGCAAGTAATTTCTTGAACCTATCTATCGGTGCATGTAAAAATAAGGTCTTTAAAAAGTTATCTTAACCACTGGACACACACACTGGTGTGGTGGTATGGTTACTCTCTTTCAGTGGTACTCGAGCACAGTTCAGCGTAATCGATGGACACAACTCCGTCTACACTGTGCTACATCCCTCCCACTTTCTCTCGCTTTCTCTCTCCGATTGAGCGTGTGTTGTGAAGAGAGCAAACCAGTCAGTCAGGCACTCGATTCACGTCTCTGCACGTCAATTCACTTTGGCTATCTAACTGTCATCCTTAACATTTTTCCTTACCCTCTATTTCTCCCTCTTATCTTTTTAAATCCAAGGTTATTTCATTTGTTTTTTATTTTTTAAAATTAAATTGGACCACTTTCCTAATTGTATCTTACTTTTCTCATTCTCCTCAATCCTTTTACTTTGTCAATTGAATATACAGATGAGCTATCGAAATAGGCAAACCGCGCGAAAGACCGTCACTGGAAGGACTGTGCAAACAGCCCGCAAAAACACGGGCGGCTTACCACCTCGTCTCAACCTTATAACACGTCCTCCTCGTGTATGTTCACTTTCAATTTAGCAATAAACTCAACATTCAATTTAATTTAACTTTTCAATTCAATACAGTCAGATATTTATGAAAGGTGGCTGCAAGAAAATGACAACGGTAAGTTAGTCATTTGATATAATGGTCAAAATGACAGGCGTTTCTTTCAAGCAGCCCAGAAGAAGGAGAAAGAGTTGACCGAAAAGGAAAAATTGGAACTTAAACGAAAACAGGAACAAGAAATGGAAGAACGCTGCCGAAAACAGGAACAACGAGTTAAAGATCTTGAGAAGGCACTTGCCGAGTTTGACCAAGAAGAAAAGAGGAAAAAGATTGCCAGAGCTGAAGCATACAAAAAGATGGCAGAGGAATTTGAGAAAAATTACACTCCATGAATGTTGTCACATCTTTGTCATCTATCAATTGAATGTCATTGTTTTAACTTTAAATAAAAAACTTGACTTGTCATAGTCCATTTACATGTGTACCTAATTTATTGCACCCGCATTTGCTCTACGAGATATGCAATTTTGCCTGTACATTTGGGTATCAATGTGCATTTCACACTACATAGATATAGCGTTTGCCGATATGTGTTCGACGGTCGTGGCAACCGTGCCAAATGCGGAGCAAACGAACAAACGAACGATAACCACCGTGTGGCTAATGTGTGTGTGAGTGTGAGTGCGTGAGTATGGCCTGTGCAGTGCACAGTGTGCACTCGATGCATTTGCCGCCAATCGGCTTTTTTCTTTTGATCCACTCTCATACCACTGTCTGGCTGACCTTTTTGTCCTTTGAATTTTGTTAGTGCCAAATGTTCAGTTCATTTGTGGCTAGAGTTGAAGTTAAGAGAGAAAAAGAGAAACGAACATGCCATGGCAACCATGCAATGACACTGGGCAGTGTTGGCATTCACAAAGGGTCATAAATTTGGTTATTTTCCATTTGATACTAAACAGCGCTCTCTCTCTCTCTCTCTCTCTCTCTCTTCTCTCTCTCTCTCTCTCTCTCTCTCTCTCTCTCTCTCTCTCTCTCTCTCTCTCTCTCTCTCTCTCTCTCTCTCTCTCTCTCTCTCTCTCTCTCTCTCTCTCTCTCTCTCTCTCTCTCTCTCTAAAGCATCCAGACATATAAAGGCACCCTGGAGATGAGGCTCGTTTAGTTTTAGTTTAGTTAGTCCGAAATGAAGCCATCTGTGCAAAGAAACAATACTACCAATCCAACTAACACCAACTGGACTAAGTAGATCGAGGACTGGGCTTGGTTTCGTAAGCTTATCCATGATTGTGACGAATAACCTTGAACTGATTTCATGGTCACTGAATTTAAATACTAATATCCTTTTGACAACATCAGAAAAATGTCACATAAATTGCAATAGACCGAGGCACAAGACCCGATCGAATTCGAAAATAAATCCATCGAACACAATTTTTTGCTCTTCGTACGCATGGCGTTTGAATAGAGAACAAATATTACAATGTTTTATTGAACTAGTGCAGTCTCACTTACAAATTATTATCACTCAAATGCATGAGTGAACGAGTCAATTACAGCCAAAGTGGCCTGTACTCCCATTTGGCATGGACATTTAGTGTGCTACTGAGCCTTATCAGTCGAACACTGAACAATGTTCAGTCTGTGCCACTTAAGATTTCTGCACTCGCCTTTCTAGTTGATTAAATAGACAGAACCATCGTAATCTAGAGTGAACCATAAATGTTCGTTCAAATGTCGTTCTGTCATTTTGTGTTTGATTCTGAAATAACAAAAAAATATATAAAAACAAACCAAATTATACGTTATACTTACTCGAGTAGTGTTCGAGAGTTTGCCATTTCGCCTACTTTTAATTTTTCAACCATATTCATTTATGAGTTAATGCCTACAGAGTGGATAACAACATTTAAAATAGAATCATTTAATATATTGTAGTGTGTGTGTGAGTATACGAGATATATAATTGAATACTGCGTCACTGCATTTGTTTTAAAAAAAATTAAAATCCAATTGAGATTTAATATGACCCTGACACATGTGTATCTGTTTTATTAGCACTTTTCATATATTAACCAACAAACCTGATTTTCAGATTTACTCAAATTTTACATTTTAAAGCACTCCCTAGCTTTCAAGAGCTTTTTTACAACACAATTATGCATCTTTTCTCTCATTTCTAGGAATATTAACATGAACTGCGATTATCGAACAAATAAGACATTTAATTATCTAATGATGATTTAATTTTGAGAAACAAACATGATAAAAACAGTTTTTAAATCGAAATAACGCTATACTACATTGAATACATTGCAGGTCAATGAACTAGCAGCGCCTTATATACCACTGCCGGCGCAATACTTCAGACATGACAGGTCGCAAAATTCAAAGTCGACACTTTGAGTTGGCACGCGCTTCGGAAACGCCCACTTAAAAGTTTCCATAAAGAATAATAATCTAAATCCTAGTAGCCATACATAAAAATTGTTAACTTGACAATATTTATCAAGCTGAACCAAAAATAAATGTTTATTTGAAACGTTTTGCTGGCTTCAATGGGAACACAGAACTGAGTGTTCAGAAAGTTGCCATACACTACGACGCACGTATGGGTTTACTAGTTTACATATACAACATACTGTGTAACTTTCTGAACGCATGATAAAGCCGTCAATCGATCGGTTTGTCCCTTTGCATGGACAGAAATAGAATGGCAGAGGAGGGAGTGAGTTCACCATTGCACCATCATAAAGCCTATCTGCATGAGTGCACATGTCAAAAGCGATTTATTATACTCATTATAATGGTCGCCTCTGACTCACCATACAGGCCCCCCTCTCTCTCTGTCTCTCTCTCTCGCTCTCGCTCTCTTCTGTTTAATGTCCTTTCTCCCCACTGTGTCATTCTATTCATATCGCATTACTGCAGTTGGCAATCAATGAACGTCCGGAGGCGTTCATAAAGTTCGCATTAACTAAACACGATATAGTCATAGTGATTTGAATGGAATTTAACCATAAGACCTGTTTAGTTTTATGCGCTTAGTGACGGGCAGGGGGAAATTGTGCATTGAAAGTTGCCAATCGCCCGAGTGCCCAACCAAACACAAATCAAACATAAAAATTTCAATTTGCAATAATAACTCGAATTTAGAGCAGTATGTTCACTGTAAGATCGCACTTTCATATTATATTTTTAATATTTCTTAAATATATTAAAAAATATATTCAGCAAATATTACACGTCTTGGGAGCTACATATAAATGTAAAATTTAACAAAAACAAGAAAAGCACTAAAAATAATTATTAATTTGATTTTAAAAAACTAAATTTTTATATTTAGATATAATAATATAAAAATACTATAAAAATATTTTAATACAAAAATAATAAAATTAAATAAAATAAAATAAAATAATAAAATAAAATAAAATAATAATAAAATAATATAAAATAATAAAATTAAATAAATAAATATTTATATATTCAAATTATAAAAAACAAAAATAATTTAATTAAATTAATTAAATTAAACTAAGACTTACTTATGAAATAGATAGTTTGATTTAAGGCGGTTTGTGGTACATTTCATTAAAGAAAATGAATAAATTTAACGAATTTTCATATGTAAAATTTTTCATTTCAGAAGAATTGTCGAATAGTTAAATCACGGATCACTTTAATCACAGAATTTTAAACAGAAAAATCAAGTAACTAAGCAAAAAAATATAAAAATATATTTTTTGAATTAATCCAACTTAACCTGTGAAAGGTTCGATGTTAAATGAGCTGCCAAGCTCGGATAATTCCTTTAGTCTCTCTCTCTCTCTCTCTCTCCCTCTCTCTCTCTCTTTAATTACTATGTACGCCAAGGGGGCGTTAGATTGATATTTGAAGCCGTGACAAGCAAAAAGAAGATAAATAAAGAAAATGGCAGATCTAAACGTGCGTCTAAATGTATCTGTTTTATATTAGGCTAGGCGTTAACTTTGCAAAACTGGGATGTGGCTGCCACTATTGTTTAAAAGAGAATTTTATGGTATGTCTACTAGTGCATTTGTGAACAACGAGGCAGTAGTAAATAGATTTTTTCATTGAGAAATCACCGAAACCACTCGAGCAATCAGTTGGCCATTAAACATCACGAAGAGAGTTTGGCGTAGAACAAAGTTTGCAATATATTTTATTTGGCTATTTGCAGTGCAGTGCTAGTTAGATTTGAGCAATCAGAATTAGAGGAATTTGTCGTGTCAAGCCATCAGTGAACTTAAACTTGCTCGACTAGTGAATGGTGAGAAGAGTGACTGCGCTTAAGCTATTGCACTAATGACAAGTAAATGAGTGAACGATGGTAATAGCTCGAGTGAGTGAGCAACGAACATGAATGACGATTTATTTAACCATTGAGATAACCCACACGTAAATGACTGGCATCAAAATGCACAAAATTTAACCTTATATGATATTAATAAATTGATTGATTGAATGACAGACAAATCCTACGCTTTATGCCACAAGAGTTGCTCATCATGACACTCAACTCGATTAGATTGAACTTTCATCAGTCCGTCACCATTCAGCCACAATCAGGAACACTCGCTTGTACAATCCCTCAACCAGGTCAATAAAGTTCATTAGCTCGCGCTGTCCTTTGCCCTCCTTTCAAATAAATGGTCTGAAACGGACCAACCACTAAAAAACAATAAATTCAAGAGTGCAGTGACAGTATTTGATGGAGCATTCAGCTCCCCACATTGACAATTTCATCTAAACACAAGGACAAGCGAAGATTTTGTTGTTGTCTCTTTGAAAAAGGGTGCACGGTAAATTAGTGTAGTAATGAGTTAGGTAATGCAATTTTGTCTATATTTAAAATTTGTGAATTATTAATCAAAAATAAAATTTTGGTTTTACATAAAAAAAAACTAATTTTGCATTTTTTAAATTAATAAAGATCAACTAAAAACAAAAAATAGATGTTTATTATTTGATATTTTTGTTGGGTAAACCACTAATCCACGCTTGGAATGTGTTCACATGGACTGATAAATGGGAAAATGAGTTGATGAGTCATCTCTGTGCCAGATTATAAAAAAGATTAAAGAAGAGATAAACTGTCTATCGCACTGAGAACACACACTCAATTATAGTAGGCAACCAAAAGAAAAATATACACTTTATGCCCACTAACGCCATCTTGTGGCCACGATTCGAAATACATCTGTTGTTGCAAACTCTCAATGAGATATTTACATAGGATGGCATAAACATTTATTTCGGCTTCTTTTTCACATTTACCTTTATATAACAATTTTTATGAATGACACCAAGAATCAAGAAAAATGTTAACTTTGTCTTTTTTGTACATTAAAATGAATGTCTTTCATTTTAGCTAACAGATTTTAAGTTGTAAGGGCTCCAACTACAGCAAGCAGAAAGCACTCGAACTCTTAGTACTCTGTGTTCAATCTGTATATGTGGTGGCACCAGTGCACCACTAGAGTGATCACGTCATCTACGAACAGGCCGTCGGCAGCTGCCATGCCGCTCGGCACCTTTTTCCTTTCACGTGTTGGCTCGACATCGTTGGAGCCATATTTGCCCCTCACCAGTGGTCCATCACCAGCACCAAGTATAAAAGTCTTCGGCCGGAGGTCATTCTTCGTCTTTACACAGGCATGCTTGCATGCTTCCATGCCCGCCGTTCACTGACCATCCACATCTCATTCAGGACTTCCTATCCCTCTCTCTCTTCGCCTCAACAAGGAGCCATCTCCTCCCAACAGACGCCAATCGTCAATTCTTGATCACGACGCCCACTGTCTTACCAGTCATCATAGCGTTATCCTGGTCAATGTCCAGCTCGAGCCGGCATCGCGCCAACCACATTTGCTCAACATTACCTCCATTTCCTGTCACCATAATTTCCTTTAACTAGTGTGTGTTTTTCCTCGTTTTGTTTAACATTTGATCTCGGCCCTACGGCCACAGTAAATTCACCTTCCGTTTGTGCTCAATTTCGAGTGTTCATTTCACTTCTGTGCACCACCGAGTTTTCCTTCTGTAACTCTCATTTTCACCTTCTCCTTGGTGACGCCACATATGGTATTTCTGCCAGGATGTCGCCTGCAGAGCACATGTACGAGAAGTTCTCCGTCGAAGCCCGTCCATTAGAAAACGCCAGACGAGAAGCACGTGCTCTCAGACGCAACATGGTTGACCAAGTGCAATCAAACAAGTCGTCGGTATCGTCTCAAACCCAATCTACGACTAACCAAGCATCGTCTGGTGTCAATAACGAATCTCAACAAAATTCCATCCCTCCCGAGAACGATCGCACCACGAAGGAAACAACGAAAACGGTTCGAGTCGAAGCTCTTTTAACGCTGAAGACGGCATGCGGTCCAACCACGTGGCCAAGATTATTCTTCGGAAGGCAGCCCTGATTCTCAACACGCCTGAAGAGCAACGCGGTGTTCCTCGGCCGAGTCGAGCGAGCCTTACAAGAAATCGATCGTGATTTAGCTCAGCCTCGGACGGACCCAGGAGATGCCAATCTTCTCATTCGGCATAGGGAAGCCTTCAACGGCATCTTGGACGCCGCCTACGCTCGTACACAGTCTAACAATACTGAAGACGCCGAGTCGTCATCCGACACTGAAGCCAGCCCTCAGGCCGACGTCCGACTGCCAAGGTTGTTCGATGGCCGCGCCACAAGTTGGTCACATTTATCAAGAAGATCATTCTCGGTGCTAAACTTGGTTCCGAGACTCTGAAACTCAAGCTTTTGGCCGATTTGGAGCCCCAGCATCAAGAACTTATCAAGTCGCATGCCAACTGCGCAGACGCAATCGCCACAATCTCGCCTTAATACAGTTCGTCCGCCACTCTGTGGAGCGTCCTCATGCTTGAACTGCGTGTGCCTGTGCTCACAGACAAGTCTGGTGTGAAGGAGTGGCAGACCTTGGAGTCGGCAATTTTGCGTGCACAACGGTGTATTAGTTCTACTGAACAGGCTCTGATGCTTCAAGCTCACGTGTTACTGAAGAATAAGTTGGGTCCGTTATGGAAGCAGTATAAATTTTCCAAGGACAGCAAGACTCTGACCGATTTGCTCAACACAGTCGTCCTCCAAATCGAAGGTTTACGAACAGCCGAACTGGAGAAGGTGTTCATGCCACAGGCTGCCAACGCGAGCATGTCCGCCAAGTTTACAAAGCCGAAGTAGCGTCATACCAACTCCTCCGCTCAATTAGCCATCACGGCAGCGACCGTACAGCAGTCCCATGCCTCCTCTCGTCAGTTGAAGCCCTGTTATTTCTGCTGCCAAGAACACATGCACATTAGGTGCCCTCTCAATCGTGTGCAACGCCAGCGGGCACTCGAGCGAAGCCGCCGCTGTTTGAAGTGTCTCCAGCCCGAAGAGGACACCAGTGCGGAGGCACTGACTGCAAGCGGTGCCAGTCTGCTCTGCACACACTTATCTGTCCCTGTCCTCAGTCCTCGATTAACTCGTCTCGTCCTAACATGGCACCTCGTCCTCCTCCTCCGCCACCGCCGCCAAATGGTGGTGCGCGCTTTGGCAGCTCTGCTCCCCCGAATGGTGGCGCGACCGGCGCACCTACAGCCAACGGCAGTCAGCAGCAGTCACAGTCCACCGCACCGCATGCTCCACTATAAGGTCAAGCCATGTCTCGAGCGGTCGCTTATGTCATCTCTGTCGGCTGCCCTTGAAGAACCGCCGGAAATCACGTCTCTTGTCTCAGAGTCAAATGCTGATTTTCTTCCTACGTTGAAGCTCTTCACCATAAATCCCGACGTCTTTGGCTCTCACGGTTCGTACTCTCCTAGACGAGGCCTCTATTACTTCCTTCCTGTCTGAGTCGGTGGCGGCCCAATTGGGTCTCGAGAAGAAGCCGGTCAAGCCATTTACTGTTGGTGCTTTCGGTGGTTTGGCGAAGTTGCGAATCGAGTTGGAAGCTTCCCTTGTGATTCAATCTCTTGCCGACCGTAATGTCAGTTCCAAAATTAGCGTTTACGTGATGTCGGGCATACTTGTTGGCCGGCTTCCTGCCGTCACTCCTAAGTTCCTTGCCCAAGCCAACAATTATGGTGTTCAGTTGAAGGACTATTCTATTACCACCGATTACTTTCCCATAGATCTCCTCATCGGTAAAGACCTCTACAATAACAACTTTTTGTTGCCTCTGCAACGTAGCTACAAGTTCCAACGGGGTATGGCTTTTGTGAATTCTCGCTTTGGATGGACAATGCAAGGCGCCGTCGGTGGCCGCTGTCCACGGAATCTCTTTGTGAATTGTGCCTACGTGAGCAAAGGTCCTGAATCTGACCAAGCCTTAGCCAAGTACATCAACTTTACCGAGCGTCCATGTATTTGTCAGGACTTAAGCAAGCTACTTCTGGACTCCTGGACCGACGCCCCAAAGAAAGGTTCCAAGACGCATTGGATCAAACGGTTTGAGGGCAAGCTGATCTATGACGAGGTGGCCAAACGGTACATCGCGGCACTCCCCTGGTACAACCAGACCCGACCCGCTTCTAATTATTCAAGCGCGCTAGCGCAGTGTTTAGCTCTTCGTAACCCCCTGGTCCGAGAAGACCGATTTGACGAGTACGACGCCATTCTCCAAGAGTTGGTCAGCAATGGATACGCATGAGTCCTCGACAATAACGACAAGTCTGAGGGTTACGTGGTCCCTCATTTCCCTGTTTACAAGGTCTCCTCCGCCACCACTCCTACGCGACCTGTATTTAATGCCCCTGCATCGATGAAGGGCGAGGCGTCCCTGAACGCATGTATCTTCAAGGAAATTTGGGAGCAAGCGCAGCTGGTGGAAATCCTTCTTCTGGCATCTATCTCTGGCGTCCACACCCCGTCGCGCTACTCGCTGATATTCGCAAGGCGTTTCTGCAAATTCAAGTCAACCCTGAAGACCGCAAATATCTTCGGTTCCTCTGGTTTCATCAAGGTCGCCTTCGCATGTACGAAATGTTGAGACTTCTATTCGGTTCCTCGGCGTCCCCCTTTATTCTCTACTGTGTGTTCAAGCACCTATTCGAATCGAAAGGCCCTGATGTCGCTCAAATCGTACTCGACACTTACTTGGACGACTCGTTCATGCTCTCAAAATCTCTAGCCTATCTGCAGCCAATGCTTAAGCGAGTCGTAGAGGTAATGGCCGAAGCCTCGTTCAGTCTCCACAAGTGGGTGACTCTCCCTTCAATCTCTGAAGCCCTCGGGTTGGAGCCCCAGTCCGGCCGCGTCTCGTGTCTCGGTGTGCAGTGGGACTTGGATCGCGATCGAATCGTGTTTGATATCCCCACGTTGTCTGAATGCAAGCTTACCCGTCGCACCTTGGCGTCTGACTTCGCAAAGACATTTGATCCGCTTGGGATTCTCGGTCCTTACCATACTCGCGTAAAATTGTTCTTTAGAGAAATTATATCCTCCTCCCAGGATTGGGATGAAGAAGTGGCACCTCAGGTTGCAGTTGAAGCCAAAGCAATGTTGGCCAACATCAAGTATCTTCGTGACATCGCAGTCCCTCGTCTCATCTAGCAGTCCGACGATTTTGAGCATTGGCTTATCGGCGATGCGAGTTCCTATGGTTATGAAGTCACTATCTACCTCTTTGACTGTGCCACGCAGCGTGCCGAGTTGCTACTTTCTCGCGGGCACATTGCCGCCAAGAAGACAATCTCGCAGTTGGAGTTGGTGTTGCTGGTTGAAACCTTCGAGATTGTTCGACGTTGCGTTCCCGAAGCTCCTTCCCGTCTACGTTACTTCACCGATAGCCAAGTCACTTGGCACCGTATTCGATCGGATCCCAGCAAGCATGAGGCGTTCGTGGCCATTCAAATCACTCGCATTCTCGAATTGTCTTCGCCCGACAATAGGTACTACATACCGTCGGAGTTCAATCCCTTCGACGTCATCTCGCATGGCGCATTCTTCGCTTTCAGAAGCTATGGTTCAATGGTACACCCCATTCCATAATTCTCAACTCGGTGCGTCAGACCAAGTTGCTCATCGACTCGATCTATACCTTGTTTACAGTGAACGGTAATGAACTTATGGAGCGACTCATCAATGCGATGTCGCACAGCACCTTAAAGTGGTTGTTCCATCGAATGATGGAGAGAAGAATCGACTTGGTAAGTGTGTGTAGTATCTATTCATTAACTAATGTAAAGTATCTATTCTGTTTATATTTTATATGAAGACGCATTAGTTGGGATGTTCACATCAGCTGAAACCAACTCACATGTGAATCATATGGTTCTATGATTTACTCTGGTAAAGGAAATGTATCCACCTAGGTAAGTGTGTGTACTATCTATTCATTAACTAATGTAAAGTATCTATTCTGTTTATATTTTATATGAAGACGCATCGGTTGAGATGCTCACACCAGGTAGAAACCAAGTCCCATATGAATCATATGGTTCTATGATTTACTCTGGTAAAGGAAATGTATCCACCTAGGTAAGTGTGTGTACTATCTATTCATTAACTAATGTAAAAGTATCTATTCTGTTTATATTTTATATGAAGACGCATTAGTTGGGATGTTCAAATCAGCTGAAACCAAGTCCCATATGAATCATATGGTTCTATGATTTACTCTGGTAAAGGAAATGTATCCACCTAGGTAAGTGTGTGTACTATCTATTCATTAACTAATGTAAAGTATCTATTCTGTTTATATTTTTATATGAAGACGCATTAGTTGGGATGTTCACATTAGCTGAAACCAAGTCCCATGTGAATCATATAGTTCTATGATTTACTCTGGTAAAGGAAATGTATCCACTTAGGTAAGTGTGTGTACTATCTATTCATTAACTAATGTAAAGTATCTATTCTGTTTATATTTTTATATGAAGACGCATTAGTTGGGATGTTCACATCAGCTGAAACCAAGTCACATGTGAATCATATGGTTCTATGATTTACTCTGGTAAAGGAAATGTATCCACCTAGGTAAGTGTGTGTACTATCTATTCATTAACTAATGTAAAGTATCTATTCTGTTTATATTTTATATGAAGACGCATCGGTTGAGATGCTCACACCAGGGAGAAACCAAGTCCCATATGAATCATATGGTTCTATGATTTACTCTGGTAAAGGAAATGTATCCACCTAGGTAAGTGTGTGTACTATCTATTCATTAACTAATGTAAAGTATCTATTCTGTTTATATTTTATATGAAGACGCATTAGTTGGGATGTTCACATCAGCTGAAACCAAGTCACATGTGAATCATATGGTTCTATGATTTACTCTGGTAAAGGAAATGTATCCACCTAGGTAAGTGTGTGTACTATCTATTCATTAACTAATGTAAAGTATCTATTCTGTTTATATTTTATATGAAGACGCATCGGTTGAGATGCTCACACCAGGGAGAAACCAACTCACATGTGAATCATATGGTTCTATGATTTACTCTGGTAAAGGAAATGTATCCACCTAGGTAAGTGTGTGTACTATCTATTCATTAACTAATGTAAAGTATCTATTCTGTTTATATTTTATATGAAGACGCATTAGTTGGGATGTTCACATCAGCTGAAACCAAGTCCCATGTGAATCATATGGTTCTATGATTTACTCTGGTAAAGGAAATGTATCCACCTAGGTAAGTGTGTGTACTATCTATTCATTAACTAATGTAAAGTATCTATTCTGTTTATATTTTATATGAAGACGCATTAGTTGGGATGTTCACATTAGCTGAAACCAAGTCCCATGTGAATCATATAGTTCTATGATTTACTCTGGTAAAGGAAATGTATCCACTTAGGTAAGTGTGTGTACTATCTATTCATTAACTAATGTAAAGTATCTATTCTGTTTATATTTTTATATGAAGACGCATTAGTTGGGATGTTCACATCAGCTGAAACCAAGTCACATGTGAATCATATGGTTCTATGATTTACTCTGGTAAAGGAAATGTTTCCACCTAGGTAAGTGTGTGTACTATCTATTCATTAACTAATGTAGAGTATCTATTCTGTTTATATTTTATATGAAGACGCATCCGTGATGATGCTCACACCAGGCATTTGACCCAAAGTCCCATATGAATCATATGGTTCTATGATTTACTCTGGTAAAGGAAATGTATCCACCTAGGTAAGTGTGTGTAGTATCTATTCATTAACTAATGTAAAGTATCTATTCTGTTTATATTTTATATGAAGACGCATTAGTTGGGATGTTCACATCAGCTGAAACCAAGTCACATGTGAATCATATGGTTCTATGATTTACTCTGGTAAAGGAAATGTTTCCACCTAGGTAAGTGTGTGTAGTATCTATTCATTAACTAATGTAAAGTATCTATTCTGTTTATATTTTATATGAAGACGCATCGGTTGAGATGCTCACACCAGGGAGAAACCAACTCACATGTGAATCATATGGTTCTATGATTTACTCTGGTAAAGGAAATGTATCCACCTAGGTAAGTGTGTGTACTATCTATTCATTAACTAATGTAAAGTATCTATTCTGTTTATATTTTTATATGAAGACGCATTAGTTGGGATGTTCACACCAGCTGAAACCAAGTCCCATGTGAGTCATATGGTTCTATGATTTACTCTGGTAAAGGAAATGTATCCACCTAGGTAAGTGTGTGTACTATCTATTCATTAACTAATGTAAAGTATCTATTCTGTTTATATTTTATATGAAGACGCATCGGTTGAGATGCTCACATCAGCTGAAACCAACTCACATGTGAATCATATGGTTCTATGATTTACTCTGGTAAAGGAAATGTATCCACCTAGGTAAGTGTGTGTACTATCTATTCATTAACTAATGTAAAGTATCTATTCTGTTTATATTTTTATATGAAGACGCATTAGTTGGGATGTTCACATCAGCTGAAACCAAGTCCCATATGAATCATATGGTTCTATGATTTACTCTGGTAAAGGAAATGCCCTAGGTAAGTGTGTGTACTATCTATTCATTAACTAATGTAAAGTATCTATTCTGTTTATATTTTATATGAAGACGCATCGGTTGAGATGCTCACACCAGGGAGAAACCAACTCACATGTGAATCATATGGTTCTATGATTTACTCTGGTAAAGGAAATGTACCCACCTAGGTAAGTGTGTGTACATATCTATTCATTAACTAATGTAGAGTATTTATTCTGTTTATATTTTATATGAAGACGCATTAGTTGGGATGTTCACACCAGCTGAAACCAAGTCCCATGTGAGTCATATGGTTCTATGATTTACTCTGGTAAAGGAAATGTATCCACCTAGGTAAGTGTGTGTACTATCTATTCATTAAAGTATCTATTCTGTTTATATTTTATATGAAGACGCATTAGTTGGGATGTTCACATCAGCTGAAACCAAGTCCCATGTGAATCATATGGTTCTATGATTTACTCTGGTAAAGGAAATGTACCCACCTAGGTAAGTGTGTGTACATATCTATTCATTAACTAATGTAGAGTATTTATTCTGTTTATATTTTATATGAAGACGCATTAGTTGGGATGTTCACACCAGCTGAAACCAAGTCCCATGTGAGTCATATGGTTCTATGATTTACTCTGGTAAAGGAAATGTATCCACCTAGGTAAGTGTGTGTACTATCTATTCATTAAAGTATCTATTCTGTTTATATTTTATATGAAGACGCATTAGTTGGGATGTTCACATCAGCTGAAACCAAGTCCCATGTGAATCATATGGTTCTATGATTTACTCTGGTAAAGGAAATGTACCCACCTAGGTAAGTGTGTGTACATATCTATTCATTAACTAATGTAGAGTATTTATTCTGTTTATATTTTATATGAAGACGCATCCGTGATGATGCTCACACCAGGCATTTGACCCAAAGTCCCATATGAATCATATGGTTCTATGATTTACTCTGGTAAAGGAAATGTCCTAGGTAAGTGTGTGTAGTATCTATTCATTAACTAATGTAAAGTATCTATTCTGTTTATATTTTATATGAAGACGCATCGGTTGAGATGCTCACACCAGGGAGAAACCAAGTCCCATATGAATCATATGGTTCTATGATTTACTCTGGTAAAGGAAATGTATCCACCTAGGTAAGTGTGTGTACTATCTATTCATTAACTAATGTAAAGTATCTATTCTGTTTATATTTTATATGAAGACGCATTAGTTGGGATGTTCACATCAGCTGAAACCAAGTCACATGTGAATCATATGGTTCTATGATTTACTCTGGTAAAGGAAATGTATCCACCTAGGTAAGTGTGTGTACTATCTATTCATTAAGTAATGTAGAGTATCTATTCTGTTTATATTTTATATGAAGACGCATTAGTTGGGATGTTCACATCAGCTGAAACCAAGTCACATGTGAATCATATGGTTCTATGATTTACTCTGGTAAAGGAAATGTATCCACCTAGGTAAGTGTGTGTACTATCTATTCATTAAGTAATGTAGAGTATCTATTCTGTTTATATTTTATTTGAAGACGCATTAGTTGGGATGTTCACATCAGCTGAAACCAACTCACATGTGAATCATATGGTTCTATGATTTACTCTGGTAAAGGAAATGTATCCACCTAGGTAAGTGTGTGTACTATCTATTCATTAACTAATGTAAAGTATCTATTCTGTTTATATTTTATATGAAGACGCATTAGTTGGGATGTTCACATCAGCTGAAACCAAACGTCCTATGTGAATCATATGATTCTATGATTTACTCTGTGGGAGAGAGGAATCGACAATGATAAAGAGGATGAAGAGGATGGTGAGGATGGAACCTATGGCGAGATGACGAGGATAGCGATTCTGGTGACAATGGAAACCTTGACAATGTTGGTTTGGATAGAAACTATGACAATAAAGGCGAGGATTACGAGTATAATGATATGACAAGGATGGTAATGCTGGTGAGAATGGAAACATTGGTGAAGTTGACGAGAATGACGAGAATTGACCGTGACAGTACAGAGCGCTGATTGGTCAAAGACCTGCGCCATCATCAACTGTACGATGAAAGTTAAGTGCAAGACACGCGCGTTGTTGGTTGTTAGTTTCTGATTGGCCCGAAAGCAGCACCGCGTTGATTGTACTGCCAGCACTTTGTGAATGATGCGATGCTGACGCGATGGTCGACAGTAAGTGAGTAAGAAATGACTCATAGGTGACAAAACAGACCATCGACTATCGTTCACTCGTGTGCTGTGCATTCAGTACCAAGCAAATTGATGATGAGCAAGACACACAAACCGAACACACACACCGAAACACACACTCATACTTATTTGCATGTGTTTTTCAACTGCATTTGGACTGCTCAATCCAATTGCCCAGCACAAAGACCAACCACATCTCACTCTTATCATGTCTATTTTAGCTTCACTTTTCACTGCACAAAGAATGTGTGGCGCTGCACAACAATCAATCAGATCGCTCGATTTCGCCTTCATAAAGAGTTGAGATGTGGCGACATGGTCATTTGCTCTCAAGCTCACGTCTTGGATTGTTCTCTCTCCTCCCCTCTTCATTCTATTGCCTCTTTAACTTTCACCCTTTAGCGCACGAGTTTTTAAGCCTAGTCTATGTAGCCTCATTTGGTAAGATTACCCATGTCTGTCTGTGTACACAAACACTCAATGTTACTGCTAGTTTTGTTGTTCTTTCCAAACCCAAATGTCTAATATATGTCTTACTGATCCAATAGGCGTTCTTTTAGTGCCTTTAACCGTACTATCAGTATTTGCGATTTCTCTATCATCACCCAGAATATCCTCCCCAGGGACTAAACTATCAAACATGTCCATTGAAATTCAGATGTGCAAGACACACCACCAAAGCAACCATTACGAGATGAGTTGACAGAATCACCACCACATCCACCGCCACTGCTTGCAATATCTTCATCATCATCAGACCAATCCGATAAATTCAATCTTTGTATTTATGAACTGTCTTGAACAGCCCGACAATTGAACCCAGCCGATTTGAGGTTAAGATTTCTTTGGACGAAAGCAATATTCAAGTTGCTTGTGAAAAGTATGACCAGCATTCTTTGTGCTCATCGTTTCATAAGATATGTCAGTTTAAGGGAAAATTATGTCAAAGATGCGAAGAAACTTGCCCGGAAAGAATGTAGTTACGATTCAAATATGGATTGGATGCCATAATCAATCCAACAGCTTTAACCACGTCCTCATTCCAAATTGCGCACTTTCTTACTTCCGTTATTATACTAATGAAAAATTCTAGTTCCAATGAAGCGAATGGAAACATTGCAATTTATCATATTGCCGACTCGAAACAGCTAATTCCAATCAGCGATGAATTCGAACCATTGGCGATTTGTACCAGAATGAAGAAAGGGATCATCTGGACGATCAGGTTCTTGAACTCTTCTTTGACCTGGAATTGTATTTTTAATTAATTGTATTTGTAATTTGTAATAATTTTATTTTATGTTCTATAGAAGTCTATAACTATAAGTCTATATTTACTCAGATTATATTTCAACTTGTTTGTTATTTGTTATTAAATTAAATTAACGTCAAGCAGATCTTCAATAAAGTCATTTGCAATTGCTCAATATGATATCCAACTGGTAAGAGTCAGTTTTACGGTGCAGTGGTAGTTGACCAATGCAGCTGCCCTGTTGTTCAAATCCGATCTTGCACTATAATTCAATGCCTGTTCTTATTATAAGGATTGTAAGTACCTGTCACTGGTTGTATATGTTCAGCGAAAGTGTGCAAGTTTTGCCTTGTTAAACTCTAGTTCAATTTCGAGTAGACATTTTCTCTTGTCAGAACAAGACTAAACGACTGAAGACTATGCCTAACCGAGTTAAGATTGTGCATCCCGAACATGAACTTCCATTTAATTGCGTGTATGATCGCGTGAACGTATGTCGACACTTAGTGGCATTATGTTTGGTGGTATGCTTCACACCTCAATCTCCTAGCTCCTAGCTCTCACCCATTTGTGCATCATCGGTCACTTTCTGCATCGCTCTCTGATTAGCCCACTAAGTTGTCCTGTTCGTCCACCAGCACTAGGTCTCCTGGAATCACCTTTGAGTGTGCTTGCACATCTCTATTGCGCACAGTGGTCGTGCCAGAGAAAGCGTGTGTCACACAGGGACACACACATAGTGTTGACATCTCGATTCCTTCACATTTCAATACAAATTTTCGGATTTTTCTCAAAATCGCTATTCCTTTGACCTTTGATTTATATGGCCACAAAAATATACAGGACATCTAAACCACAACCAGAACACCGTGTTAAATTTTCAGACCGATCCATGCATTCGTATTTAAGTTGTAGCGCACACAAGAAATGACTGAAGTTACATTTTTCTTGGGTATATATCGTCGCTCAAATTGTTGAAATTGATCAGTGATGATCATCAATGATCATCCATTCGGTCTTACGTCTAATCTATCAGTTCATACCTAATATAAATGTACAATATCTTATGCGTTCTCTCGATGTCTTCACCCATTCTTTTTGATAAATCATACGCACCAACACAATGTTTTCTCTCAGCAAGACACTTAAACGAGTCAATCCCGATTAAGACTATCCGAACCCACCACATCCACCACCAGCACCAGGCCGACGGACGTGTAAGCTGCCGCGAGGACACAGCATACAAAATCTGTTTATGAAGATAATAATAAACCGAAAAATTGTTGACTTATATGAATTAAAATGAAAAAATTTTTGTAGCTTATTCTACAAAATTTCCCCTAGCAGAACCATTAATATGATGGTGGTTCACACGCAGCGAGGCTACCAGGACAGACTCAACTTTCGTCAAAACACCTCTATCAAGCCGAAATCCCCCAAAGAAGTTTTGTCACGCTTGTGCCAACTGTCCCACTGTAGCCGCACCATAAGACAATGTTCTCAAATTCTCGCAATCCATGCTATTCTCAATAAGATAATGTCGAGCAAAATCCTTGACGCAAGGACAACACATACAATCTTCATCTTCACGTACTTGTAAGTCGACATCATCATCAGTCTCGTAACGCACAGTCGGATCCACCAGGAAGGCTCCCCCCAATCCAGGTCCAAAAGCCAGGATGTCGATACGACGACTCGATAGGTCAATAATCCTTTGAGCACCTTCAATAGTCCCAGAGATCACAGCTTGGTCATCAGCAAAGCCAGCCATACTTAGAGCTTCTATACCATCGTACAGAACATAACCATATTTTCCGGCGAAGTGAGGCTCACAGATCTCATCATAAACATGATCAATCGCCATACCAAACAATATCGGCGAGAGCGGTCCACCTTGGGGAATATTGTCATAATGATCTCTCTCATCAATATTTTATCTGTGATTTCACATAGGATTAAATTAAAATGAATGTTTGTGTATGCGAATGCGATCTATTATATGGATATTCAAAAATTATTTGATAACTAAATTCAATGAAATTAAATCCAAATAATAGAATCATCAGAATCATTCTCATCATCTGCAGCTGCAGCATTGATCTCATTATTAGCAAGATCGACAACAACTACATCATTCGCATTTGCATTCGCATCCGCATCATCGTCATCATAATTTTCATGCTCATTCACTTCAACAATTTCATCAACAGCGTATCCAAGATCAGCGACTTCCTCTTTCACTTGATAATATTCGTTTTCATCATCCAGTTCAATGAGTTCAATCTCATTAACTGCATCAGCGTTATCAGGATAAACAACTTCATAAGCTGGGTTGTACGCAGCACCAGCTTGGTCAACAACTTCATCCTTTGCCATATGATCATGATCAACATGGTCATCTTCGTCACTTAGTTCGATGACCTCAATCTCAACAGGCTCATCATTAGCATCAGCCGGCTCAACAACTCTACCAGTGTGATCAGCAACTTCGTCAATAGGATCAGCAACTGCATTATGATCATTGACTCCATCAGTGGGATCAATATCATCAGCATAATCAATGTCTTCTTCAGTAGTATCCATAATATCGTCGGTTGGATCCAGATTATCGTAAACACGATCCAACACTTCGTTAACAGGAGCAATAAAATCGTCAACTGGATTCACAACATTATCAACACGATCTACGACTCCATCAGCACGATCAGCTATTTTGTCAGCAGAACCAACTACTTTATCAACAGTATCAACTGCATCAGAATGATAAACGATTTCATCTGAAGGATTCACAACTTCACCTGCAGGTTCAACAATAGCAACATCAGCTTTATCATTTTTCTTATCAACATTTCCATCTGCATTGGGAATAACTCTTTTTGGACATTGGACAGAGCTTCTATTCTTCATCTTTTTGAGAATATTGTCCATACTTGGCATACATCGTTCTTTATTGCCCTTAGATTCACTTAATGGCTTTCGATCAACCCACTCAACTGGAATCAGAGGTTTAACCTTAACAGCCCGACTATTGCCTTTCGCCTCTGCTTCAGCTTCTTGCCTGGTAGTTGGATGTGGAAACTTAACGTAAATATCACGCTTATCCAGGGACGATAGATCCAAGTTAATAAAAAAATTGATGAAATCCTCAGTGTTGATGTCAACATTTGGGAACATTGAGTAGTTTGCCATTGGATCATTACTTCTCGGCTCCTTGTCCTCAGATCGACCATTTGATTTGCTTACAGATGGGACAATTGCGGATGATGATTTTTTCCATTTCAGTTGTTTGCCACTTTTTCCAACAATGTCTAGAGTTGAGGATCCACCAGTAAGGCCATTTCTCTTGTGGGTCACCTTTCCGTTGTTCAACCTTTGAAGTTTATTGCTAGGTTGAATCCATTCGTTTGATCCTTGATTCTTCTTTTTGGTAGCTGCTTGGTACTCAACACATTTGGCTTTCTGAAACAAGAAAAAAACAAGATCATCGTCAAGTTTTGGTTATAAATGATATTGAAAATTATGCAATACTTACTTTAACAGCCTCATGATGCCTTTACTTCATGAGCAGCCTCTTGAGCAGCAAGGTGATTGCGTCTTCTTATAGTTGCACGGGTTTCCATTAGTGAATTACGCTGGGCCAATTGCAACGCTACTCCAAAATCATCAACGTCTTGATACTCGGACAACTTGATTATTGTATATGAAAAATAATAGAAAACAATTAGTAAATGGAGTTATAAATGGAATCAGAGAATAGAACAATGCACGAAAAAATGTCACTTTTGCCTAAGAATCATTTGATGATTGGGGGAAATCAAGTATACTGAGCTTTCAGTGAACATTCACTATATTAAAGTGCCTAAAACTATGAGAAAGTGATGAAATTTGCAAGAATATTGAGAAACCCAAGGGGTAATTAGTAATATTTAAAGTTTCCCATGGCCCAAGCTGCATCAGAAACCCCAATTCATGAAGTTGTGTAAGGTTAAATTTGGTAAAGTAACGGGTTGGAAGCGCAATGACACACACAAAGCACCAAATAGTCACACAATCGATTGGTTGCCGTTTAATGTTGAGACCTCAGGCTTATAAGCACAGCTCGATCTCTAAGCCACGTAGTCCTAGAACTAAGGCGGGTGGTGTCGCCAGACACCCCACCGCCACACCTTCCCCCCAACATCAAGACCCCTCTCCATCTTGAGAGTCTTCTTGCGCCTCTTCCAGTCCCATCGCGGCGGTCCTCGGTCCTTTCGCTTCCCGACCACGCCCAGTTCCTCGGCAAACGATTTTCCGTCGACCACCAGTTCGATAACGGTCGCCTTCTCGAATTTCCGCAGCGTAGCGTCAGCATCCACCAAACAGACCATAACGTCATCCATCACCTTAATGGGTTCGCTCTTTGGTTCGCGGCCCGACACGCTTTCTTGTGTCTCCTCGAGTCCATCCTCCGGCGCCTCCATCTCGCTCGGTTCGGTCTCGACCATTAGCTTTTCGAGGTTTGCCTCCTCGCTCTTGCTAGTCACCTCGTCTTGCTTCAAAACCATTGCACTCCTCGCCACCATAGGTTCGATAACGGCTCTGTCCATAGCGGGAGTCACTTCCATTGACATTTCTTTATCCGGCTCTTGATCACCTAGCGGGTCGCAGTCCTTAACTTGAGACTCTTTATTACGACAATCTGTGTCTTCGGTCACTGTCGCAAACAGCGCTTCTAGTGACATATCGTCCTCCTCGAACTGGTTCATAATAGAGGTAGACAAAAAGCATTCACGCTTGCGATCGCTTGCTTGCTTGCTTACTTTGAACAGTGCTATTTTCGCAAGCGCGAGCAAGCGTGAGCAAGCGTTCAGGCTGTTTGTCTACCTCTAGTTCATAGCTTGAGTCTTTTCGTTACGACCCTCGGTGTCTTCATCAACGGTAGAAAACAGCGTTTCTAGTGACATGTCCTCCTCATCACACTGGTACATCACTTGGGTCGCTTCGCCACAACAATCGGTGTCTCCCGTCACAGTAAAAAACAGTGCTTCCAGTGACATAACGTCATCCTCCGATTGGTCCATAACTTGAGTTGCTTCGTTACACCAATCGATGTCTTCATTCCCGGTCGAAAACAGTGCTTCAAGTGAGATGTCTTCCTCCTCTGACTGGTCCAAGCCTTGAGCCACCTCACGAAGACACTCAGTGTCTTCGGTCTCCTGTTCCGATACACAAGACTTGACTTGACACTGACGAGGGACGTCCTGTTCGCAGTACTCCACACTCGTCACCGGTTCTTCTGGTGACGTGGCTTTATCGAACCCGTCGTCTTTCCTCCACTGAAGCTTTTTTTCCTGACGCAAGAACACAACTGCCTTCCGCAGGAACTCTTCCTTATCCTTCGCTTCTTCTGGCAACTCCATCAGCGCCTTGATGTACGTGTCCAGGTAATGTTCCGCCTTATCACTCCACTCTTCTTCGTCGCCCATCAATCGGTCCAGTATGCCTCCATAAAACTTTAACCGACTCACAATCGCTTTTTCATCCGCTTCACTCATAATTTGCACCGATAGCCCCAACAAGTTGTATCGCTCCTACCAGCAGAACAGTCGTATGTGACGAGTCGACGGCCAACCAACCGGATAGACGCAAGCCAAAACCAAAACAAAACGAATCCAAAACCCAAAACTTGCTTGGTCCCCCGACTTGAGTTGCCTTCAACGGTCTTTACGAAAGAGCTTCGGGTTCAGTCGATACTGTCTTGCTCAGAGCCTCAAAACGATACCAAAACAGTCCAAAACAGCCCAAAACTTGGCTTCACAAAACCCAAAACGAAGTAGAAATGACTTGAACACAACACGTAGGTTTTCGAACGCACCGCTGCCACCAGTAACGGGTTGGAAGCGCAATGACACACACAAAGCACCAAATAGTCACACAATCGATTGGTTACCGTTTAATGTTGAGACCTCAGGCTTATAAGTACAGCTCGATCTCTAAGCCACGTAGCCCTAGAACTAAGGCGGGTGGTGTCGCCAGACACCCACCGCCACAGTAATCTTTAAAATATTGCTTATAACTTTTTAACCAAAATAAAACACAATTTGTTTTGTTTCTGAGCCA
This sequence comes from Rhizoglyphus robini, assembly GCA_023373905.1. NCBI lineage: Eukaryota > Metazoa > Arthropoda > Arachnida > Sarcoptiformes > Acaridae > Rhizoglyphus > Rhizoglyphus robini. Next base: position 165,172 of record JAKIJQ010000227.1, on the reverse strand, counting down.
CCAGATGTCGCTACGTGTTTTATTTTCTGTTTTACTGGATTATATTAGTATTATACTCTATGGCTAAGGGTTTGGTTAGTTAGGTGTTGGTAAGAGTGGGTTTTCGGTTGGATAATGTCAGAGTAGATTAAACACAACCAAGTATGAATTTTACCAATTGTTTTAAATTCTAATAATTTATTCTTTAGAGCACAAAGTTAAAAAGGGTTTGGTGGGTTAGGTGTGGATTAGAGTGGGTCAGAGAGGGTTTTCAGTTGGATAAGGTCAGGGTAGATTAAACACAACCAAGTATGAATCTCAATTGTTTTAAATTCCAATAATCTATTCTTTAGAGCACAAAATTAAAAAGGGTTTGGTGGGTTAGGTGTGGGTTAGAGTGGGTCAGAGAGGGTTTTCAGTTGGATAAGGTCAGGGTAGATTAAACACAACCAAATATGAATCTCAATTGTTTTAAATTCCAATAATCTATTCTTTAGAGCACAAAATTAAAAAGGGTTTGGTGGGTTAGGTGTGGGTTAGAGTGGGTCAGAGTGGGGTTTCAGTTGGATAAGGTCAGAGTAGATTAAACTCTACCAAGTACATATAGCGGTAGTCTCTAATCCAAAGATACACTTTCCTAAAACAAAAAATTAGGAATAAACTTACATTGTTCAACTGTAATGCTTGGCGCTTGGATGGGGGAGATTGTCTGTCACTCTTACTATTGTCATCATCATATCCATTGTGCTTTGTACCATTCGACCGTAAAATACGTTGTGGATTTAGCGGCTGTGGGAACATGGGTGACTTGCCATTGGGTATTCTCAGTGGTGCAGGAGAGAATGAATTCTCCCTCGGTGTTTCGTTCTGGCCTGAACTCGACAGTCCCACCATTATTTCATTGCTATCTTTAGTCGCATCAGCATTACCTTTGACTTTTTTAGTTTTAGTCTTGGAAGACATCTTGTTGGCAATGCCGGTGATCAAGTGATGTATTTCGAATGAAAGTTGTGTGTTGCAAAGATGATTGGAATTGAGGAGAATCGATGGACACGAGATACAAGAGGAACAGTGTGAACAGATTGACTGGCTGACAGCGAATGTCGTGTTCGAGGTTTGCAATGCGAATTCGCATACTAACAAAGTGATTGAGGTCCGTGATTGCACGTGAGATGGCGAGAAGGGAGATGGTTAAGTGGGAGACTAAATTGCTTTACGACAGCTAATGCCGCAAAATCCTTCTAATGCGTTTCACTCATTTGGGCCTTTCTTGATTGGAACTTCCGAGGCACTGTCGAGGCAGTAATGTGCAAAGACGGTCGACTGGTGCCGGTTGTCTGTGTAGTGCACACTTTCATGCTTGCCCGTTTTGATATGCCTGACACTGACGTGTGGTTTGTATTGTTCATATGTTTGCACTGAATTCAGAACACTAATCCATTTAAAATTCCGAATTCATTTGACCGAGATATGATCATTTGAAAATTAGCTTTCCATAGTTCAAATTAGTTTGCTGTCACTAAGGACGAATGTTGAACTACGATTTTTCAACCATGAAAAGCTAATTACCAAAATAGCCATATCTTGGTCAAATGATCATACATTTTTAAATGGATTAGTGTTCTGGAACTTGTGCAAAATACTGATCATGATAGACCATATTCAAGAGACATGCATCTTACACTGTGAAATCATAACACCGTGTCACTGTGTGTGTGTGTGTACTTTGGCATAAGGCATACATCTGTCGGTGGTCCTTCATTATTGGGGGCCCAGAGGCCTGTCAGCAGTAAAGTCGGCGAAACAAAAGACAGTTGGGGACAGTTGAGTTAAAATTCATGCTAACTATTAGCACTACTAAGCCGATAAGAATCGTCGTTGTGTGTGAGTGAGTGTGAGTGAGTGTGAGTGAGTGAGTCATATCGTTATTGTGTGTCGGTGCCACAGGCAGAGCACATTCGAGTTGCATTTAGCTGGTCGTTTGGTCACTCGTCAATGAGAGACTGTCCATTAGCATGACATGTCTTTTTTGTCTCATTAGTGCACTTTGACTGTAGCAAGTGTCAATGCAATGAGATGAGAATATGCTGACCTTAATTACCGTTCGACACTTCTCAACCCTGTCCATAAAGTGATGATTGGATTCTTGGATTGGTTGAGTCTAATTCTACTCTGATCTGATACCACCTTACTCCGAAAACCTACTCTGAACCATTCCTTGTTAGTTAAAAGCGATTTATTGAGGTAAAATAAAAGGAGACAAAAATCCTTGAGTAAACAAGGAGAGGGACTTGAGAACTGTAGACCACCAAAGGAAGACGATGATGGTAATTGGGTTTGAGACAGAACGAGATCGTGTCAAGAAGTAGGGAGTTAAACCACCAATGGTGAGAGAGAGAGAACACACAATCTAGGAGAGGAAGAGGTGTGTTAACACAAGTCAAACAGACAACCGATAAGTACACGTACAAAGCATACGATGATTGAGCACTTCAGCAACACGTGCTTAAATAGGGAGAAATGCAGTACTGCTGAGTCACTCTGCGTGGTGACAGTCGACAATGTCAACAGCAACTGGTGACCAACTGTGAGTCATGTTTGACAGTGATTGGTTGAGTGGTGAGGGAGCAACTATTTCGACATTCCTGACCAACCAACCCCTCTCCAAATGGGGGAGAGATGGCTCAGAGTGGAGACGTAGTTGTGGATTGTCAGAATATGTTATGCATAGAGAAGTATATATCCCAAATGTCAAAAATCACGATAAGGGCTTGTAATTGTTCGGCTGTGAAAATTTCCCAGTTGAGAATTGGGTTTAATGGTGATTTACGATTTGCCTATTTTGGTATAAGAACACAGAAACCAATAAAGATAACTACAAATTCTACGTATGATTATATACAGGAAATCAAATAAGATTACTACACTGTCTACCTGTTCTGCAATAAGATCCAGAAAACAAATTTACGTGAAACCTTACTTTGGTTACCTTATTTAAAATGGGATCTAATAACTCAATGTCCCATTTCAATCCAATTATCATTTTTTTTGTTACTCAACATTGAATTGTTAGAAAGATTTTAAAATGTTATTATTATTATAATATGTACTGTATTGTATAATAAAGTATAAGTTATACTGTAGAGAAAGAGAAGAATGTTAGATCATAAATTGTGTATGTAAATATTAGAATACAAATAGAAAAATCAAAACTACAGAACATGAAGCAGTGCTAAATGAGAACCGAGAACCGAGAACCCAACATGGATGAACTCTAAATTACGTTTTACAATTGGAATGAAATTTGAAACATGGACATTTGTTTGTTCATGTGTGTTGTGCATAAAGGAATGTTAATGTTTTGCGACAATGGATAATGTGAACTGACTCTCTAAGACTGAATGGTTGGCTTGTAGGGTGAGTGATTGTGTTCGTTGTCGTTGTCTTCCTCCTCGTCTGGTGTACGGTTCAGCTGTTGCAACTCTTGACTGGTGGCCTTGCCTCCATTGGTTGCTGCACCATCACTTGCATTTGCCTTTGACTTGGCATTTGGTCCAACAGCCGAGGATACGGTTGACACGGCGCGGCTACCGTTGCTCAGTCGAGCACGAATTCGGTCTTTGTTCTGGAGTACAAACATTGCGAGCAGCAGTACCACAATTGTGGTCACAATGCCCACTGCAATAAAGATGACAAATGCTGAGCCACCGGAGGATTCTTCCTCGGCTGTCTGCGACTCGGAGTTGTCTCCAGGGATTATTGGTACAATGTCTGGATTTGGCTCTGATCCACCGCCAGATTTGGGCTCGGGCGCGTTCGGATTCACCACTGGAATCACCACCGGTGCCTCAGTGGTTGTGGTTGTAGTGGTGGTGGTAGTTGTGGTGGTGGTGGTGGTTGTAGTAGTTGTGATGATCGTCTCTTGACAGATAAAGTTCCATGACTCTTGAGTGGTGCTGAGTAGTTTTTCGGCACTGTACGACTTGGCCTCTCCATTCATTGCAATGGCTCGCACCGAAATGGACGCATTCAGATCCTTGGGATCGATGCGCTCCTCAATGGAGTTATCGTCGCCCTTGTCAAAAACCTCAAACAGCTGCTTCGGTCGGTTCTTCTCACAGTACAGCTGGTGGGGCGTCTTGTCGGTCGAGGGCTGAATACAAAATTCGAATGTATACTTTTCAACATTTTGGGCATGATTCCAAATGAAGGTCGACTTGAACAGATACTCTCGCTCGCCTGAAGTAGGATTTCGCTCATAATTCATAAGACAACGTTGTTTGTACAGGAATTCCGGTGTCATCGGTGTTAGGTAGTATGGTGTCTTGAAATTGACAGCTGTTGACGGATCCGAAGCAAGTTGACCGTTCAACACAGTCACGGACACGTTGTACTCGGTTGACGGGGCGAGATTGCTCATCTTGTATGTTGTCGAATTGTCGGGTACCACTGTTTCAAGGTTCTCAATTTGCGATCCATTGGAAATCTTGGAGAAAATCAAGTTGTACCCTACCAATTTTTGTATTATTAGTCGTTCGCAAACACATTATCCTATTGTATCACAAACCTTTAAAATTGCCATTGACTGACTCAATTGGAACAGGCTCCCATGCGAGCACCACACTGGCGCCGTCAATCACCTTGGTCACATTCAACTTGGTGGGTGATCGACTCGGTTTGCCCTCCTTAAAGCTCACCGGATTCCTGATCAGCTCAGCCTTGGACTTTCCAATAGGATTGTGTGCCTCAATGGTGACTACATACTTTTCGGCGGCGTTCAGTCGGGAATCGGAGATTTTGTATTCTCCCACCTCGGGATTCACCACAGTGAAGGTATTGATCAGACCTGGTTCGCTCAGTGTACGGGCGCCTGGCTCGGGCACTGCTCCGTCTTTAAGAATTTTGATCTCATACGATGCTCCACTGGCGCCTTGTTCGAACTTTTCCAGTGGTCTCCATTTGACCAACACAGTGGTGACCTGTTCGCCAAACACTGAGTAAGCCGAAATGAATTCAGGATTGCGCACTGGAGTAGACACTAGAGTGGTACAGTTGAACGGTTGGGATGGGGCACTCAGTCGACGACCATCATTCCATCGAGCTTCAATACGGAACGAGTAAGGCGTGTTTGGGTAGAGGTTTACCACGGGCAACTCAGTCTCGGTCACTTGGGGATTGAAGTTCAACACCTGCCAGTGGGGCTTTGCTAGGTAGTTGTTTCGTTTGTACACAAGATAAAAGTCCGGATCATCGTGATCGGCGGGATAGGTCCAAAAGAGGGCTGCATGCTGCTTCTTGCAGAGACTTTTCTCATCAAAAACAGGCGCTGGCTCGTACTTGATCTGGGGTGGTGCCTTCGCCAACTTGGGCGCATGAGCCACTGCTGGTGATGCGACTGTGGTTGCGTTTGATGCCGCGTTGTCATCGCCATCTTGTGTTCCCACTTCGGTTGCATTCCCATTCAAACGGACCGCAGCTACAACTACTGGAGCCACCGAACTATTATTCTGCACCTGGACTGCATTGGGACTCAGAGATGTGACCAGCAGTTGGTCGTCCAATTTGGGCAGCGGAATGTCCGCATCAGGGTGAATATCGTCAGACTGCTCTGCATTGGTGAGTAGTCGTTTGTTGGAATTCTTTGGTAGTGCCTGTGTCAGGAGGCAAAAACAGGCCAACACCACAAATGTACTTCGCAGAAGTCGTTTTGTGCACGCCATGGTCGTACAGATTCAGGGTAAATAATAATAATAATAATATTTTATATATATCACAATGTACAGTGGAAAAATCAAGTTAAGAGGGTAAGAATAACTAGAATAGTCACGATCAAAGATACGATTTTCTTAAAACAGCTTGATAAAAAAGAGTGAAAATGATGATGATGATGAAGAAATCAAATTAAGGAGAACATAAGTTACAACAAGAGTGAGGCGCACTTGTGCACTAACACACTAACACACACACACACGCAGACATACACGCACGATGGCGGTTTGATGAGATCTGTCTGGAAGGAGTCACACGCACGCACTAACTAAGTTGGGCTGTGTCACTCAGTGGTGCAATGTCGAGTTTGTCGGTTTGGTTGGTTTGGTTGCTGTGCTGTGCACACCTTTTAGTTTGTGTGCACGCTCGGGATGGTTAGGTTGGTTAGGTTCAGGAGAATTGCTTGTGTGAGGATTATTACACTCTCACATACAAAACATATTGCGCCCTTCTAAGGAAAGCACACATTACTTTTGATGGCGTCGTTAATAAAATAACATACATCCGAATAACGATCGTTACCAGTGTGGAGTGGCAAGAGAAAGAGAATTAACGACCGAGTTTAATAAGATAGCGCCTGCCATCACATACATACTCAGAGATAACCTACTGGTTGGCATGGATTCTTTATAACGACTATGCACTTCGGAGAGCCATCAAACAAACAGCGCACCGGTCACACCCAAAATGTTCCTACTGTCGAGGTTCACATGGACACAGAGGAGAGAGAAAGAAAGTGAAATGAAGCCATCAGTATGATACCCAAGAGCAAGAGCACACAACACTCCACTCGACACTCAAGTGGTAGTCCTGGTTACTCTGCTTCTCTCCTTGCCTAGATGCACAGATGGACTCATAAATGGTCTTATCAGCACACACACACACAACATATTTACACACTCACTCACTCTCCCATCGTTGATCAGTTTCTTCCTGCACAAACACCAACATCGGTCGATTGCAATCTAAATCAAACATCAAACCCCCAACTATCATCATCACCACTAAACGGTCAATTCCAATGAACCAGAATCAATCGCACGCATATTAGGCCATACAATACACGATTTGCAAAATCACGTCAGTTCGCACAATTCACTAGAAATCCCATTGCATTATCAAACAAACAAAAATATCAAATGATATCAGCTAAATGTGACGGATTGTGGACAATCGCTTGTGTGATTAGTCAAGTGGACAAAAAAGTACAACATTAATATGTATTTCAATTGTTACAATCGGTAATTGCAATTTGTTTCCGGTTAAGACACTCTTTTCTTACGGAACTTGATTAGTTCTGTTGTTGTTATTTGTGCATATGCTTAATTACGTCATCAATTCTTATTAAATCTTAGTAAACCAAAAACAAAATACTCAACTTAATTAATGTTAATTATGAGTCATAAAATTTGAGAGAATCGTTGTGAAATGTCATGTTTGAGACACATCAAAGTGATTGTCTCTCTCTCTCTCTCTCTCTCTCTCTCTCTCTCTCTCTCTCTCTCTCTCTCTCTCTCTCTCTCTCTCTCTCTCTCTCTCTCTCTCTCTGTGTGTGTTGATTGTTTAATGTTATTTTGATGGCACTTTTAATGATTTTGATTTAACGATGTCGTCTGTCGTTGCTTTTGATTACCGTCAACCTGTCTGTGTTGAGTTATGCTTTATTATACTGAACTGTGTACAGAGATTGTGAGCATTCGGTTTGAACTAGTTCAGGGGCAATAAAAATTTGTGATATCAATGTCGTCATATCATAGGACGTAGGATGCTTTTAACCCTTTTATGGGGAAAATTTTATTGGCATATGGCAATTTGTCTATTTAGCTTTTGGTTTGTTTGAATATTTTGCTATTTTACTCATTTTCGATTCGGATATTTGGCTATATTGCTATTTGGAAATTCTATTTTTTAATTATTCAGAAACTATTTTGCTTGTTATAATTAGTGACGCGCATGGGATAGAGTAATACTGAGTACAGTTTTTATTTTGCTATATTTCCATTTAATGATTTTACTATTTGAATTTTATTTTGTTTTGCCCTTCACTTTATGCCAACAAACATATTGCAACAAACTGTGTACACATGGGTAACTATCAATTAGTAATAACAATTATACCACCTATCAGTAAAGCGAAGGTTATTATAACTTTACAAATCAAATGTGTGCTGTTCAATAAAACAATATATCAAATAAATAAATCAACCAATGCAAGCATTCGATCAAATCAAACTCCCATTTGCCAATTTACTGTGAATTGGTGTCATTGTCTTGACAGGTCCAACAACAACAACAACAAATGCATACACCACCACTTGTCAAATGAGCGAGAAAACAACACTCAGCATTGGTGATTGCATTTGATTATGGCAAATGCAAACATACGAAAACGTACGCATACTTTAAATTGTTCTATGGCATAGCGCAAACATAGAAACGGACACATTCCTTGGTGTCGTTTGATGTACATTGACAACTGCAATGCAATCGATGTCATGTCATAATTGCAGAGTGACTTCCGATTGGTCATTAATCGAGAATAAAGTAAGGGAAAGAAGTGATCAAGCAAATTAATAGATGGAAAAATATGTGATTGGACATTATTATTGGGCAAAGTGCAAGTGTCTACTTGTCAACAAAATGTCCCTAATCCTACTGTTTGTTAATTGCTATCGCACAGGTTAGTATTGTAAAGTAGAGAGTGTACGTGAGCATAATTACTTTTGGTCTGCATCTTAAACAGTTCAAACAGACGTGTTTGGTTGTCAAGTGGTGCATGCATGTGTGTGTGTGTGTGTGTGTGTGTGTGTGTGTGTGTGTGTGTGTGTGTGTGTGTGTGTGTGTGTGTGTGTGTGTGTGTGTGTGTGTGTGTGTGTGTGTGTGTGTGTGTGTGTGTGTGTGTGTGTGTGTGTGTGTGTGTGTGTGTGTGTGTGTGTGTGTGTGTGTGTGTGTGTGTGTGTGTGTGTGTGTGTGTGTGTGTGTGTGTGTGTGTGTGTGTGTGTGTGTGTGTGTGTGTGTGTGTGTGTGTGTGTGTGTGTGTGTGTGTGTGTGTGTGTGTGTGTGTGTGTGTGTGTGTGTGTGTGTGTGTGTGTGTGTGTGTGTGTGTGTGTGTGTGTGTGTGTGTGTGTGTGTGTGTGTGTGTGTGTGTGTGTGTGTGTGTGTGTGTGTGTGTGTGTGTGTGTGTGTGTGTGTGTGTGTGTGTGTGTGTGTGTGTGTGTGTGTGTGTGTGTGTGTGTGTGTGTGTGTGTGTGTGTGTGTGTGTGTGTGTGTGTGTGTGTGTGTGTGTGTGTGTGTGTGTGTGTGTGTGTGTGTGTGTGTGTGTGTGTGTGTGTGTGTGTGTGTGTGTGTGTGTGTGTGTGTGTGTGTGTGTGTGTGTGTGTGTGTGTGTGTGTGTGTGTGTGTGTGTGTGTGTGTGTGTGTGTGTGTGTGTGTGTGTGTGTGTGTGTGTGTGTGTGTGTGTGTGTGTGTGTGTGTGTGTGTGTGTGTGTGTGTGTGTGTGTGTGTGTGTGTGTGTGTGTGTGTGTGTGTGTGTGTGTGTGTGTGTGTGTGTGTGTGTGTGTGTGTGTGTGTGTGTGTGTGTGTGTGTGTGTGTGTGTGTGTGTGTGCAATGGAAAAAGTGGGAGAAATAGGTAAAGTGGAGTATTGCCTGTCTGTTGTATTGCATGTTGCATAGCCTCGACAAGTCTTAAATAAATAAGAAGTGTCCACATTTGTGTGACTAAAGGCAAAGAATGAGTTCACCTAATGTAGTTCAAGTATGCCCTAAACTTGACTTTGCGTGATTGCGTACTTTTTGCATAGACAAATGTCAAGTCGGTTTGGATTAATGTTATGGCTAAATTAGAGTTATATTTAGAATGAACTGTTTTATTAATTTTTCAAGGTAGATCGCTAAGGTCATTCGATTTCATTTATGATTGCAGTTTCTTTTCATTTTTTTCATTTATCAAAAAAATAAATCTCTCAGCAAGGTTCTCATTGTGTCATAAACAAAAGTGAAGGGCAAAACAAAATAAAATTCAAATAGCAAACTCATTAAATGGAAATATAGCAAAATAAAAACTGTACTCAGTATTACTCTATCCCATGCGCGTCACTAATTATAACAAGCAAAATTGTTTTAATTAATTAAATAATAGAATATCCAACTAGCAATATAGCCATATATCCGAAACCCAACAAGTAAAATAGCAAAATCAGTAAATTGAAATATAGTCAAATAAAAATAAAACTACCCACTCTAGTTACTCGCAATTTCATCATTATCATTCCAGATTGGCTCATCTCGTAAGTGTACGTGATTGCACCATATATGCGCCAGATCGATTTAGTCGTATTTGGCATATCTTTTTGAGTGCTTGTGCGTGAGTTTGTTTGAGCAAACCAATCACGAGTATATTTACTCACAACAAACATATAGTTGAAAGTTCGATTAAACTGCAACGCAAATCATTAACCAAAAATGTCGATCGTCCGGACATGTCGTAATGTAGTGAGTAAATCAAATGCATGATGATTCACATGCAAACACACACACACACACACACACACACACACACACCAGTGGAGTGCATTGGCCAAAAAATCTCTATTTGTCTTGTAGTATTTTCCACAAATTAACTAAAATCGATAGATTACTCATACTTACAAGAACACACACACACACACACACACACATTCAATAAACTTTACTTTGTGTGATTGCTACCTTTTCTGCATTAGACAAAGGTTAAGTCCTTTTGGTTTATGGCAAAAAATTACAAAAGACAAATAACCCGGATAAAGTGTCATTCTCTATTTTGGTGGTTTTGGTGGCATTTATGGCTCATTCCTCGTACCGTGATCAAGTCGTTATGCATGGAAATGAGTAGAAAAAATTGAGTACTGACTTTTTAATTAGAGAAAAATTGAAATTAGCTACTTTGCCTGAAATCAAAATAACGATTGATTAATTAATTAAATTAAGCGCCACATAATCTAAAATAATTAAAATTAACTCTATTTTTCTTCATTTAATACAAATATCTGCCAAAAAATATTCAAAATTAATTATTGTTTTCCTAATTTTATGATTTAATTGTCCAGATTGTCTCCTTTCGTAAGTGTGTGATTGCACCATATATCAAATATACCAAATCGATTTAGACATGTATTTGGAATATAACTTTGAGTGGATGTGTGTGTGAGTATGTGTGTGTGGGTGTGTTTGAGCAAACCAATCACGATCATATTTACTCAGAACAAACACATAGTGGAAAGTTCAATAGAACTGCAACACAAATCACAAACCAAAAACGTATATTTTTCGAACATGTCTTAATGTAGTGAGTAAATCAAATGCATGATGATTCACATGCATGCATACGTGCACACACACACACACACCAGTGGAGTGTATTGCGCCACGATATCTCGATTTGTCTCTTGTTGTATTTTCCGCACTAAACTAGATCGATCGTTGACTCATACTAACAAGAACAAACACACGCAAAATGGTATCACTAAATGTAAATGGTCACTTGGACGACCAGTCCAACCTTATCTCCCCCCTTCCCATCAACTTCACTTCACTTGTGTTCTTTCGTGTTTAATCCTGCTTTTCGCTGTTGCTTTATCTGTTCGTATTTACTTCGCTTATCTTTCCCTCGCGTTTTGTTTGTTTATCCTGTTTGTTTGCATTTGCAGGCTCGGTGTGTGTGTGTGTTTGTTCAAGTCGCATTCGCTTGCTCCCTAACTTGACTCTCGTTCATTTTATGACACATTCACCGTGCGTTTTGTTTGTATGGAGTGCAAAGTTCTCAGTACAAAGTGAGTCGAAATTGGTTGCAAATTGAAGGCCCCATACAAAATAAAACGAACTCATCGACCACTCACCACAATCACACACATTGATCTAGACATGTGAGTGAGAGTATTTCTGTGCTAATCATGCCAACATGATAGCGTGATTATCTCTCGAGCTCATATCACTGTAATGTACAATGTACTCACATGAGAAACTATTAGTTTTGGCACAAGTGATGCTTTTCACACACTGGATTCTCCTAATAAACCTATCAATGGGTGAAAGCTCGTTGTTTACGACATCTGAACAAAAAATTACAACGAGCTCCAAGTTGTCCGTGTAACCATAATGTCTTTGGCGATTTGTCCGCCCTAACTAAAACACCAAAATGCTTCAAAGGATTTTGTTGAGCGGATTAGCGGCATTACTTTGGGTAGTTGTGCTGTTATTTCTGTCTAATTAAATATGCACATATAAATACAAAGTTAATTTACGATTGACGTGTCGTGGGACAGTGTCAAACAAATGTAATATTACATTAATGTTGCTTATTATAACTTGGGAAAAAGTGAGCAACGCAAAAGTGATATATTTAGTATTTGCTCAACCTTGACATTTTAAGTTAGATAATCCGAGGTGTTTCCAAATGAGAAAAGCAGAATAGAATAGAAAAAGCAATTTATGTATGATAAAATAATTTTTATTTTCAAAATCAACACTAACATTTACCATTGGTTATATTTGATAAATTCTGATAAATAGTGTTGAGAAACAACGAATGGTACAAAGTCCACTTTTGTTAATTTGGTTGTTTTTATCAATTATTTGCACATTTCATTCCATTGTTGTTTATTGGTGATAAATGTGCGATACTTACTAAACACTTTCTGTTCCTCTTGTCCAGTGCCATAAATGGCCACCGATCTAACCGCAAATTGTGCATCGGTCATTTGAGGTTCAATGTGCTGATACATGACATGCTCAAGGTCGTCTGGCTCGTAATGATCCGCAACGTAAGTGACCGTATTGTTGGCACAGTAATGCTCCTCAAGCAAATCACAACAGCACTGAATGCATATTTCGAACGTATACATGCTTGGAGGAGTGCTGGTAACATTACAGCCCAGTGAAGAGTCCGCTACAAAGGATAGCTTCAGTAGATACTCTTTGGTGAGTTTTTCCCGTTCGGACGGTTCGAGATGTCGAAAGCCAAGTGGATAGGAACAGCGCAGTTGGTACTCAACTGAAGGTGGACATTGAGTTGTGAGTTGATTTGTTGTTGTCGTGGTTGGACTGCTCGAGGCTCGTACATTGTTGTGCTTGTTCGTGTACAGAAAAAATAAATAAAACAGCACACGGAGAATACAAACAAATAGGGTCATGATTCAAATTGTCTGCATAGAATCAAACAGTTTTAAGCAGTATGCATGCTTTATATGCGTTGCATAAATGCGTCACAAACACATTGAGATGATGATGATCTGTCATACTCGTGATTTGTGGGAAAAAACAAATTAATGATAAAGTAGTAGACAGTTCGCGCTAATGCATGCCAATTTGTTTATGTTCACTTCTTATATTAGGTCATATCAAGCCAATTTTGTTTACATGCTAATAGTTTTGTGTCTAATCTAATCATACAAGGTTGCGGTTGATAAAATATTTTGAAGAAAAAACAGTTTCTTGACAGTGTACAGTAATGAAGAAAATGCATTTTGGCGATTAGTCATCATTCTTAGTAAGTGAGTTCACAAGTACCCAAATTTGTGAATATAACACGCATTTCGTTTATTTCCATGTACAGTCAACTCTCTGTAATTTAGAATTTTTGGGAGTAAAATCTCAAAATATTTTCTAAGTTATAAATTACAAAGGGGTGAAATTTGGGTTAAAATGCAAATAATTTGGTTTAATTGCAATAATTAACTTAACGATTTCACAATTAGAATATCAAATATAATAAATAAGTAGATTGTAGTAAAATAATTCAATTATGACGACTAATTCATAAAAAAGTTTGATCGCATTTCCAGAGATTGTCACTTCTCATTCTCACTTTGGGTCGCTTTACCTAACAAAATTTCCCAAGTACAAAAACATACCTTGGTCCCCCATTATATAATTATTATAAATAAGCTCCAAATGTTATTCTAAATTCTAAATTATAGAGGATTTTCTAAGTTACAGAGAGTTCTTGTACAGTTAAAAGTACTAAATTATACCAATTTTTGATCAAACCTATTCCAAGTTATAAATTATGAAAGGTTTCTAAGTTAGCGAGTTATAAATTACAGAGAGTTGACTGTAATGCATTAACGCACACACAAATGTACACCAAGTTTTATTCGAAAATTGTGATAAATTAAGCTAGCCAACAACAAATAGTACAAACTTAATAATTATTTTGTGCATCAAACAAACCCAAACACGCGCATTTCTAGGAACAAACTCGTTTCCACATTTTCTCAGTGGTAACAATTCGATGATACTCACTGTACAGGCGACCTTCTTCTTTCTCTTCCAACTCCCCATCACCACTCGTATAAATAGCAACCGATCGAATCACAATGGAGGCATTGAGCTGATTTCGACGTATTTGTTGAGACATTTCGTTCACATCGTCATGCTCGTACTCATCAGGCAGGATAGTGACTTTATTGGTCGCGCAAAAGTCATCAATTAACAAGTCACCACAGGACTGAATGCATATTTCGAATGTGTACTTGGTGAACTGGGCTTTGCGTCCAGTGCAACTGCGTTCCGGTGGAATGAACTTGAGCTTGAGTAGATACTCTACGGGGAGAGTGTCTCCCACTGAAAGATAGTCGAATTGCGAGCCTTTCAAACGAAATAGACATCGTAGATCGTATCGAAATGATGGTCTGTATGGATCGAGCAAAGTGGAGTTGGGCTGTGATTGATTCTCATAGAAGACAGCGTACATAAAGAAGAAGCTGAACCAATACTGAACCGCATGCATAAATATCAACTCCATGATGATGAGTTTGTGCCAGTTCGATAATACATCTGCGGAGTAATGCGTAGTGTAGCACTAAATGCAATCATGTTATATATGTTTTGTCAATATACTTAAATGCATTCAATAAATCATCAATTAGCAATAATTTATCAGTTTTGCCATATTCTTACTAACAAACAAATTTAAAGGAAAAGAGCCATTAACAGTGTCTGTAAGTCGTAGGAAATAAACATTTCCTTGTAATCAAAACAAACGCGAGTGATTGCGCTTTTCTTATAAATTGTTTGTTTGCTGTAATTATGGTGTGCATTGATCACTCAGAAATTATTTTGGATAATAATTATATTAGATCACGAACCAAATGGTTTCAAAAATATATTATTTATGAAATTATAAAATTTGATATTTAAAAAAATAAAAAAATAAATGAAAATTCTAATAATTAAATTAAATTAAATTGAAAAAGTCAATTAATTAAACCTGCCGAAATTCAAAATACCTAATTATTAAAACCCCTAATAATTAAATTAATAAAAATTGAAAAATTAAATAACTAAGCTTTCCAAATTTTCAAAAAATAATTATTAAAAATTAAATAATTCAACCACCGGGTTAAAAAACGAATAATAATATCAAAGGATTGGTATAAATAGAAATGATATTCAAATTTTGTTTAATGATTTTTTTTAAATTAATTTGTTTAGAAAAAATTGAAATTGCTAAATTGCATAACGGCATATTGCACATTTAGGCTCAATAAAAAATATGAAGCTCCAGCTGTTGGCGCAAAAACAAAACAAACTATTCTATTTCATAGTAACATACAGAAATAATCAACTACTCGAAGCACCATACCTTAAAATAAGCACCATATAAATTCTAACACAAATCAAACTTAGTTTTTATTTAATGCGACGCTTATTTCAGCTTGTGCAATAGGTTTTCAATATTTTGTATATTTTTTCAAATCGAATTTTCTAGTTCAAATTCTCAACATCTACCGAATCGTATTGATCGTATAGAATATCTTTGATCCCCACATATGATCATGCAAACAAGATTCGTTCAAACTTTACATGCAATTAATCCACTACTTTACATCATTCTTAATTATCAACATTTGTGTTCTCTTGGTAACAGCCAAAAGTATGTCAACTAATGACTATCAAGCCATTTGGCATGTTAGCCAGTTAAGCTCTAAAACCACTTACCATATCATGTTATCAGCAATAGAAGTGATAAGTAAATGGTAACTCACTTGGCAACCAAAAAATACTTTCTCTCTGTCAGTTACTACTCAAACTATGTCACGTATATTGCCAAATATTGGCAGTAAAATTTATTAGCCACCACAATTAACCAACTCAGCATACACACACATACGCAATTGCTTATTATTATTGTTGTTGTTGTTTTGTGTGAAGAAAATTTTGTACACGAAACTATGAATTTCGATGAGGACGAGTGCGATAATGATTCAACCCTTCACATCAGCATATCACCAGAGCCTTGGGAAGGCTCCCTACAGGGTAATATTCTGTTCGAAGTTGGTGATCAAAAATTTCCTGCCTTTCGGCCGATAATAAAGTGGCGTTCTCCACTGATGGCCGAACTGATGAAGTGCTCCGATGGCAATCGATTCATCGTGAAGGGTATTAAACCGCACATTTTCGAGAAGCTACTCAACTTTATCAATCACGGCAAGGTGGATCAGCTGGGCATGTGTGCGGGTGAACTGATTGGTGCCGCTGAAAAGGTTCGATGATGTGTTCGATCACATGTAAACTCTTAGTTTAATTATTTTATTGTTTAGTTTGGATTATACAAATTAGTGGAACAGTGTCGCCACTATATGCCAACGTGGGATTGAGTTGCATTGTGTCGAGAGATTTGTACAAATTGCATAATTGTTAATAAAATTAGTTATGAGAAACCCTTCATCTCTCATAAAGCAATATTTCAAATTGACTTGGTAAACTAGTCTAAAATCTATCATCTTGATTATGATTTCATCTACGTACACTAGACTTCTAATAAATTTAATATTTTTCATTCACAATAAATTTACATTTTTAATCAAAAAGTTGATTTTAATATCGCAAATTATAAACATTATTTCTCTTGTAATTTTTGATTTTAAATGTGACTGAATATGTTTCTGTAAATTTTGCCCATGATAAATCCATGAAAATCAATTGTTTACCAAATATAAGAAATATGTATGGTCCATGTATTTGTCTTCGTACTGACTCAAATGTTGCTTATTATCAAATTATTATTAAATCATATATAATTAGCACGGACGCTAAATAATTTTCCTTATAGCGATTGGGGCGACCTCTTTTATTACAGATTGTAACTAAAATCATTTTATTTTATTTGGACATGTGTTTTAAATTAAATGGTCAACCGTACTGTTGATTTTTTATCAATAAGAATTTGTCTCTCTCTCTACATTCCCTTCTTTTTGTTTTGAATAGAAACCCCAATTAATATCCAACATGTTTTCGTAAACCGTTTGGTTGTTAGGTTAGTCTTGTCAGGGATTAGGTTTAAGTCGGTTAAGGCACAAAATGGTTAGGTAGGTGTTTGGTTTAGGTTTGAGTCGGTTTGGTATTTTTGAAATCTATAATCTTGTAGTGTGTGCGAGTATCTATCGATGCAATACTACACACAACCAATGCATTGACTTCCAATCGGAAGAGTGTTTGAATGAACGAGCTTTATTGAATCATTGAGCGAGAATGATACATCAAAGTGGAGGTGTTGTCCTCTCGACTGTTCAAGTCCAACTGGCTGGTTGCATGTACAACTGGCAACATAGGATGTTCGTGTTGATAGTTAGTGAGCTCGGTAAACTCGATGCCTACGATGTAATCAGAAATCACCGGTTTAATCTAGACGTTCAGGCCACTCGTGAGAAGCAGTCGTTGAGTCAAGTACTGATCATTAAGCTGGATAAATTAGGATTAATTGTTGTCAGTTACACTGTGTGCAATGTTCGACATCGGATGTTTACGTTCCGGTTCGGACTGGAACCACAATCTTCAATTTTTATTGCATGAGGATGCTATTGTTTTCCCTGACAACTTGCTTCCTGCGGTTTCGTGCATATCACATAAAACAAAAAGTTCGTTTTTTCGGGGATTGTACGAATAGTACTTAATCTTTTTGACTTTTATCCAATGAACACGGTTACCTTTGTTTACAAAATGGGTCATCAGAATGGCCTACTAATATGAATCAGTCGAAACAATATCATCCACTTGAGATTAGATTGTTATCAGATTGGGAATAATCAACGACCTCACTATAATGAGTACTAAAATAAACAACTCCGCCGAATCGACAACTGATAAATTTATTTAGATTTTTTACATTTAAAATAAAGAATAATCAAAAAATGACATAATATACTTTAGGTGTTAAAATGCGCTTAAATGTTAAAGAGTTCTACAAATGATTTTTTAAAATATATTAATAAAAAAATTAATACGAAATTAATTAACAAAAATTTGGAAATCAGTTGGTTGTTTGTTTGTTTTTTATTTTTTGTTTGATTTTCTGTTTAGTTTTTGAGCTAATTCTATTGAGTGAGTGAGTGAGTGAGTGAGTGAGTGAGTGAGTGAGTGAGTGAGTGAGTGAGTGAGTGAGTGAGTGAGTGAGTGAGTGAGTGAGTGAGTGAGTGAGTGAGTGAGTGAGTGAGTGAGTGAGTGAGTGAGTGAGTGAGTGAGTGAGTGAGTGAGTGAGTGAGTGAGTGAGTGAGTGAGTGAGTGAGTGAGTGAGTGAGTGAGTGAGTGAGTGAGTGAGTGAGTGAGTGAGTGAGTGAGTGAGTGAGTGAGTGAGTGAGTGAGTGAGTGAGTGAGTGAGTGAGTGAGTGAGTGAGTGAGTGAGTGAGTGAGTGAGTGAGTGAGTGAGTGAGTGAGTGAGTGAGTGAGTGAGTGAGTGAGTGAGTGAGTGAGTGAGTGAGTGAGTGAGTGAGTGAGTGAGTGAGTGAGTGAGTGAGTGAGTGAATTTTATATGGCACGCTTGATAGCATTACAGAAATGTCTGAATGCAGTTTGGCCCATATAACGTTTAAATATGGGTCCTAATGGTTCAACAATTCTGAATAAATTAAGAAGCAAAGATGGCTCAAACACAGACATTCGATACATGATAATGTACAGTAGTGTGACAATCACTTGCTTGAGTTCTATTATTCCATACATGGAGCCTTCCTCTTCATACAACACTTGACACAATTTCGATACTAATCCTGATCGAAGCAATTCCCTGACAATCATTTGTGGCTCGTGAGAATCGCGTGCCATTAAGAAGCCAATGTTGTGAACAATGTGTGTCAGTGCCCGCAGGTCATACCGTTGGAAGGGCGCGTTTGGCCCAATTTGATATATTGAAAGGCTTACGATAGTAAATGTGTCCTTATAGAATTTCTCGCATAACTCAGGTACATTGACCACAATTACTGAAGCGAGGGCATAATAGCAGACAAAAAGCTTAGGTTCATGTCTGTGAAAATTGCTATAAATGAATATCATTGCAGTGACATAGTTGAAGGTGTTCTCATTTGCAAGTCGAACGTAGATATACGAACTATCGGAATGATACATTTTTACCAACAATTTAGCCATTTTGTCTTTAAATCGCTGTTCTCTAAATGACCATGGAAATCTAGAAAAATAAGTCATGTTTAGTTGTACTTATTTGCGCTTTAAAATTTACATTTTACCTCATGTTACCGAAAAAGTCAATCATATGTGACAGCACTTGAGCATTGTTTCGCATCAATGTGAACTTGTGTCGATGTGCAGCGCCAAACAATCGAATCAAACACTTGACAGCTATACACTTCAATGCATAGATCCGTCGATTCTCGGCTAGAAACGGGTTAGCAGTGCACGCTTGGGCAGACAACTCGTCGAGTGCAATCAATGAGAGCTGAGTGAAGATGCCAGACTCGAGGATGAACTGCAGCAGGCCTTGATTATCCAATTGAATTGGGTTTTGGGTGAATCGTTTTAAATGCTTTGACAAAGTAGTCAATGTTCGAATCATTTTTTCGACATCGCTTTGGACGATCGCCTCAGGCCAGTTCAGTATGCCGTTACAGAGGTTGATGACAATTCGTTCGAAATTGTTCAGTTCGGTGCTGTTGTTGTTGCCATTTGTCATTTGAACTGTTTGGTTTGATGGTGCAGTGTTGCTGCTGTCATCAAGATAATTACGGAACATTGTGAGATGATGATTCACCAAATTAAGCCAAATCCGTTGTTCTGCATCGTTTATAGTCGTTAGTCTATTTGGCGCAATAATGGGCCGTTCGGCCGAATTTCTAGAGTGAGATTGCATTTTCTCTTTTAGACTTGCTTCAAGACGGCCTACCAGCAGAATAAACTTTCCATCAAGGAAACTGTAGCTTTTATATGGCAAGAAACACAAATTCTAGAGTTAGACCTTTTTGAATTTTTTTCACGCATGCCTACCGCTTTTGGTGCAATGCAGATGCCGTAAAGTGCATTCCATTACCAGTCTAGAGTTTTGCATAAATTACACTAGGCGAACGGCACTTTTCTTACTAAAACTTCTTCCGCTGTAAAAAAAAGCGTCAAAATTCACTTTACACATTTGCATTTTTGCTTCATTTAGTCAGAATGGTTTTGGTACACAAAAAAATATTGAGCAGCAAAAACAATAGTGCACTTTTGAATAAATTAGAATTAGAATTAGGCAAGTTGCCATTGCTTCTAAGAAAATTAGACTGAAAGTGCATTTATGTATTTTCATATTAAATTAACTTAAATTATTCAAGAATAGACAACCGACCAACGCACCAGTCTCCCATCATGAGTTTTGGAAAATTGTATAAAGGAATTTAGAACAAGTGCTTTTTGCTTTAATTTTTTTAATGGCAAACACACACAGAAATGCATTTGTGCAATTGGTTTTTGCTTAGAATATTTTGGTTTTAATAGATTTTAATAATTAGCAAGACGAAGTCGTTTACCGTTATCGTTTTACCCTGTCTGTCTGTCTGTCTGTTGCAGGTTTGGCAGAAGAAACCACTGCACCAACGGTAACCAAACTTGGCACACAATTTCAACACCATCTAAAACCTCAGGATTCCAAAAATCGGCCTTTTAGGTTTTCTGGTTGCGGAGATATTAACCAAAACGATTTTATTTTGGATAAAACAAATAATTCTCACCACACTGGTTTATGACTTAATTCAAATTCATATCAATTCAATAACCATAAATTTAAATAAAATAGAAAAAATAGTCCAATCACACTTCGTCTTGCTATGTTTCTGGCTTGCCAAATTTTTTTTCTTAGCTACATGCTGCACCAGGTTCCAAACCATTTCAAACGCACCCGAATAAGCCTTGATTTTACGGGACTTTTATTCTCGTCCTGGGCTGGACTGACAGTGTAGCTAGACCAAGCTTTGATTTTTTGTTTTTAAATTTTTGTTTTTAAATTTTCTTCAAAAACGCCAATCCATTCCAGATTTACTCTGCCATGATTCGACATTAGGAACCTGCATAAAAGACACAATAAAAGTTGACACACATGCACAATCACAATCTTCTAGACAACAAAACTCATGACCGAATTGACGTGTTTACGTCATAAATGATCTCAATTTGATCTCAATTTGAACTAACTAAAAGAGTTGATATTACTTTGGATTTACAAATACGAAAACAATAAAAAACTTTATTGTACTGTGCCGCACACTG
This sequence comes from Rhizoglyphus robini, assembly GCA_023373905.1. Lineage (NCBI taxonomy): Eukaryota > Metazoa > Arthropoda > Arachnida > Sarcoptiformes > Acaridae > Rhizoglyphus > Rhizoglyphus robini. The sequence continues at coordinate 143,916 of JAKIJQ010000227.1, read as the reverse complement.
AAGTGATAAGTGAATTGAAGTACAATTTTTATTGCTTCAACACTTTTACCCAATTGCCCAACAAACAACGACTATTCATCGAGAGTGCTTATCGAAGTTATGTCAATGAAGTGTGTGGAGTATGTAAAGATTAGTAGTATATATTGACCACACTTACTCGAAAATCTGTTTTGTAGTGTATTTCTTGACTGCACTCGTTCGTATGACTAACACTATTCAAAATGATTAAACTTTTGGGGCCATTGTTGTTTGGAGTAGTTGTGCTACTCAACAATCAAATTCACGCTCAAGACAGTCCATACGCTACCTTCACTGTGACACCGTCACAATTTTCAGTTGGCACCAACTATACAGCTCGCTGTACAATTGGTGGATTCAATGCAACTACTGTATCATCCTATTCGGCAATCTACTATTTGAATGCCACAAACACCTCGGTTAATGCAGAGCAGCGTGATGAAGAACTCGCTGGATGGATCAGCAATGCAGGTCTTCCCGCGCAATTTTCGACTGTCACAGGCGTTCCTGAACACTATGGACTGGTGATGAGTGCAGGTGACGCTGGAACATTACCTGATTTTGAAACAAAATTCACGCCAAATTCAGACTTGGCCCGTGGTTCGTATCTTTGCTCGGTGGTAATCTACTCTGGTGGAAATTATATAGAAGTCAAATCAAACTCATGGGATGGCACCTCTACTGGCAGTGCATTTGCAAACTTACCTTCACTTGGATTCCTGTCAATAGCCCTACTTCTTGCAAGCTGTCTCAAGTTTACTTTACTCTAGAATTTCATATATATGTTCATGCTTTTGCTTGTCAATTTGTAACAATAAAATTATTTACTCTAATTTGTTATTATATGCATTTCCTAACATCAACTTGTATACAACATTGTGTGTTGACATTCAACACTTTCTTGGCACAATATACAAAAGAAAAGCCGATGACATCATTTGGTTTTACTTTGTGCCGACAAAGTGAACAATCCAGGTTAGGTACTATTTGCAATTTGTAAACGAATGTAACGCTTTAAGTCACTTGTCATAGATTTTATTGCGCTTTATTAAAGATACATAAAGTTTAACACGGATGTACACCTTTTTATTAATGGGAATCAAGTGAAGGACATTAGAATATTATGTTAGTGCTGATTTAGATCAAATGGTGGCGTATGTGTTACTGGATATGTACCTGATGCGTATATCATTCTCTTGCTTGCTAAATGCAAAAATATGTCAAGACATATGCATCAATATAGCAATTATCGTTCATCCCATTTGGCCGCATAACCGAGTTGTCAATCTCATTTGATTCAAATCATATTTCATATTTAATTTGCCATTTTGTTATTTTCTCATCTCTTATGTTTAATCTCCTTTTCCGTATTCAATTTCCCATTATATTTGCCCCCACTCCAATACTCCATATAATTTATAGCATATCATTCAATATATATATATACCGTAAAATCTCAAACTAGCGCCGCGGCGCTTATTAATTTCGTCAGAAAATTTTAGTCGAAAAACCGGTTTCTCGTAACGTCCACAGTGCTTTTTCTGCGGCGCTTAAACGAATGCGGCGCTTATTTGAATGCGGCGCTTGTTAGAGATTTTACGGTAATATCAAAACTGTACACATATGTAATTTTTAAAATCTAATTCTATGATTTATTAACATTTAGACACAAAATAAAAAAAATCTCCATACAACCTTGCACAAAATCACAAGTACAAATTAATGGAATGCAAATTGTTGTTAATTGTACATCAAATTGGCATTGATAATCCCTTGAAATGAACAATAAATAATTGTGTGATACAATAAACTTAGATGAGAGAGAGAGAGAGAGAGAGAGAGAGAGAGAGAGAGAGAGAGAGAGAGAGAGAGAGAGAGAGAGAGAGAGAGAGAGAGAGAGAGAGAGAGAGAGAGAGACAGAGAGAGAGACAGAGAGAGAGAGAGAGAGAGAGAGAGAGAGAGAGAGAGAGAGAGAGAGAGAGAGAGAGAGAGAGAGATTTGTTATCATAGCGATACAGTTTGAAGTTGTAAGAAGTTGGCCATCAACTAAGCACACACAGTTACGCTTTGTAACCAATTTGTACTTATGTTTGCAATTTTTATTTTCATGCCATGCGGATTGAGTGTTTAGAACACATATTAGTGGCGTAGAGGGAGAGAGGGAGACTATTCTTATCGGGCAACTGCAAACAATAACCATAAAAGCACAACATTAAACACAAATCACGATACATGTGCACACAAACACACACGCACACACAAAACTTGCATTTGTGTTCACATTAGACGGACATTGGTCGGCGCCAAACGTGCAGACAGATTTGTTTAGCATAATCGCATAAACAGAATTTGCATTGGAATTTAAATGCGTCGTATTTATTGTTTTTGAACACTTGTAATTATGACAAGTAGAGTTCATTTACTAGGGAGCTTTGGCATTTTGCACACAATTTTGAACAAGTTAATTAAAGTTTGACATCACACATACATTGACAACTACTGTTCAATGTAAATGCAAATGCAAATATTGACTTTGATATTTCAAGATCAATTCCAATAACAATTTGGAGGGCATTACACAACTTTCTCAAACAAAAACACAAAATTAAGTATTTCAGAGCTTGCTGTTTGCACAGAAAGTATGAAAATTAAGTCCAAGCGTAGTAATGTGACATACACAAACATCAACATGCAACTTTTAAAAGACAAAACTACTGTTGGTTTATCGAACAATCAACTCATGTTTTTTACTGTCAAGATTATAATAATGAGCTAATCTAGGTTACTGCAGTGCGAATTTTACAGTCCTCAATTGTATGAGTTCATGACAGTGTTGTTCAAAGACTAGAATATATCGTTGGCATAACTTTGTTTTGAATGGAGCCTTCATCTCATAACCACTTGTTTTGCTTGCATGAGATGTGTTCTATTGAATGAGCTTACTCTTATATAATTGTTTAAAAGGCAACCAATTAGACATTTAATGATTAAACAAACAATGGTTTAGATACCTAACTGTCTAATGAACCGGTGTTTCCTTTACTTAGTTCGATGTCAGATGTTTGATGTGAAGGACCAATACATAAGGTAGAATGTCAACCATGCGAGTTCATCCAAGCTGTTACCTTAATTCTATATCCACTCGACTCATAAATGTAAATTCCTTTACGTGCGTTCTCGCTCTCTATGCTCTTACAACTCTAAACATTAAAAAAATTAGAGAAATAACTGCTCAAATATCCAGTGATCTAGATACTTGAATATATAAAGAATTAGTTATCGAACTTTTAGTTTGACAACTGATGGTTTAAAAGCCAATTAGTTTAACCACTGAAAGAATTATACAACTAATGGCTTATACATCTAATTGCTTGTTAGACGCCTAATGGTTTAGATACCAAACTAAGTCACCCACATATCACGATCTTAACCATGCTATGGTTACTTTACAATTTTTTTAAAAATCAAAGTTTGATTCATGCAGTTTTTCTGAATTAATCATATTATATAAAATGTTAAATATTTTAATTACTGAATACATAATTTCTCAATGTTCAATAAAGGCCTCTCGCTCACAATCGTATATCCTTAACCTTTGATCTATTTCGTTTTCGCCGATTGTGTGTGCGTAAGTATGTCAAAACTATTTCACCTTCGCTCATATCGGTACGAGATTATAAAATGTGGTTGGTCTGATTTTATGATGATGACACTCATTAGTGTATTTGTTTTATTGTGTCTGCCGCAACTCAATTAGAAATTTCAACTGAATTATACATTATACAACGAGTATACTGTCTGTCTGGGTCGTTTTATCATCCATACACACTAATTGGCTGACTCGTGAGTTTTATTGACATTGCCAATGGATAAGACGAAATTGGGCTAATAGAACAGAACAATAAACATTGATTCAAGCCAAACGGGCAGACAGGCACAAAATATGCACAGAACAAGAACGTGGTGCAGTCTGTGCAGCATGGTTTTACAATCTGGCAAAATTGGTGCCTCAATTTGACGGCGACATATACACAATTGAAGGTTTAATGATGACGATAATAATTACAATGATGGTGATGAGTTGGCGTGACACAAAAGATCTTTTATGAACATGTCAACCCCCAATTTGAGAAAGTGTCACACAATTGAGGTCATAACTGGTCGATAATGTTGGTGGCGCGTCACACTTCAATTAAGTGAGCTTCAATTAAATGTTTTGGACTTCGGGCAGCAGTAGATTGACCCATAAGTGCACAAGCATATTTACTCTGTTCAACTGAAATCGAGTAATCGATTTATGGATGACAGAGCGCAACGTTTTTTAAACTTTGAAACAGCTACTGAGCTTACTTTTTGTCCCTTTTGTAGTTCTATGGTACACCTAATCTAATCTTGCTCTCTTTTATTATCTCATCTAATTAGTTAATTTCATTCAGTGTGTCTTGTCTCGCAGTCTCATCTCTCAGATATTAACTGTTTAGTATAATGTGAGATTGTTTCATTTTGTCTTTTGCTCTCGCAACGAGCTGAATGCATGACAAGTCTTGATGCAGTCTTATACTAACTCCATCATCTAACTTTGTGTGCATGCTTGGCTCGATATCTTCTCTTTCGTTTGTTTGCTTTTTAATAACCTAAGTCAACATTAATTTACATATCATCTCTGTGTGCCTAATTTAAGCGAATTCACTCAACCCAACGCCATTAGCCGAACCATTGTCCAAAATGGTCAGCATCGGCCAGGTTGGGTTATCCAACCGAAAGAAAACCATCCTCTACTGGGTGGCAATTGTTGTGCTCTTTGCCCTGTTCATTGGCTTCCTTGTGGCATTCATCACTACTAAGAATGGTATGTGTGTTCTTTCATAACTTGAAATGCTACGCATTTAATGATTTTATTCGGTATGGCACCTAGCGGTTCAACCTTTTAACCGGTAACTTACTTATAAGGTTACTATCAAAACGGTGGAGCTATGTAACGGGTTAGATGCAAAACAGTTGAGCCATTTAAAAGTTTAGTTACCAAGCCTATTAATGTTTTCGCTATTTAACAGTTTAACCTTATAACATCTTAAGCACTTATCCAGAAATCTACTCGATAGTATAGTTATTTAACGATTTAGCTACATAACGGATTATACACCTTACATTTTGGCTACCTAATAGTCTAATATATTCATGCATTTTCGCCCAATCCCTTCAATTTAGCTAACAAAGAGGATACCGTGACCACAACTCCTGGACCGACAACAACGCCCCGACCTTCAGAAGAAGAAATACGCCTTGACGATAATGCTATACCGACACATTATGCACTCGAGGTGACATCCGATCACGAGAACAATCTGTTCAATGGCACAATTTCAATTGACATCGATGTCAAGGCATCTATCAATCAACTGAGAATTCACTGTAAGGGACTTGAGCTGAAGGATTATCAACTGGTGAGCAACGCCGCTGGCGCCACTCCAGTGGATATAAAGAGTTTGACTGTTGACACTCGACTCGAGTTGTGTGTTTTCGCGTCGAATGGTCCAATTGCAGTTGGTTCTTACAAGCTCACCATTTTTTACACTGGCTTGTTCAACGATGGACAAATCACTGGTTTCTACAAGTCGACCTACACCACGGTTGACAATCAGCGACGCTATCTCACGGCAACCAAATTCGAGCCAACCTATGCGCGTATGGCATTTCCGTGCTTTGATGAACCCAAATTCAAGGCCACCTGGGACATTTCCATTGTTCATCCAAGCGATCTGATTGCACTGTCTAATGAGATCGAGGAGAGTACTGTTCCGGTGGCAGTCGGCTGGTCAAAGACTACTTTCAAACAAACTGTGCCAATGGTCACTTATTTGGTGGCTTTCATTGTGAGCGATTTCAAGTACACTGAAACCAGAACTGCCCGAGGAACGAGAGTTCGAGTATACTCAAGACCTGATCAGGTTGAGAAGACAACTTATGCCACTGACACTGCTGCTACAGTTTTGCGCTACTACGAAGACTACACAGGAATTCCGTATGCTCTCAACAAGTTGGACTTGATTGGACTGCCCGAATTTGTGTCTGGTGCCATGGAGAACTGGGGTCTGGTGACCTACAAGGAGACCTACGTACTGTACAGTGCTACTGACTCGAGTGCCGCTGATATGCGATCAATTGCTGCGGTGATCAGTCACGAGTTGGCTCATATGTGGTTCGGTAATTTGGTCACTCTCAAGTGGTGGAACGATCTGTGGCTGAACGAGGGCTTTGCGTCCTATTTCGAGTACAAGGGTCAGGATTTGGTGAACAAGTCGTGGAATATGTTTGACCGCTTTCCTATTGATGATTTGCATCCCGCATTTCGAGCTGATGTTGGACAGAGCATTCATCCTGTGGTGAATAATGCACTGACGCCAGATGAAATTACCGCTATCTTTGACACAATCACATACAGCAAGGGTGCCGCAATACTGAACATGGTCGAGTACATGATCGGAGAGGCGGCTTTCAAACAGAGTTCGGTCAATTACTTGAATGCGTACAAGTTTGGTGTGGCTGAGACGGCAGAGCTGTTGCCATTTTTCAAGGACGCCATTAAGGCTGTGACCAACATTGATGGTGACAAGTTCTTGAACAAATATCTGTTTAGCAATAGTTTTCCAATTTTGACTGTTACTCGTTCTGGAAGTAATTCTCTACAGATCACTCAAACCGCATACAATGCCAATCAGTCACTGGTGCTTGATGAGCCATGGAACATTTATGTTGCCTATGCATTGCCAAACAATCGTCAGGGCAGCTTTGTGTTGGATCAAGTTACACAGACTGTCCAACTTCCAACAGCACCCGAAGCAAACGAATGGATCAAATTGAACAAAGACTCCACCGGTTACTATATTGTCAACTATCAGCTCAGTGATTGGAAGTTGTTGATTGACCAACTCAACGACGATTCAACCGCTTTGCCCGTGAAAGACAAGGCGAGCATTCTGTTTGACGCGTATCAACTGTCCAACAAGAAGTTGCTCACCTACGAGACACTGTTCAGTCTGTTTGATTATCTCAAAAACGAAAACGATTATCTGCCCTGGAGTGTTGCGAGCTCTGCATTCTCATCGATTAGATCCAAGTTGACTTCGACAAGCAGCTTCTCACTTGAGCAATGGAATGCTTTCATCACAAGACTTGTCAGAGGAGTGTTTGATGCGAAAGTGGACTTTTCAGCTGATCCATCCACACTCACATATGAGCAAATGTAAGTAATGAACATTCTGTCAAGTGATTTCCTCAATAACTGCCTTTTCCTATATTAGCAATCACCAATTGTCTTTATCCGTAAATTAGTTTTCCCTAATTAGAGACCTAATTAGCCCTAGATTAGATCTTCTAAATTGAATTCTTTATCCTTTGAATAGTGTTCGTTTAGTTCAATGATACAATTAACAATGCTTTAATTTTAGTCTAATTAGTGACGTGCATGGAAACATGCAATCTTTCCATATTCAAAATGGCTCTTTCGCTTCATGTGAGTTGACGGTGACTTTTGAATTTGAAAGTTGCTGAGTGGTTTTGTTGTTCATTGGAAATTGTTTTTGTCAATTCTCTCACGATCAATTTTTCCCATTTCATCTATAACCTATGATTATTTGTGATATATCTTCCAATAATATTTTGCATCTTTTAGTGTTCATCGAAATGTTCTGATCTCCCTTGCCTGTTCGGTTGACTATGCAAATTGTATCTCTCAAGCGAATGTTCTATTTCGCAATTGGCTCGACAATGGTGTACCCGTAGATCCAAACATTCGATCCTACGTTTACAGCTATGGTATCTCATCTACAAACAATGCCAACGACTGGCGACGCATCTGGAATATGTACCAGTCTGAGTCGGACGCACTGGAGAAATCGAAACTAATGTCTGCCTTAACCAGTGCCACCAGTTCGACCCTGTTGTTAACTCTTATTTCGTATTCACACGATCCAGCTGTGATCAACAATGAAAACTTTTTCACCGTTCAACAGAACATTGCGTCCTCGAGTGAGAATGGTCGTGCACTTGTGTGGGATTACATCAAAAACAACTGGGACTACCTGGTGGCTAGGTTTACACTGAACGATCGACGATTGGGCAACTATGTTCGATCGGTGACGGGTGGCTTTGGTACCACTTCACGACTCAACGAAATGGAAGACTTTTTCGCACGTTATCCGGATGCTGGTGCAGGAGCTGCGGCACGAGTTGGTGCACTCGAGACAGTGCGACAGAACATCGAATGGGCCGAAGAGAATGAGCCACAAATTTCGTCAGTCCTAAGCGCCCGAGATGAGTCGGCCAATCCGTGGTTGACTTGGCGTCTCAATGAATTCATCCGACCCGTACACTACAACGTCAGTCTGAACATTGATGTCGACGCTGAGACATTTAGTGGACAGGTGTCAATTCAAGTTAATGTACAAAAACCAATCGAGTACTTGATCGTGCACTCAAACGGTCTAACAAACAGTTCCTCAAATCTATACACTCAAGCAGACAGAACACTCGTCTCGGAAGACAATAAAGGATTTCTGGATGTTGAAAATCAATTCTGGGTCATACCAATGAAACAAATCATTTCCGCTGGTCAGTACATTGCGGAGTTTACATTTTCCTCTAAGCTCAGCACAAGTATGACCGGTCTGTATGTGTCCCAGTATGTAAGCAATGAAACAAACTTGCCCGTCAAGTTGGCCACCACTCAATTCCAGGCTGGTTATGCACGCAAGGCTTTCCCGTGTTTTGATGAGCCTCAATTCAAGGCAACTTTTACTATCTCGATTACACACGCTAGCAAGTACACTGCACTGTCGAATATGCCAGTGGATCATGTGCAAACGGATTCGATTACAAGTACAACCGTATTCATGCCTACTGTTCGAATGTCCACCTATTTGGTGGCTATGGTTGTTAGTGATTTCTCATCGAAACGAAGCACAACTTCGCCCGACTTCTCCGTTTACACCTACAATCCTAGCATCAATTTGGCCAAGGTTGACTATGCACTCACGGTGGGACCACAGATTTTGGACTTTTTCGCAAAGGATTACTTTAAAATTGCCTACCCACTCCCGAAGACGGACATGATTTCGATTCCTGATTTCTCGGCAGGAGCCATGGAGAACTGGGGATTGATCACCTATCGAGATGTGTACATTCTGTATGACGAGAAGGACACTACATCTGCATCGAAGATGACCATCTGTATGATTATTGCACACGAGCTGGCTCACATGTGGTACGGTAATTTGGTCACCATCAAGTGGTGGGACAATCTGTGGCTGAATGAAGGTTTCGCTGAGTTCATGCAGTACAAGGCCACTGCTGCAGTTGAGCCATCCTGGAATTATAATGAACACTTTGTGATTGAAGAGTTGAATCGAGTGTTTGATCTTGACTCTACCCTGTCCACTCATCCAATTCTGATGCCTGTACGCAATGAAAACGAAATGCAATCTATCTTTGATCCGATCACCTATGCCAAGGGCGCATCTGTGATTCGAATGTTGGAGAACACAGTTGGCGAGGAGAACTTCCGTGCGGCTGTGTCCAACTATTTGAACAAATACGCATACAACAACACTGTGACAACAGACTTGTGGGCTGAGTTTGACACTGTCCTGGCCGGACAACAGATTGATGTGTCTACGATTATGGACACTTGGGTTAAACGGGAGGGCTTCCCGGTTGTTACCGTAACTGGTGGAGCAAATGGCGCTTTCTCTCTGCAACAAGAACAATTTCTCAAGGACTTCAACTATGCCAACACTACCTACACTTGGTACATTCCACTCACTTACCAGGTGATCGACACAAACAATCCTGATTTGATCAATCCAATTGGAAGGGTCAACTTTACTACCCGAACAAGTGCAGTCACCATCCCAGGATTCACTAGCACAACTACAAATTTAATCAAATTCAACATTGACCAAACAGGCATTGTGATTGTGAACTATCCCACCGCTCAGTGGAATCTCTTCATCAGTCAACTGAACGACAATAGTTCGATTGCATGGCAAAGGCTGAGCACACTCGATCGAAACAACTTACTGAACGATGCTTTCTATTTGTCACGTTCTGGCCGTCTGTCGTATGATGTCACACTCAGGTTGATTCCATTCCTGCGTTACGAACGAACATTTGTGGTGTGGCAAACTGCTTCGACTGCACTCACTTATTTGAGAACATTTGCCATTTCACAAGATCAAGGCATTGCATTCAATCAGTGGCTACTCAACAGTGTCATTGGTACACTCTATGATGAACTGGGCTGGGATGCGGCAGTGGACGAGAATCTCAATGTGCGACGACTTCGAGCCCTGATCCTCGATCTCACCTGTCGAGCCGATCATCAGGCTTGTCTGCAGACTGCGGCACAAAAGTTTGACGAATTCCAACAGACGGTTGAGAGTAATAATGGACGACTACTGGATGAGTACTATCCCGATCCGGACACTTTCAATGTATTCCTGTTTCACACTATGCGAGCCATCACTGCCACAACACAGAGATCAAAGTTTGACTTTTTGCTCAAACAGTACGAAACTGTACTGTCAACAAATGAGAAGATGCGTTACCTACGAGCATTGGCAGCCGTGCAGAGTGAAGCACTGTTGCAGGAACTTGTCTCCAAATCGTTGGACACTACTTTCATTCGTGCACAGGACTATTTCACATTCCTACAATATTTGAGTTCAAGTACAGTTGGCTTGAATCTTGCATGGAACTCATTCCGTGATAACTTCCCAACACTTCAAGAACGTTACGGACTCGACAATACAGACTTGGGTCGAGCTATCTATCGCTTTGCTTCCGCCTTTACTTCGGCAGATCGTCGTGCAGAGGTTACTGAATTCTATGCTAAATATCCTCGTGCTGGCGCCGGTGAACTGTACCGAAAGCAAGCACTCGAACTTATCGATGCAAACGTAGAGTGGACAAGCAAATACTACAATCTGGTTGCTGAACATCTCACCACTCGATGTGACTCGACCGCCTGTCCATGGAATGTGTTCCGACTGACCAATTCAGTTGTGCCAAGTGAATATTACCTGACAATTCAAGTGAACACCAACAGTTACGTGTACAATGGCACAGTGAGGGCACTGGTGAATGTTGTAAGCCCCGTGAGTTACATAATAGTACATGCTGCAAGTATACTCACGCCAAGTAAGCCGAGTGTTCTTGTGGGTGGCACTCAGTACTCCACTGGCACCGGATTCGTGTATCCTCCATTGGAATTTTATGTAATTCCACTCACTCAACAACTGCCAACTGGTGCTGCTACGGTGGAAATCTCATTCGAGGGTAATCTTCTTTTGGGTGGCACAGTTGGTCTGTATCGAGGATGGTACGAAGATGACACCACCAACAGTACTGTCAATCTCGCGGCAACACAATTCGAGTCCACTCATGCCCGTAAAGTTTTCCCCTTCTTTGATGAACCTCACTTCAAACAGGTGATCCACATGAGCATCATTCATGAGGACGCAATGACCATGACACTGACGAATATGCCTGCAGTTTCGACTGTAGCATATGCTCCAATACCTGGCTGGCAGATCACCACCTATGAACCAACCGTGAAGATGGTCACATATCTGATTGCAATTCTGGTCAGTGACTTCCAGTGCTCCTCAGTGCAGGCACCGGGCATTGGTCCAAACGGAGCCGGTGTCAAGGTGTCCACATGTGCATCGAAAGTATTCCAGGCACACAAGCACGGTTACTCACTCGAGATTACGCCCGGCGTACTGAAGCACTACGAAACACTGCTCGATCAGCCATATCAAATAACAAAACTCGATCAGGTGGCACTGCCACAGTTCAGTCCTGGTGCTATGGAAAACTGGGGTCTGGTCAAGTATCGGGAGGTGTATCTGCTTTGGACTGATGACGAGGAAACGTCCACACAACAACGAAGTGTGGCCAACATTATTGCACACGAGCTGGCTCATATGGTAAGTGAATGACGAGGGAGACTGATAGGCTGCTTAGTCTAATTTAACTGTGATTGGGTTATCAAAACGCATAATTTTTCGTGATAGAGTAGGAATAAGATTAGAGGAGCAGAGTCATGGCATTTTAAACCAAAGTTTATGTTGATTTTCTACTATCTCAAAATGAGATTTCTCCAATAGTTATCTGTTTCAAATAGTTATTTGTTCTAAATAGTTTCTTGTTCCAAAAAGTATCATTTTCAAGAATAAGATTTCCTACCAGTAAACCATACCTGACCGACTGAGGTCGGATAATTTCCAAATCTAGTTACTAATCTTCCATCTTGTTATGTAGTGGTTCGGAAACTTGCTTACCTGTGACTTTTGGGGCGAATTGTGGCTCAACGAAGCGTTTGCTTCATACATGGAGTTTGCTGCAGTTGCTGCAATTCATCCAGAGTGGAACTATGTAAGTAGAGCTTTATCCCTTTGTTTTTGTACTATGTCTCATGTAAAATTTGAATTATAGTTTGACTCGATTGTATACTACAATGTGTTCAATGCAATGCTGTCCGATTCGACTGGTACCTCAAAGGAAATTGTGCGCGAGAATCTAGCCTCACCATCAGATATTGGTTCGGTCAGTGCAATCATCTACGACAAGGGCTCCTCAGTGTTGCACATGTTCAACACTACCATGGGTGCGGCCAATTTCCGAACTTCTCTTCAAAACTATCTTCGAAAACATGCTTACACCAGTGTGGTGACCGCGCAGCTTTTTAGTGAATTTGCGGAGAACTGGAATTTTGCTGGTTCCGCGACTCAGGATGCTACTCTATTTTTGCGTTCATGGACTTACCAGCCAGGTTTCCCGTACCTCAACATCACCTATGACTCCGCAAGCCAAACATACACTTATACTCAAGAGCGATTCTTGCAGAGTGGCAATAGGCCCAATAACGATTTAATTTATGTGATTCCCTTCTCGTACTATACGCTCAATGCAAAAACCCGAGCGCTGGAGCAATCGTCAGTTCAATTTTTGAATCAAAAAACCGGAACACTTCCTGCTGGCTTTGCCAATTCGGTCAAGGTGAATCCTGCCTTCAATGGCTTCTATTTGGTCAACTATCCTGAGGCCTACTGGACTGAACTGTCTGACAAGTTGCTTGCCAACTCGAACGACTTTGTTAACTCGCTGATGGTGAACGATCGAGCCGAACTGTTGGTATCGTCCTTTTTGTTGGCACGAGCACGCCTTCTGCCCTACATGACACCCTTCAAGCTGTATCGTTATCTAATCAATGAGAAGCACTTTGTGCCTTGGTACTACTATGACTATACTGTCTCGTATTTGGCACTGAGAATTGCCCGCACCGAGTATCGCGAATCGTTCAATCAATTCGAACGTCGACTCACTTCGGCTCACTATACAGGGCTCAGCTTTTGGGACGATAGTCAAGGCATGAATTTCGACAAACAATTCCGAACTCTCCTCATTACCATCACTTGTCGCAGTGGCACTCAACAGTGTCTCAAGGATGCGTACACCAAATTCCAGGCATTCAAGAACTCCAATGGAGATGTCGCTAACTTGCCACCCAACTTGCGAGCAAACATTCTTAACTATGGTGTGAAACAGAGTACTGACGCGTCGGACTATGCTTTTGTATGGCAACAGTACATCAAGGAGGTGTCAACATCGCCACTCAAGACAATCTACCTCCAAGCGATAAGTTACATCTCCGATTGGGACACACTCAAGACTTACATCGACGCCAGTTTGGACGAAACTCTTGTGAGCCCAGCTAACTTTGTCACATTTTTCAACTACATCACCGCAAACTATGCCCACGAGTCGAACGCATGGCGTTACTTTGTGGACAATAACTCAATGTTTGTACGAAAACTCACCGCAGCACAGGTGAACAGCATTGTGGCACAGTTTGCCAACTATGCTGTCACTACTGCGAGACGAAATGAGATCAATGCCTTCTTGACAAGTACTGCAAATGTTGGCACTGCTGCTGGTAGAACATCAGCCCTGTCAACCGCTGATAGTAACATTGCCTTCTTGAATACTCGCAAGACTGAAGTTGGACAATGGTTCACTAATAATGGGGTAAGTGGGACACAATTTGATGAATTAGAGATTAGCCATTTAGCCATTTAGCATGACTCCTAATGATTTAATCTTTTGCCTTCAGTGTGGCGACATCGCAGACAAAACACCAAAAGCCTGTCCCTGGGGAAGCCTACGCATTGACAAGACCACATCCGAACCCACCGGGTACAACGTCGTAATTCAAGTGAACATGACCACCTTCATCTACAACGGCACAGTGGACATCAATGTGAGAACAACGGCAGCACTCGATTTTGTGACACTGCACGCAGCTGACATTCTGACGGTCAATCTTATCTCGGTAACCGATTCAAGTGGCGCTAAAGTGGGTGCACAGCTTTTCCGCTACAGTCCACAGAACTATGTTGTGGTGCAGTTCGATCAGCAACAACAGACCGGTGACTATGTGTTCAGTCTTGGCTATCGAGGTAGTCTACTTGACGGTGGACTGTCGGGCCTGTATCTGTCAAACTATACCGACACTGACGGAAGTCGCTATGGCGTGGCTTCGACTCAGTTTGAATTCTACGATGCACGTAAAGTGTTTCCATGCTTTGACGAGCCTGCCTTTAAGACCAAATTCACAATGACCATCGTACACGATCTGCATATGAATGCTACACTGGCCAACATGGACTTAGCCAGCTCGAAAGTTGTGGATGGTATGCCCGCCTGGATCGAGACCAAGTATCACGAATCACTGCCAATGCCCACCTATCTGGTGGCCATTCTGGTGAGTGACTATGTGTGCGCCGAAAAGACCGACGACGGAGTGCACTATCGAATCTGTGCAGCTCGAATGTATCAACACAAGCTCGACTATGCGCTGCAGTTGAGTCCAAAGGTGCTGCAGTACTTGGAGACACTCACAGAGTTCAAGAATCAATTGAAAAAGGTGGATCAGGTTGCTATTCCGGACTTTTACTATGGTGCAATGGAGAACTGGGGACTCATCACCTACCGGGAAACCGGACTGCTCTTCTCGGAGGAAGACACTACCACTGCGTCCAAGTTTAGTATTGCCAGTGTGATTGCACACGAGATGGCTCACTTTGTAAGTTATTTTGATGTCAATTCTCGGAATTGTTTTCTTTTTCCTTCAAAAGTACTGTGAAAGAAACTAAAATCTATTCCATTTCTAGTGGTTCGGTAATTTGGTGACCTGCGAGTGGTGGGACCAACTGTGGCTGAATGAGTCGTTCGCTCGTTTCATGGAGTATCTAGTGATCAATGTTGTTGAACCTACCTGGAATTATGTAAGTGAACAAATGGAGTATTTGAATTGACTTTATTTGGAATGGAATTATTTTTCTAGATGGATCTTTTCCTGATGAACGTGGTGGATTCAGCAATGAGTACCGATTCTGGCAATGCCAGTCCAGTCATACGACCTATCTCAACCACCGCACAGATTGATGCCTTCAGTTCGGGAATTGTCTACGCGAAAGGTGCATCAGTGCTGAGAATGTTGCGCTACATTATGACGCCAGACAAGTTTCACCTTGCGGTTGCGAATTACTTGAAGGACAATGCATTCCAAACGGCAAGAGATCCTGATTTGATCAGTAAATTTGATGAACAGTTTCCCGCAATTGATGGTGTCACTAAAGCAACGGACTTTTTGGAACAATGGATTCGACAGAGTGGCTTCCCATACTTGAATGTAACCAAAGAGGGCGATACCTATCGGGTTCAACAGGAACGTTTCACCCTCACAGCTGGACTAGACAAAAGTACAGTTTGGAAGGTGCCTCTCACCTATTACACCAGCGGAGACTATAGTCAAAATGATATTCAAATGGTCACTTCAGCCAATCAATTGATTGCAAATCGAGCTTTCCCCGCTGATGGACTTATCAAATTTAACTCTGGCCACAATGGCTTCTATTTGACCAACTATCCTGCGGATCTGTGGGCAGCATGGACCGATGCCTTGGTGACAAAGTACGCCGAAACTAATCTACCAATTGCGGATCGTGCCGGTCTGTTGATGGATTCGTTCTATCTTGCACGAGCAAATCTGCTCCCTTACACTACCCCTCTTAAATTGGCACGTTATCTGGTGAATGAAAATCATCTCACACCGTGGACATTCGCAATTCGAGGCTTCAATCTGATTAGCAAGTATGCGCTGATTGGCAGTGATGATGCAGCAGTGTTTGTACAGTACATTCAAGACTTGATTACGCCCATTTACACTCAAGTAGGTTGGGATGATTCCCAAGGCACGGACACATATCGACGACTGCGTGCAACAATACTCGACTTTGCTTGTGAGTACAACGTTGCGGACTGTTGGGCAAAGGCAGGAGTACAATTTGCCCTATGGAAGGATGGTGTCAACACAAACGATGAGTCAAAATACCCTAGACCTAATCTTTTCGGAACTGTACTCAAGTATGGTCTCAAATCTGCGCCAACCACTGAAAATTGGCAGTTTGTTTGGACACAGTATATCAAGGAGAAAGCAGCAACACGAAAGTCTCAATACTTGGCGGCACTGGCTAACACGCAAAATCAAGAATCGATCAGTACTCTACTGGGTATTGCTTTGGAGGCTAGTGCTGTTCCATCGTCGGATTCGGCATCAATCTTCACTGCAATTGTCAACAGTAAGAACAAGGAAAGTCTTGAAGCGGTGTGGCAATTTGTCAAGACCAACTATGCTAAACTCTCAAGTGGTTCACCACTGACACAGGCACAGCTGTCAACACTGATCAACAACATTGCGACCCAGTACTTTTTCACCACTACCCGACGAACTGAACTGCAGACCTTCCTGTCAGCCAGTGGTGGTCTCTCGACTGCACAGCAAAACAATGCACTCAACACTGTCAACAGTAACATTGCCTGGATAGCGGCTCGATTCTCAGAAGTTGAAAACTTTTTACTGTGTGATGAACAGTTCTGTCCCTTCACTGAATTCCGACTTACGGATGAAATCTATCCCGATCACTATGTGATCAAGATTGAGGTCGATCTGGAGAATGATCGATTCATAGGAAAGACTGAGATCACAGCACAGGTGAGCGCAGCAGCACAGCACACTCGTCGTTATGTGGTACTGCATGCTGCACCAGAACTCGAGATATCCTACTTTAGCATTTGGGACCTGAAAACACGCAATCGTGTGGTGTTGAAGCGAACCTTCCGCTATGAGAAATATGGCTTCATGGTGATTGAACTCGTGAATCCAATTCCGTACACCGAAATTGAAATCGACATTGAGTATGAGAGTCCATTGTCTACGGACATGCGAGGCTTCTATCTTAGCCAGTACTACGATCCTGCCAGCGGCAATATGGTGAAGTTGGCGTCCACTCAATTCCAGGATACCTACGCCCGACGAGCATTCCCCTGTTTTGATGAGCCTTACTTCAAGTCATTTTTCCATGTAACCCTCATTACCGCGCCCCAATACACAGCCACAATGTCAAATACCCAGATTAGAAGCATACAAACACTTCCGGACGGTCGAGTGCAAACCGATTTTGCGAGCACACCCCACATGGTCACCTATTTGCTTGCATTTGTTGTGAGCGACTTTGCATGTCAAACTAATCAGACAGTGGACAATGTGGACGTGACCGTTTGCTCATCGCCAGCCCAAATTGCCAACACCGAATATGCGGTGGAGAAATCGCCCGCAATCATTGACGTAATGTCCGACAAGTTCAAGAACAAGTACAGCTTGGCAATGCACAAGATGCATCTGGTCGCTATTCCGGACTTTAGTGCTGGTGCAATGGAAAACTGGGGACTGTTGACTTTCCGAGAGACGGCACTACTGTGGAATCCTCAAACGTCTTCGGCTTATGATAAAGTTCGTGTCGCCTCGGTTGTGGCTCACGAAATTGCTCATATGGTAAGTGTTTCTATTGAAAAATTTAACGATAGCTACTGGTGGATTGGCAATGGCTAGTAGCTGTTGTCTAATTATTAGTGGATATTGTCAATATATATGGAATGTTGAGTGGTGGCTTGTGGATATTGGTTATTGGCTATTGGCTATTGGCTATTGGCTATTGGCTATTGGCTATTGGCTATTGGCTATTGGCTATTGGCTATTGGCTATTGGCTATTGGTTAATGGCTATTGGCTATTGGCTATTGGTTAATGGCTATTGGCTATTGGCTATTGGCTATTGGCTATTGGCTATTGGCTATTGGCTATTGGCTATTGGCTATTGGCTATTGGCTATTGGCTATTGGTTAATGGCAAGTGGCAAGTGGCTAGTGGCTAGTGACTATTGGCTATTGGCTATTGGCTATTGGCTATTGGCTATTGGCTATTGGCTATTGGCTATTAACTATTGGCTATTGGCTATTGGCAAGTGGCAAGTGGCAAGTGGCTAGTGACTATTGGCTATTGGCTATTGGCTATTGGTTAATGGCAAGTGGCAAGTGGCTAGTGACTATTGGCTATTGGCTATTGGCTATTGGCTATTGGCTATTGGCTATTGGCTATTGGCTATTGGCTATTGGCTATTGGCTATTGGCTATTGTCTATTGGCTATTAACTGGTGGCTAGTCGCTAGTGGATATTGGTTTTTACTTTATGTAGAATTTAAATTTATAATTTTTTCTTCCTATACATAGTGGTTTGGCAATCTGATCACCTGTGAATGGTGGGCTGACCTGTGGCTGAACGAAGCCTTTGCCTCCTACATGGAGTGGTTCTCAGTGGCGGACATTGAGCCAACCTGGGACTACTGGCAACAGTTCTACGTGTACGATTTCATTCCTGGCCTCAATGCTGACGCACGCACCAGTGCACATCCATTGGTTCGTGTGGACGTGAACTCACCTGCCGCCATTGGCTACGTGTCGAACATTATCTACGAAAAGGGGTCTACTGTGTTGAGAATGTTTGAATTTGTACTCGGCACTGATGGCTTCTATGATGCTGTGGATCGTTACATTCAAGCGCATGCATACACTTCTGTCCCGTCTTACATGCTGCTGGACACGCTCTCTCAGGTAATGCTACTTCAAACTGATGATGAAGATTGTTCGAAAGCCTAATTTCTGTGTTCATTTCAGGTGAATGTCGCAAATCTAAACACAACAGACTTCATCTATTCGTGGACAACTCAAGCAGGCATTCCGTACATCAACATCACTGTCGGTACAGCGGCCAATCAGTATATTGTCACACAGGAGAGATTCTTTGCCAATGGACGAGTGACAACCAATACGTAAGTGACCCTCAATGATAGAATTCTTTGGAGTTTTGTTAGTTTTTGAAGTATTTAGGTTCGTCGGTGAGAAAATCCAAGTAAATATATCCGATGTAATGAGTTTAGGAAGTTATGCGGCAAAGTAGTTATTCTGTTAGGAAGTTAGGCCGCTAGGTAGTTGTGTCATTTGGGAATTAGCAGTTGAATTGTTTAGAAGTTAGACCGTCAGGTAGCTAGGTCGCTAGGTTATGTCATTAGAGGATTAGTAGTTGAACCGTTTGGTAGTAAAACTGTTTATAGTTTAATAATTTATTTAATTGATGATGTAGACAAACTTGGCTTATTCCACTGACGTACTATGCAAACTACGAAGCTTCAAATGCACACACAATCGAGTACATAACCGAGAAAACTCAAAGTATCACTGTGCACGTGAGCAATCCTGCCCTGCCAATCAAATTCAACTATGACACCCAGGGCTACTATATGGTCAACTATCCACCGGAAGAGTGGACAAAGTGGATTCAACTGTTTGGCGAAGAGAATCACGACGGAGAAGTGCACACTAATCTGAAACTAACACCACAGGACTACTCTCAAGTGCTGTACGATGCGTTCAGTTTGTCTGGAGCTGCCCTGTTGCCCTATACCACTGCACTTGCACTCACACCTCTACTGCATCACAATGAAATGTTCTCCGTTTGGTACACAGGAGGCACTGTGTTCAGTCAACTGTTGCCATATTTCCGAACTAGTGAAACTGCAGGCATTGGTGCATTGATGCAAACATCTTTCAATGCATATGTTCAATATTTGGTACAGCCAGTCTATGTGAAGTATGGCTTGACAACATCGGACCCTGTACTGCTCGCTGATCAACGCATGCGCTCAGAAGTGAATGCTTTTGCGTGTGCATATGGACTGGAGATGTGTCTGTTTGAGGCACAGGCCGAGTTCAAGAAGTGGCGTTCCACCGGTGTACTGCCAGCGCCCAATGTTCGACCAACTGTGCTGAGATATGCAATCCAAGAGTCAAAGGACGACTCTGACTGGAACTATCTGTGGAATGTCTATGTGCAGACCTATGAGACTTCGCTCAAGTTGGACTATCTTCAGGGTCTGGCACAATCGTCAAATAGAGCGTTGTTGAATCTGTAAGTTTTTGAACTACCTTGAACTTATTTGAGAGCCAGGGAATTATGCCAATCCGGAAATCTAACTTGTTTGTATTATTTAGACTTTTTGAACGAGCCAACGATCAAAATTTAGTACGAAGACAAGACTACCTCTCGCTGTTTGCTTACGCAGTTCGAACACAAACTGGCTTCGATGTGGCCTGGTCCTACTACACCGCCAACTACAAGTCAATTCTAGCGAACCGACTCACTGCTGGTCAAATGGGCACTGTCGCAGGCTACTTTGCCCGCTACCTCAACACTGCCCAACAGAAGAGCACCTTCCAGAAGTTCTTTGCAGATAACACAGACACTGGCGTATCGGCGGCTAGTTTGACCACTGCACTCGAAACCATCGATAGGAACATCTTCTGGGTGAACACTTATAGGCCCACCGTTTACGAATGGCTGCGTGTACAGAATGTTGCACAATAGCTTTAGTAGAGAACAAATGTTTTGAACAATATGTATTATAATCACACAACACAACACTGACTAATCTATAGCTGTTTGTAGGTGAATTGTAGAATTTTAAATATATATTTTATTCCAATTTAATTGGCGGAGCTGTACGATCGAACGAGCGAGGCGAGCGAGTAAGTGAAGTTACCACTCTGCGTTTACTTGATTGGAAAAGGCTTTTCAGCAGGATTGCGACTATACGGTTCAATGGATGGGCCTAAAAATTTTACACAATGTTAGGTCTCAAAAAAATTATTATAAAAATTAGAGCAGAACAAAACCAGACGCCCTAGTCGCCCGGTTGAGGGTTCCTCGAACCAAACATACAAAATTGGGTCAGAGACTTCTTTACAATAATGCTACCAATCCTATTGGTGGTCATGTTGAGGCATTTCAGAATGTCTAAAGTGGTATTGTGGATGGAACCATTCGCCCTAAAAATAAGTCCAAAAACGAACCAGGGTTGCGGAAATCCATAGAAAGTTTCGTCTTAAGGCAAATCGCCGTTCAATTTTGATTAAAAATTCATTCAAGAATTAAATCAGTTATCATTCATTATCTATCATCTGACAAAAAATTAGATCATTATTTAATTGCAGAGAGCCCTTGTCACCTGTGCCGCACTGCCACAACATTTGCACAGTTGTTGGCATTTTTAGAATTAGTAGGTGTTAGTTAGGTGCCGTGTTGGGTTGGGTTTAGGTTGAGCGTTATGTAGGTTAGGTGCCTTGTAGGTTTTGGGTTTGGTTTAAGATGTTAAGTTGGGCTTTGTGGTTCAAGTAATCTCACGTTAAGACTAAAGACCACGGATATAATCCTTGGTCTTACTTATTAAACTTTATAAGTTCAAATTTTAAATTTTAACACCCACAGTGCTCACTAGTTAAGGCATTAAGTTCAGTGGGATTGGATGGGATGGGATTTACCATCGAATTATGAATGTTTTGAACATTTTGGGCTAAATGCTTCTCACTAGCAAGTCACTTAATGTGGCGCAACATAAACAAAATTAATGCAAAATTCTTGCGCTGATATCAAACAATAGTTGGCCCTGCGAGTGCTATATTTGAAGCATTAAACCTTGTTGGCTTCAATAATGTCCCCAAAATTTGAGATTATGGGGAATAGTCGAGCGTTAGCTATTATAAACAACGCCGACAAATGCATAACCCGATCCTAACCGACACCCACACCTGCCTAACTACCTAAACCTAACCTAACCCGATCCTAACCGACACCCACACCTGCCTAACCATATTTTAAACTCAATAAAACCCTTTTCAACCTGCCTAACCACCTAAACCTAACCTAACCCAATCCTAACCGACACCCACACTTACCTAACCACCTAAACCTAACCTAACCCGATCCTAACCGACGCCCTAACCTTAAATTGTAGTCTCAATGTAATCAAAGTTCTCATTGCCACATACATTGTTGGACGCAACAATGGGTCTCAAACTGAGATTTAGCCTTAGTGAAATTTGTTCGGCAGCTATAACTAAAAAACATTTTTCGCAAAAACCAAGTATTTTTAGCACAGTTGCATAGTATTTTAAGCACTTTGGTCAAGTTTGATTCAAATCTGTCAAGAAATGTAGAAGTAGTTAACTGGAAACCAAATCGAAATTCTTGTCACTAAGAGTCTTCGCTCACGCTCGACATATAAGTGATTTTTTGTCTTCGAAGTTATATACGAATCAACTTACAGAGAAATGACGTCAAATCATATGCATCTATTTTCAAATTAAATTAACTTTACTTACGCAATTTGCATGTCTGAAAAGAGTTAAAAGCTTTTAAAAGGGCACTTAATGTGACGCAACAAAAACAAAATTCTTGCAAAATTCTTGCGTTAATATCTAACATAAGTGATTTTTTCTTCGAATTTATATACGAATCAACTTACAGAGAAATGACGTCAAATCATATGCATCTATTTTCAAATTAAATTAAATTCACTTACGCAATTTGCATGTCTGAAAAGAGTTAAAAGCTTAGGGCACTTAATGTGACGCAACAAAAACAAAATTAATGCATAATTTTTGTTTTCGTTTTTCAATTCTCTCAACCTTTAGATTACGTATGAACTCAACTTTGCTCTTTTCTCTAGAAGTAGTGTTAGTTTATAATGTTCGTTGGTATTTTTGTGTCTCAAGAGTCTTATATTGAGATCGTTGATTGCACTCTAAGGAAAAGAGTTGATGGAAGAGTTTTTTTGTTTAGCCAAAAAGTTTCGGGTCTTTAAAGGAAATAGTAGAATGCTAATTCAATTAAATTAAAAATGCAATATTTCTGTGAATTTTATGGTTTCATGAATTTAAATGAATTTATTTTACATATTTAATTTATGCGTTTTTAAATTTGCTTCTCCAAAACTTTTCCGAAATCACTTCTTTACAGTCTTTACAGATCTTCTCTTTTGTTTCTGTCTAATGTAGCTGTAGTTGGAAGAGTCGTCTCAAGAAAACAAACACGCAAGTGTCGGTTTATTGCATCATTTTGTAGCAAGAGTCCTGTATGAAGATCGTAGTACCTAAGTGAGTAGGGAAGAGGGATGGTCTGATCGCTTGGCATAGCAGGAACCCAGTATTGGCTTACAAGCCTTTTATTTTGAAACCTCCTTATTGGGCTGGGCTCATGTACCCTTTGTTTTCCCTTGCTGTAAGGCTAACCATCATTTACGCTTAGGCACACACACACTCTGGTGTTAGTTCGGTTAAGGTCGAGATTTTTTATGCGTTATTCTGTACAGCAAATCGACGCCTGAACATTAGACTTTCGTGTCCAACTCGAATCTTCGTTGCCGTTGGAAATCAAAGGAACATTGTGGAACCTGTTCCAATTAGCCAGAGACATCGCTTCAACTGAAAATAGTAAGCTTTACTTTCTTTTATTATACTTTATTAAATATTGCATGTTTGCATGCATCTTAAGTGCTTCACCTCATTAAGCCGTATCCCTTCTGGATTCGTCTAAATAGAGTGAAGGTGAAGAGAACTTTAGGTTTAGTGATTTAACTGTCTCTTACTCTTTTCTTATTGATTCACATCCTTTAATGTGTTCTCTTTGTTTTCGTATTGAATTTACTTCATTTCTTTGATGCGAATATTTTGTACGAATGAACGAATATTCACTCGCTTCTTTCGCCTCTGTCTTATGTAGCTGTAGTTGGTAGTGTCGTTTCTGGAAAGAGTATGCTCATGTTCGCACGGTTCCTTTTGCACACTTTAATAGCCAAAAGTCTTGTATATAGATCGTATACGAACCTAAATGAGAAAAGAAGCGAGAATTGTCTGTTCGCTTGGCTGTTGAGTTTTGGAACACTTTGGCATACATTTTGAAGTCTTCTTATTAAGTTAGACTGATGCGTTTTTGCTCGCTTGGTGAGGTGCCGCTATCTATCATTCACGCTTTGATGTACGCGCTCTTGTAATTGTTGAGTTAAAATCAAAATTATTTCTAAGATGTCTCTGTAGACGCTGTTGTAAGTAAGTTTCTATTGAGTTAGTGCCTGTGGTGTTGGTATTTAGTCAGATGATAGCTTGTTGAGAATGGTTCCAAAGTTCCAATTCTAATGATAAGGATTCTTGCAACCTTGATTTTTAATATTTATCATAAAGACTTGAAGAACTTGATCATGCGTAAATAGCGAATGCTAAATAGTAATAAGCATCAAAACAAAATTTACCTAAAAAGCTTAATTTTCGTTTCAGAGAGCATTGCCGATTAAAAATTGGCATTTATGTTTGGCAGGCACAAAAAATGGAATCATCATCATTGAACACTATTGGCGATGCTATTAGATCATACTCAGGCGAACTCTTCGCACCTTTTCGAAGAGTTGGACGAACTCTTAGTCAAAGGCAACGAAACCGAGAAAGAGAGGAACGACGGGCTTCAAAACGAGAAGTACTGCGAGAAAGATATGAGCAGCCAAAGCAACAACAGCAGCAACTAAAACCGAAACCGGAACAGGAACAACAACCGCAGCCAAAAAGCGATACCTTAGATTTGGTACAACAAGGAATTGAAAATGTTGTTGTGAGCATTTGTAACACATTTAAACCAGCCCAAGCGTCATCCGCTGTTAATGCCCCGGGTGAACAGGCGCCAAGCGTTGGCGAGATTCCGAAAGCGGAAAATGAGTCTACGGCCAGTAAACTTCTAAGCTCTGTGAAACAATTCACTAACTATATGGAACCACAACAGCAACAGCAGCAGCAACCGCAACAAGAAGGGGGTCCGATCTATCCTATCTTAGGTAAAGCTGTTCAAGGAATTGGAAACGCTTTTGCGAAAATTCTTAATCAAGCTTCAACATCAGCCGTTGTGGATACACCTGATGAAGACGTTCAAAATGTTTGCGAGATCCCTAAAGTGGACGTTGAGGCAGCCTACAATGAACTTCAAAGTTTTGGGAAACCAATCATACTTAACTACATGGAACCACGGGCAAAAATTATCAATAAACAACCGCGTCAGGGAAATCAAAACGCATCATTTGAACTAGTGCCCATTGATGAGGTTGAGCCCGTTGAACAGGAACCAGAGCAGCCAAGCAGCGAACAACAATCAAAGTGGGATCGCTTCAAAGAAAATATCCGTAAGCAATACAACAGTCTGTGCACTTGTTAGAGCATGCTCGAATAGTCTCGAAACTAATCCAACTGCAACCAGAAGTGGAACCCGAAGAAGTCCTCCAAGGTGACACTTCTTGTTAGGCAGAAATTTAATAATCCAAGTAAATCCTTTAACAGGAATGCAGAAATTTACTTTGTTTAAGGTAGTTGTATTTAACTTCACTTTCTTTAGCAATTAAAAACGGTCTAACTATCTTATGTTAGTTAAAATAACTAAATGGGACCATTTCCCAAAATAAAGTTTGATCTTGATGTCAATACAAACTCAAATAATGAATGCATCAAAATCTAGGGTTTTTGTCTTGACCGATTAAACGTTATATATATTACTTTCCTTTATTTTATCATGCATACAATATATATTATTAGAATATATTATATACTTTATGTAATCTTTCACAAATCTTTGTTAATCTTTGTTTTGACACAACTAACTTTGATTATTTGAGTGTTTGTTTGTAAATGTAGTACTAAACTGTTTGTAATAGTTAGCATAAAAAGCAATAAAGTTGTTTATCAAGAATTTCTAAACGAGGAAATCAACGACGGACCACCGTACAATCCCGTGATGACCAAATAGCACCAGTACGACCTAGTGAGGACCGACTGACTAACATACAACCATGCGAAAGCATTGGCAAGTAGTGGTCGGGTTGGTGTAGTCAATGATGGTTCAATTGACTGAATGGTGGTGGTCTCATTGGTGGATGGTGATATTCTTGAAGATGGAAATTTATCATAGCTTCGGTCATCGCCAAATTGATGTGGCATATGGTGAAATATCGAAGGTACCATGTATTGATGTGTGACATCATGGGAGGTGTATTGTGGTGGTACTGTAAGTGAGACGCCATTGAATTCGATGGCATTGGAATAAATTGAGTCATTTGGGGCTGATGTGGTGATGGCGACGTTCCCGGTTCTTGACATAAGACATAGGACGTAAATACATCGTTACTGGTGGTTGTGAAGGTGATACTGAGTAAGGCAACAAAATTCGGTGTAAATTTAATGTACCATTTTCAGCCATCTTAGCTTTGAGTTGTCGGTTAAATGTTAATTATGTTATTTGTTACAGATTCTTGTAACAGTGACGCGACGGTGGCGCCCGTGGCGCCCTACTATTCACGCCCCTAACCGGTGACTAACTCACCGCTGGTGGACCTATGACGGCAAGACACCTCATCTCCAGCCAGCTCAGCACCGTCACCAGCACACTCACCACTCCGCTCTGTACACTCAAACCATTGCCTGTACTGTCACCACACTCACACAGT
Organism: Rhizoglyphus robini; assembly: GCA_023373905.1. Taxonomy (NCBI): domain Eukaryota; kingdom Metazoa; phylum Arthropoda; class Arachnida; order Sarcoptiformes; family Acaridae; genus Rhizoglyphus; species Rhizoglyphus robini. The sequence goes on along the minus strand of JAKIJQ010000227.1, from coordinate 117,071 downwards.
TATTCTTGCCTGGCTATAAAGGGCCAGCCGTAACATTATTATTTCGTCGCCTACAGGAGCAATGGGCAGTAAGGGTCATGTCAAACGCGTCTCGTCTATGTTACATCAGGCAGACAATCTGTTCATTCACACATTTTATTGGATGAATTCGCACAACGACTTCTGCTCGATCTTGGAGATCCTTCTCCTTCCTTGGACTCCAATTCAAGTGAGTCTTGGATGACTTTTGCGCCACGCCTTCTCCTCGATCTTGGAGATCCTTCTCACTCCTCGGTCTCCACCTCCAGTGACTCTTGGATGACTTCCGAACCTCTTGCTCCTCTCAATCTTGGAGATCCTCTTCATTCCTCGGTCTCCACCTCCAGTGACTCTTGGATGACTTCCGAACTTCTTGCTCCCTTCACTTTTGGAGATCTCTTTACTTTTTTGATCTCCACATCGTGTGACTCTTGAATCAATTCCGCATCTCGCCTTCTCCTCAATCTTGGAGATCCTTATGGATGGACATTCATTCGACTGCAAGTTCTTGCCTTGGTTTGCCCCCTCTACTCTACTAGCTCCCCTTCACCCTCATTTTCAATTTTATTGCTTCCACACCTCGACTTCTCCATACACTTGATGGTTCAACTTGGCGCTTTTCTCACATGCTTGTTCAACTTTTTCCAAGTTACATTTTTTGTGTCAGCACCGCCACCACACTCGACATCATCTTCTGTCAACCTCATCGCTGGATTTCAGTAAGTACTTATTTGTTTATTGTTATTATTATTGCCTTTCTGTATCACTGAAAAGTCGATGACTGGAGTCATTCCACGCCACCCCACTCATATACCGACGACGATATGCACTCAAACAATTGGGCAGAACCTCTTCGATTGTGAGATGTATGTCCATTCCCGATCAATAAGTCTTTAATTATTATTATGACTTGTAAGGGGCATGACTGCGGTTGGCCTACAGACTTTTAATTTTATTTATTAACAAAATTTTATACTTTTTCAAATTGTTTTCTATTTTTTTCGTTTCAGCATTGGTTGTAAGCAATTCTCTTTTAACTTGCTTCCACCACTCATCAAGAAGAGGAGTTCCCGTCCATGCCAGAAGAACAAAAGAAGAATGAAGTGGTGAGTGGGGGACAAATGAAAGCATGTCATGACAGACCGACCTGACCGACAAAAGTTCAATGCCATCAAACTGGGACGACTCAACCAAGTCAATCTGGTGGGCTGTAAGACTGGCTTTAATCTCTAAGATCAGTCATTTCCGGTATGTATGAATCTATCTCACATGCGGTGATATCAAGATGTAATGTCTATTCGTACTTAAAAGGCGTTCTTGGGTCTTCGACCATCGTTTTTTGTGCAATCCCTTGTGGCGCTTCTGCATTCGATTACAACTGGATGGCCCCAAGAAGTTCAGATGCCAATACTGGATGGCGTAGGTTGCAAAGTGCTCATTGCACCGCTATATCAACCACATCAGACGAGTAAGAATCCATCTGTACCTCTGAACAACGTTTCCGTCTTCATCCAGTTTCGCCCGAATCGCTAGGATATCACTCATATCTCTCTATCAGTCCGTCTAAGCAGCTTGGCGTATGTTTCGGATTTGATTTAGTCTGGTTGGCCCCAAGAAGTTCCGGAAGTTGCATTTCCGAGATGGCGGATGTTTCCAAGTTCGCACCACACCACTACATCGACCACATCAGACCAGTCAGAATCCATCTGTACCTCTGAACAACGTTTCCGTCTTCATCCAGTTTCGCCCGAATCGCTAGGATATCACTCATATCTCTCTATCAGTCCGTCTAAGCAGCTTGGCGTATGTTTCGGATTTGATTTAGTCTGGTTGGCCCCAAGAAGTTCCGGAAGTTGCATTTCCGAGATGGCGGATGTTTCCAAGTTCGCACCATACCAATTCATCGACTCCATCTGTACATGTGATCACCACACCACTACATCGACCACATCAGACCAGTCAGAATCCATCTGTACTTGTGATCACCACACCACTACATCCACCACATCAGACCAGTCAGAATCCATCTGTACATGTGATCACCACACCACTACATCGACCACATCAGACCAGTCAGAATCCATCTGTACTTGTGATCACCACACCACTACATCGACCACATCAGACCAGTCAGAATCCATCTGTACATGTGATCACCACACCACTACATCGACCACATCAGACCAGTCAGAATCCATCTGTACCTGTGATCATCGCACCACTACATCGACCACATCAGACCAGTCAGAATCCATCTGTACATGTGATCACCGCACCACTACATCCACCACATCAGACCAGTCAGAATCCATCTGTACTTGTGATCACCACACCACTACATCCACCACATCAGACCAGTCAGAATCCATCTGTACTTGTGATCACCACACCACTACATCCACCACATCAGACCAGTCAGAATCCATCTGTACATGTGATCACCACACCACTACATCCACCACATCAGACCAGTCAGAATCCATCTGTACATGTGATCACCACACCACTACATCCATCACATCAGACCAGTCAGAATCCATCTGTACTTGTGATCACCACACCACTACATCCACCACATCAGACCAGTCAGAATCCATCTGTACTTGTGATCACCACACCACTACATCCATCACATCAGACCAGTCAGAATCCATCTGTACTTGTGATCACCACACCACTACATCCACCACATCAGACCAGTCAGAATCCATCTGTACTTGTGATCACCACACCACTACATCCACCACATCAGACCAGTCAGAATCCATCTGTACCTGTGATCACCACACCACTACATCCACCACATCAGACCAGTCAGAATCCATCTGTACATGTGATCACCACACCACTACATCCACCACATCAGACCAGTCAGAATCCATCTGTACTTGTGATCACCACACCACTACATCCATCACATCAGACCAGTCAGAATCCATCTGTACTTGTGATCACCACACCACTACATCCACCACATCAGACCAGTCAGAATCCATCTGTACTTGTGATCACCACACCACTACATCCATCACATCAGACCAGTCAGAATCCATCTGTACCTGCGATCACCACACCACTACATCCACCACATCAGACCAGTCAGAATCCATCTGTACATGTGATCACCACACCACTACATCCACCACATCAGACCAGTCAGAATCCATCTGTAACTGTGATCATCGCACCACTACATCCACCACATCAGACCAGTCAGAATCCATCTGTACCTGTGATCACCACACCACTACATCCACCACATCAGACCAGTCAGAATCCATCTGTACATGTGATCACCACACCACTACATCCACCACATCAGACCAGTCAGAATCCATCTGTACCTGTGATCACCACACCACTACATCCACCACATCAGACCAGTCAGAATCCATCTGTATTTGTGATCACCACACCACTACATCCACCACATCAGACCAGTCAAAATCCATCTGTACATGTGATCACCACACCACTACATCCACCACATCAGACCAGTCAGAATCCATCTGTACCTGTGATCACCACACCACTACATCCACCACATCAGACCAGTCAGAATCCATCTGTACCTGTGATCACCACACCACTACATCCACCACATCAGACCAGTCAGAATCCATCTGTACCTGTGATCACCACACCACTACATCCACCACATCAGACCAGTCAGAATCCATCTGTACATGTGATCACCACACCACTACATCCACCACATCAGACCAGTCAGAATCCATCTGTACTTGTGATCACCACACCACTACATCAATCACATCAGACCAGTCAGAATCCATCTGTACTTGTGATCACCACACCACTACATCCACCACATCAGACCAGTCAGAATCCATCTGTACTTGTGATCACCACACCACTACATCCACCACATCAGACCAGTCAGAATCCATCTGTACATGTGATCACCACACCACTACATCGACCACATCAGACCAGTCAGAATCCATCTGTACATGTGATCACCACACCACTACATCCACCACATCAGACCAGTCAGAATCCATCTGTACTTGTGATCACCACACCACTACATCAATCACATCAGACCAGTCAGAATCCATCTGTACTTGTGATCACCACACCACTACATCGACCACATCAGACCAGTCAGAATCCATCTGTACTTGTGATCACCACACCACTACATCAATCACATCAGACCAGTCAGAATCCATCTGTACTTGTGATCACCACACCACTACATCAATCACATCAGACCAGTCAGAATCCATCTGTACCTGTGATCACCACACCACTACATCGACCACATCAGACCAGTCACAATCCATCTGTACATGTGATCACCACACCACTACATCCACCACATCAGACCAGTCACAATCCATCTGTACATGTGATCACCACACCACTACATCCACCACATCAGACCAGTCAGAATCCATCTGTACCTGTGATCACCACACCACTACATCGACCACATCAGACCAGTCACAATCCATCTGTACTTGTGATCACCACACCACTACATCAATCACATCAGACCAGTCAGAATCCATCTGTACTTGTGATCACCACACCACTACATCAATCACATCAGACCAGTCAGAATCCATCTGTACTTGTGATCACCACACCACTACATCGACCACATCAGACCAGTCAGAATCCATCTGTACATGTGATCACCACACCTCTACATCCACCACATCAGACCAGTCAGAATCCATCTGTACCTGTGATCACCACACCACTACATCCACCACATCAGACCAGTCAGAATCCATCTGTACATGTGATCACCACACCACTACATCCACCACATCAGACCAGTCAGAATCCATCTGTACATGTGATCACCACACCACTACATCCACCACATCAGACCAGTCAGAATCCATCTGTACATGTGATCACCACACCACTACATCCACCACATCAGACCAGTCAGAATCCATCTGTACATGTGATCACCACACCACTACATCGACCACATCAGACCAGTCAGAATCCATCTGTACATGTGAGCACCGCACCACTACATCCACCACATCAGACCAGTCAGAATCCATCTGTACATGTGATCACCACACCACTACATCAATCACATCAGACCAGTCAGAATCCATCTGTACTTGTGATCACCACACCACTACATCCACCACATCAGACCAGTCAGAATCCATCTGTACATGTGATCACCACACCACTACATCAATCACATCAGACCAGTCAGAATCCATCTGTACTTGTGATCACCACACCACTACATCGACCACATCAGACCAGTCAGAATCCATCTGTACTTGTGATCACCACACCACTACATCGACCACATCAGACCAGTCAGAATCCATCTGTACATGTGATCACCACACCACTACATCCACCACATCAGACCAGTCAGAATCCATCTGTATTTGTGATCACCACACCACTACATCCACCACATCAGACCAGTCAGAATCCATCTGTACATGTGATCACCACACCACTACATCGACCACATCAGACCAGTCAGAATCCATCTGTACCTGTGATCACCACACCACTACATCCACCACATCAGACCAGTCAGAATCCATCTGTACCTGTGATCACCACACCACTACATCCACCACATCAGACCAGTCACAATCCATCTGTACATGTGATCACCACACCACTACATCGACCACATCAGACCAGTCAGAATCCATCTGTACCTGTGATCACCACACCACTACATCCACCACATCAGACCAGTCAGAATCCATCTGTACTTGTGATCACCACACCACTACATCAATCACATCAGACCAGTCAGAATCCATCTGTACTTGTGATCACCACACCACTACATCGACCACATCAGACCAGTCAGAATCCATCTGTACATGTGATCACCACACCACTACATCCACCACATCAGACCAGTCAGAATCCATCTGTATTTGTGATCACCACACCACTACATCCACCACATCAGACCAGTCAGAATCCATCTGTACCTGTGATCACCACACCACTACATCCACCACATCAGACCAGTCACAATCCATCTGTACATGTGATCACCACACCACTACATCCACCACATCAGACCAGTCAGAATCCATCTGTACCTGTGATCACCACACCACTACATCCACCACATCAGACCAGTCAGAATCCATCTGTACATGTGATCACCACACCACTACATCCACCACATCAGACCAGTCAGAATCCATCTGTACTTGTGATCACCACACCACTACATCAATCACATCAGACCAGTCAGAATCCATCTGTACATGTGATCACCACACCACTACATCCACCACATCAGACCAGTCACAATCCATCTGTACATGTGATCACCACACCACTACATCCACCACATCAGACCAGTCAGAATCCATCTGTACCTGTGATCACCACACCACTACATCCACCACATCAGACCAGTCAGAATCCATCTGTACATGTGATCACCACACCACTACATCCACCACATCAGACCAGTCAGAATCCATCTGTATTTGTGATCACCACACCACTACATCCACCACATCAGACCAGTCAGAATCCATCTGTACCTGTGATCACCACACCACTACATCCACCACATCAGACCAGTCAGAATCCATCTGTACATGTGATCACCACACCACTACATCCACCACATCAGACCAGTCAGAATCAATCTGTACCTGTGATCACCGCACCACTACATCCACCACATCAGACCAGTCAGAATCCATCTGTACATGTGATCACCACACCACTACATCAATCACATCAGACCAGTCAGAATCCATCTGTACTTGTGATCACCACACCACTACATCAATCACATCAGACCAGTCAGAATCCATCTGTACATGTGATCACCACACCACTACATCCACCACATCAGACCAGTCAGAATCCATCTGTATTTGTGATCACCACACCACTACATCCACCACATCAGACCAGTCACAATCCATCTGTACATGTGATCACCACACCACTACATCCACCACATCAGACCAGTCAGAATCCATCTGTACTTGTGATCACCACACCACTACATCCACCACATCAGACCAGTCAGAATCCATCTGTACATGTGATCACCACACCACTACATAGACCACATCAGACCAGTCAGAATCCATCTGTACATGTGATCACCACACCACTACATCAATCACATCAGACCAGTCAGAATCCATCTGTACTTGTGATCACCACACCTCTACATCCACCACATCAGACCAGTCACAATCCATCTGTACATGTGATCACCACACCACTACATCAATCACATCAGACCAGTCAGAATCCATCTGTACATGTGATCACCACACCACTACATCAATCACATCAGACCAGTCAGAATCCATCTGTACTTGTGATCACCCCATCTGTACTTGTGATCACCACACCACTACATCGACCACATCAGACCAGTCAGAATCCATCTGTACTTGTGATCACCACACCTCTACATCCACCACATCAGACCAGTCACAATCCATCTGTACATGTGATCACCACACCACTACATCCACCACATCAGACCAGTCAGAATCCATCTGTACATGTGATCACCACACCACTACATCCACCACATCAGACCAGTCAGAATCCATCTGTACCTGTGATCACCGCACCACTACATCGACCACATCAGACCAGTCAGAATCCATCTGTACTTGTGATCACCACACCACTACATCGACCACATCAGACCAGTCACAATCCATCTGTACATGTGATCACCACACCACTACAACAATCACATCAGCCCAGTCAGAATCCATCTGAACATGTGATCACCACACCACTACATCAATCACATCAGACCAGTCAGAATCCATCTGTACTTGTGATCACCACACCACTACATCGACCACATCAGACCAGTCAGAATCCATCTGTACATGTGATCACCACACCACTACATCGACCACATCAGACCAGTCAGAATCCATCTGTACCTGTGATCACCGCACCACTACATCCACCACATCAGACCAGTCAGAATCCATCTGTACATGTGATCACCACACCACTACATCCACCACATCAGACCAGTCAGAATCCATCTGTACATGTGATCACCACACCACTACATCCACCACATCAGACCAGTCAGAATCCATCTGTACTTGTGATCACCACACCACTACATCCACCACATCAGACCAGTCAGAATCCATCTGTACTTGTGATCACCACACCACTACATCAATCACATCAGACCAGTCAGAATCCATCTGTACTTGTGATCACCACACCACTACATCCACCACATCAGACTAGTCAGAATCCATCTGTACTTGTGATCACCACACCACTACATCCACCACATCAGACTAGTCAGAATCCATCTGTACTTGTGATCACCACACCACTACATCGACCACATCAGACCAGTCAGAATCCATCTGTACCTGTGATCACCACACCACTACATCCACCACATCAGACCAGTCAGAATCCATCTGTACATGTGATCACCACACCACTACATCGACCACATCAGACCAGTCACAATCCATCTGTACATGTGATCACCACACCACTACATCCACCACATCAGACCAGTCAGAATCCATCTGTACTTGTGATCACCACACCACTACATCAATCACATCAGACCAGTCAGAATCCATCTGTACTTGTGATCACCACACCACTACATCCACCACATCAGACCAGTCAGAATCCATCTGTACTTGTGATCACCACACCACTACATCAATCACATCAGACCAGTCAGAATCCATCTGTACTTGTGATCACCACACCACTACATCAATCACATCAGACCAGTCAGAATCCATCTGTACTTGTGATCACCACACCACTACATCGACCACATCAGACCAGTCACAATCCATCTGTACTTGTGATCACCACACCACTACATCCACCACATCAGACCAGTCACAATCCATCTGTACTTGTGATCACCACACCACTACATCCACCACATCAGACCAGTCACAATCCATCTGTACTTGTGATCACCACACCACTACATCGACCACATCAGACCAGTCACAATCCATCTGTACTTGTGATCACCACACCACTACATCCACCACATCAGACCAGTCAGAATCCATCTGTACTTGTGATCACCACACCACTACATCGACCACATCAGACCAGTCAGAATCCATCTGTACCTGTGATCACCACACCACTACATCGACCACATCAGACCAGTCAGAATCCATCTGTACATGTGATCACCACACCACTACATCCACCACATCAGACCAGTCAGAATCCATCTGTACATGTGATCACCACACCTCTACATCCACCACATCAGACCAGTCAGAATCCATCTGTACATGTGATCACCACACCACTACATCCACCACATCAGACCAGTCAGAATCCATCTGTACCTGTGATCACCACACCACTACATCCACCACATCAGACCAGTCAGAATCCATCTGTACATGTGATCACCACACCACTACATCCACCACATCAGACCAGTCAGAATCCATCTGTACATGTGATCACCGCACCACTACATCGACCACATCAGACCAGTCAGAATCCATCTGTACATGTGATCACCGCACCACTACATCCACCACATCAGACCAGTCAGAATCCATCTGTACATGTGATCACCACACCACTACATCAATCACATCAGACCAGTCAGAATCCATCTGTACTTGTGATCACCACACCACTACATCGACCACATCAGACCAGTCAGAATCCATCTGTACATGTGATCACCACACCACTACATCGACCACATCAGACCAGTCAGAATCCATCTGTACCTGTGATCACCACACCACTACATCGACCACATCAGACCAGTCACAATCCATCTGTACATGTGATCACCACACCACTACATCGACCACATCAGACCAGTCAGAATCCATCTGTACATGTGATCACCACACCACTACATCCACCACATCAGACCAGTCAGAATCCATCTGTATTTGTGATCACCACACCACTACATCCACCACATCAGACCAGTCAGAATCCATCTGTACATGTGATCACCACACCACTACATCGACCACATCAGACCAGTCAGAATCCATCTGTACATGTGATCACCGCACCACTACATCCACCACATCAGACCAGTCAGAATCCATCTGTACATGTGATCATCGCACCACTACATCGACCACATCAGACCAGTCAGAATCCATCTGTACTTGTGATCACCACACCACTACATCGACCACATCAGACCAGTCAGAATCCATCTGTACATGTGATCACCACACCACTACATCCACCACATCAGACCAGTCAGAATCCATCTGTACCTGTGATCACCACACCACTACATCAATCACATCAGACCAGTCAGAATCCATCTGTACTTGTGATCACCACACCACTACATCCACCACATCAGACCAGTCAGAATCCATCTGTACATGTGATCACCACACCACTACATCCACCACATCAGACCAGTCAGAATCCATCTGTACTTGTGATCACCACACCACTACATCGACCACATCAGACCAGTCAGAATCCATCTGTACTTGTGATCACCACACCACTACATCCACCACATCAGACCAGTCAGAATCCATCTGTACCTGTGATCACCACACCACTACATCCACCACATCAGACCAGTCAGAATCCATCTGTACCTGTGATCACCACACCACTACATCCACCACATCAGACCAGTCAGAATCCATCTGTACATGTGATCACCACACCACTACATCGACCACATCAGACCAGTCAGAATCCATCTGTAACTGTGATCATCGCACCACTACATCCACCACATCAGACCAGTCAGAATCCATCTGTACCTGTGATCACCACACCACTACATCCACCACATCAGACCAGTCAGAATCCATCTGTACATGTGATCACCACACCACTACATCCACCACATCAGACCAGTCAGAATCCATCTGTACATGTGATCACCACACCACTACATCCACCACATCAGACCAGTCAGAATCCATCTGTATTTGTGATCACCACACCACTACATCCACCACATCAGACCAGTCAAAATCCATCTGTACATGTGATCACCACACCACTACATCCACCACATCAGACCAGTCAGAATCCATCTGTACCTGTGATCACCACACCACTACATCCACCACATCAGACCAGTCAGAATCCATCTGTACATGTGATCACCACACCACTACATCCACCACATCAGACCAGTCAGAATCCATCTGTACATGTGATCACCACACCACTACATCCACCACATCAGACCAGTCAGAATCCATCTGTACTTGTGATCACCACACCACTACATCCACCACATCAGACCAGTCAGAATCCATCTGTACTTGTGATCACCACACCACTACATCAATCACATCAGACCAGTCAGAATCCATCTGTACTTGTGATCACCACACCACTACATCCACCACATCAGACTAGTCAGAATCCATCTGTACTTGTGATCACCACACCACTACATCCACCACATCAGACCAGTCAGAATCCATCTGTACTTGTGATCACCACACCACTACATCCACCACATCAGACCAGTCAGAATCCATCTGTACTTGTGATCACCACACCACTACATCAATCACATCAGACCAGTCAGAATCCATCTGTACTTGTGATCACCACACCACTACATCCACCACATCAGACTAGTCAGAATCCATCTGTACTTGTGATCACCACACCACTACATCCACCACATCAGACTAGTCAGAATCCATCTGTACTTGTGATCACCACACCACTACATCCACCACATCAGACCAGTCAGAATCCATCTGTACTTGTGATCACCACACCACTACATCAATCACATCAGACCAGTCAGAATCCATCTGTACTTGTGATCACCACACCACTACATAGACCACATCAGACCAGTCAGAATCCATCTGTACATGTGATCACCACACCACTACATCCACCACATCAGACTAGTCAGAATCCATCTGTACTTGTGATCACCACACCACTACATCCACCACATCAGACCAGTCAGAATCCATCTGTACTTGTGATCACCACACCACTACATCAATCACATCAGACCAGTCAGAATCCATCTGTACTTGTGATCACCACACCACTACATAGACCACATCAGACCAGTCAGAATCCATCTGTACTTGTGATCACCACACCACTACATCAATCACATCAGACCAGTCAGAATCCATCTGTACTTGTGATCACCACACCACTACATCAATCACATCAGACCAGTCAGAATCCATCTGTACTTGTGATCACCACACCACTACATCAATCACATCAGACCAGTCAGAATCCATCTGTACTTGTGATCACCACACCACTACATCCACCACATCAGACCAGTCAGAATCCATCTGTACTTGTGATCACCACACCACTACATCAATCACATCAGACCAGTCAGAATCCATCTGTACTTGTGATCACCACACCACTACATCAACCACATCAGACCAGTCAGAATCCATCTGTACTTGTGATCACCACACCACTACATCAATCACATCAGACCAGTCAGAATCCATCTGTACTTGTGATCACCACACCACTACATCAATCACATCAGACCAGTCAGAATCCATCTGTACTTGTGATCACCACACCACTACATCGACCACATCAGACCAGTCACAATCCATCTGTACTTGTGATCACCACACCACTACATCCACCACATCAGACCAGTCACAATCCATCTGTACTTGTGATCACCACACCACTACATCCACCACATCAGACCAGTCACAATCCATCTGTACTTGTGATCACCACACCACTACATCAATCACATCAGACCAGTCAGAATCCATCTGTACTTGTGATCACCACACCACTACATCAATCACATCAGACCAGTCAGAATCCATCTGTACATGTGATCACCACACCACTACATCGACCACATCAGACCAGTCACAATCCATCTGTACTTGTGATCACCACATCACTACATCCACCACATCAGACCAGTCAGAATCCATCTGTACTTGTGATCACCACACCACTACATCAATCACATCAGACCAGTCAGAATCCATCTGTACTTGTGATCACCACACCACTACATCAATCACATCAGACCAGTCAGAATCCATCTGTACATGTGATCACCACACCACTACATCGACCACATCAGACCAGTCACAATCCATCTGTACTTGTGATCACCACATCACTACATCCACCACATCAGACCAGTCAGAATCCATCTGTACTTGTGATCACCACACCACTACATCAATCACATCAGACCAGTCAGAATCCATCTGTACTTGTGATCACCACACCACTACATCCACCACATCAGACCAGTCACAATCCATCTGTACTTGTGATCACCACACCACTACATCCACCACATCAGACCAGTCAGAATCCATCTGTACTTGTGATCACCACACCACTACATCAATCACATCAGACCAGTCAGAATCCATCTGTACTTGTGATCACCACACCACTACATCGACCACATCAGACCAGTCACAATCCATCTGTACTTGTGATCACCACACCACTACATCCACCACATCAGACCAGTCAGAATCCATCTGTACTTGTGATCACCACACCACTACATCAATCACATCAGACCAGTCAGAATCCATCTGTACTTGTGATCACCACACCACTACATCAATCACATCAGACCAGTCAGAATCCATCTGTACATGTGATCACCACACCACTACATCCACCACATCAGACCAGTCACAATCCATCTGTACTTGTGATCACCACACCACTACATCGACCACATCAGACCAGTCACAATCCATCTGTACTTGTGATCACCACACCACTACATCCACCACATCAGACCAGTCAGAATCCATCTGTACTTGTGATCACCACACCACTACATCAATCACATCAGACCAGTCAGAATCCATCTGTACTTGTGATCACCACACCACTACATCAATCACATCAGACCAGTCAGAATCCATCTGTACTTGTGATCACCACACCACTACATCAATCACATCAGACCAGTCAGAATCCATCTGTACTTGTGATCACCACACCACTACATCAATCACATCAGACCAGTCAGAATCCATCTGTACTTGTGATCACCACACCACTACATCGACCACATCAGACCAGTCACAATCCATCTGTACTTGTGATCACCACACCACTACATCCACCACATCAGACCAGTCACAATCCATCTGTACTTGTGATCACCACACCACTACATCCACCACATCAGACCAGTCACAATCCATCTGTACTTGTGATCACCACACCACTACATCGACCACATCAGACCAGTCACAATCCATCTGTACTTGTGATCACCACACCACTACATCCACCACATCAGACCAGTCAGAATCCATCTGTACTTGTGATCACCACACCACTACATCAATCACATCAGACCAGTCAGAATCCATCTGTACATGTGATCACCACACCACTACATCCACCACATCAGACCAGTCACAATCCATCTGTACCTGTGATCACCACACCACTACATCCACCACATCAGACCAGTCAGAATCCATCTGTACTTGTGATCACCACACCACTACATCAATCACATCAGACCAGTCAGAATCCATCTGTACTTGTGATCACCACACCACTACATCGACCACATCAGACCAGTCACAATCCATCTGTACTTGTGATCACCACACCACTACATCCACCACATCAGACCAGTCAGAATCCATCTGTACTTGTGATCACCACACCACTACATCAATCACATCAGACCAGTCAGAATCCATCTGTACTTGTGATCACCACACCACTACATCAATCACATCAGACCAGTCAGAATCCATCTGTACATGTGATCACCACACCACTACATCCACCACATCAGACCAGTCAGAATCCATCTGTACCTGTGATCACCACACCACTACATCCACCACATCAGACCAGTCACAATCCATCTGTACATGTGATCACCACACCACTACATCCACCACATCAGACCAGTCAGAATCCATCTGTACATGTGATCACCACACCACTACATCCACCACATCAGACCAGTCAGAATCCATCTGTACTTGTGATCACCACACCACTACATCAATCACATCAGACCAGTCAGAATCAATCTGTACCTGTGATCACCACACCACTACATCCACCACATCAGACTAGTCAGAATCCATCTGTACTTGTGATCACCACACCACTACATCCACCACATCAGACCAGTCAGAATCCATCTGTACCTGTGATCACCACACCACTACATCGACCACATCAGACCAGTCACAATCCATCTGTACATGTGATCACCACACCACTACATCCACCACATCAGACCAGTCACAATCCATCTGTACTTGTGATCACCACACCACTACATCCACCACATCAGACCAGTCACAATCCATCTGTACTTGTGATCACCACACCACTACATCAATCACATCAGACCAGTCAGAATCCATCTGTACATGTGATCACCACACCACTACATCCACCACATCAGACCAGTCAGAATCCATCTGTACATGTGATCACCACACCACTACATCCACCACATCAGACCAGTCAGAATCCATCTGTACATGTGATCACCACACCACTACATCAATCACATCAGACCAGTCAGAATCAATCTGTACCTGTGATCACCGCACCACTACATCCACCACATCAGACCAGTCAGAATCCATCTGTACTTGTGATCACCACACCACTACATCAATCACATCAGACCAGTCAGAATCAATCTGTACCTGTGATCATCGCACCACTACATCGACCACATCAGACCAGTCAGAATCCATCTGTACTTGTGATCACCACACCACTACATCGACCACATCAGACCAGTCAGAATCCATCTGTACTTGTGATCACCACACCACTACATCGACCACATCAGACCAGTCAGAATCCATCTGTACTTGTGATCACCACACCACTACATCCACCACATCAGACCAGTCAGAATCCATCTGTACTTGTGATCACCACACCACTACATCGACCACATCAGACCAGTCAGAATCCATCTGTACTTGTGATCACCACACCACTACATCGACCACATCAGACCAGTCAGAATCCATCTGTACTTGTGATCACCACACCACTACATCCACCACATCAGACCAGTCAGAATCCATCTGTACTTGTGATCACCACACCACTACATCCACCACATCAGACCAGTCAGAATCCATCTGTACCTGTGATCACCACACCACTACATCAATCACATCAGACCAGTCAGAATCCATCTGTACTTGTGATCACCACACCTCTACATCCACCACATCAGACCAGTCACAATCCATCTGTACATGTGATCACCACACCACTACATCAATCACATCAGACCAGTCAGAATCCATCTGTACTTGTGATCACCACACCACTACATCGACCACATCAGACCAGTCAGAATCCATCTGTACTTGTGATCACCACACCACTACATCGACCACATCAGACCAGTCACAATCCATCTGTACTTGTGATCACCACACCACTACATCCACCACATCAGACCAGTCAGAATCCATCTGTACATGTGATCACCACACCACTACATCCACCACATCAGACCAGTCAGAATCCATCTGTACTTGTGATCACCACACCACTACATCGACCACATCAGACCAGTCAGAATCCATCTGTACATGTGATCACCACACCACTACATCGACCACATCAGACCAGTCAGAATCCATCTGTACATGTGATCACCACACCACTACATCGACCACATCAGACCAGTCACAATCCATCTGTACCTGTGATCACCACACCACTACATCCACCACATCAGACCAGTCAGAATCCATCTGTACTTGTGATCACCACACCACTACATCCACCACATCAGACCAGTCAGAATCCATCTGTACATGTGATCACCACACCACTACATCGACCACATCAGACCAGTCAAAAATCCATCTGTACATGTGATCACCGCAGCACTACATCGATCACATCATACCAGTCAAAATCCATCGGTTTCAAACTTAGAACAACAACAAACTTAAGAAAGTAGACGTGTAATTGAAATTATAGTTGCATTTTATTGTGTGATATTGAAATTATAAAATAACATAAGATCGACTAGTATGTCACTTGTTGATATATCCCAATTGGGTATGACACATAAATAATGTTATAGTCTATAGACTGTATATAAATTCTAACCTAAAATTAATGTAATGTCTGTGTATGTGACTGTGTGACTAATAAAAATGTGTAAGATCATGAATTAATATTAAAACTTCTTGAGTGTGTTTCATAATGCCACTATTAATGGAATGTGTAAAATTTCTAATTGTGAATACCTGAGTTAAAAGTAGTGTATAAACTTGCTTGTAGAAACTGAAGAAATCGTTATAATAAGATGTTGGCTGTTGATGGAAAAATAATAGAATCCTCTCAAACTGGGGATTAGCAGTTGATTGATGGCGGCAATGACTTCTGCATGTCCGCCATCCTCGCCACCCTCTACTGGTTCTTGGCATAAGCATTCAGTAGATCCACCAGGGTGCTCTTTTTTCTGGGCCCCGATGGTCGTGGCACACCTAAACTTGAGGCTAGAAAAGTCATCACCGAGTCGTAGACTGTAGAATCACTTAGAATTCGCCTCACTTGGATGATTTGATCTTGCCATCGCACTAGATAAAACCACTGGCCATTGGTTGATTGGTGCTGGGCGAGCACTTCTTCAACGGCAAATTCTCCAGTGGCGCTTGCCTGAGCTCGAACCGGATTTTGCCCAGGGAGAGGTTGAAGAGGAGTATTACCGACAATGCCACAACCTCTCTGCAACGCCACCACATGTCGATCTTCGTCCTGATCAACCTCAGACTCGAGCAAGTTTTCAGCCAACAGTACAAATCTCGGCTCGAGCTCTGCAAGGTCGTTGAAAGCTTGTTGCAGTTCTTGGGGATGAAGAGGATTGAGTTCCTCGAGCCACTGGCCAACATCGCCCAAAACTGGGAGGTCCTGAGGCATGTATGCGTCAATCCCGCCGTGGACATCTCCCAAACTTAGTAAGTCTTGACGTACTAGAAGTCGGGCCTCATTGTCTAGTTGACCGGGGGCTTGAAAGCCAAGTTGAGCCTCGACCTGGAGTCGTCGTTTGAAAATTTCTAATTCCGCGTTATTGCATAGAGATTTTGCACGTTCCCATGAGTTGTTCCACTCTATTTTCACCAGCGAATTGGCATCAATAGGGGTAATAAAGACCCGAAGACCAGTCACACGCGACAACCCAAGCAAAGTTCTGTCGAACTGATGCTCCATCCTGGTATTGATGCGAATATCACAAGCAGACACCAGTGATGTTGTGGTATGGTGTGAACTCTAGAAATAGATCAAGAAAAACAAAAAAAAATAATTGGAAATCAAAAACTCATAAATTGTAAGGATATGAGCTATACAGGAGACACTATGTCATACACTGAAAAACCAAATTTAAAAATATAAGAAAAGATGGTGGATACTTACAGTTTTGGTAAAGGTTGAGTGGAACCGACTGGGAGTGAATATGATTCTAAGCAAACAGACGGAAAATCCTAATTTAAAAAATCAGCACATTAGAAAAGAAAAGTGAATACGTTTGCCAAAAAACAGCAAAAATAACATTAGATTTCGAGATCATATGCATAAAACTTACCGATTAGAATAATACAAGACAAGAGTAGACAGTTGTTCGGAGTAAAAAAAACTGTTGTTGGCACTTGTAAGTTAGTTGAAGGCGATATCACGTTAAGATGATGCAGTCGTCAGGCCAAACTTAACTCGAGACTTTAAATGCGTTGCCAAACTTAGTGCCGTTAAGTGACATACATCGAAATTATATTTATAAACCTTAGAAGTTGAATTTTTTTGGGTTATTTTTAAAAAAATCTGTATTTTTAATTTTGCATTCTGCATTCTAGATTTTGGATTCTGGTTCTTGTTTTCTGGGTTCAAGATTCTGGATTCTGTATTTTGGATTCGGGTTTTTGAATTTTGGGTTCAAGATTCAGGATTCTGGTTTCTGGTTTCTGTATTCTGGATTCTGGTTTCCGGATTCTGGTTTCTGGAATTAGCATTCTGGGTTTTGGATTCTGATTTCTGGATTCTGGGTTCAAGATTCCGGATTCTGGTATTTTTGATTCTGTATTCTGGATTCTGGGTTCATAATTTCGGATTCTGGTTTTTGGATTCTGGATTTTGGATTCTGGTTTTTGGATACCGGATTCCGGATTCTGGATTCTGGATTCTGGTTTTTGGATTCTGGATTCTGGATTCTGGATTCTGGATTCTGGATTCTGGTTTCTGGATTCTGGATTCTGGATTCTGGATTCTGGATTCTGGTTTCTGGTTTCTGGTTTCTGGTTTCTGGTTTCTGGTTTCTGGTTTCTGGTTTCTGGTTTCTGGTTTCTGGTTTTTGGTTTCTGGTTTCTGGTTTCTGGTTTCTGGTTTCTGGGTTCAAGATTCCGGATTCTGGTATTTGGATTCTTGTTTCTTGATTCTGGTTCTTGGATTCTAGGTTCAAGATTCTGGATTCTGGATTCTGGATTTTGGATTCTGGTTTCTGGATTCTGGATTCTGGATTCTGGATTCTGGATTTTGGATTCTGGTTTTTGGATACTGGATTCTGGATTCTGGATTCTGGATTCTGGGTTCAAGATTCTGGATTCTGGTTTCTGGTTTCTGGTTTCTGGTTTCTGGTTTCTGGTTTCTTGTTGGCCGCTGTGCCCTAGCGCGCTCATGGTCAACTCGAATCGAGCTGTTTCATTGTTGTCGTTTTGGTTTCATTCCGACCGTCCATATCATCAGTTAGCAGAACAGTGGACCAAATAACTCACTGCATCATCAGAATGTTAATCTATTCCGTATACTACTATCTTTTTACCCAATAGCATTCCAATTTGTTAATATATACAATGAACCAATTCGTTTTGTGATGTCCAATAGTGCCTTATTTTATCAATAAATTGTCCTTTAGTTTTGAGTTGTCGTGTGTGTTTTGAGTGTGTTTGCGTGTGTTTGCGTGCTTGCCATAGGAAATGCATTAGAGCGGGCATCGGTGCACACACGAGCGGTCGGCCGCTGCCATTCCCGTCTGCAGTCCTATAAAGAAGTTTGAATCTCGCTCACCAGCTGTCGCCACGGTCGCACACGCTGCATGTGCTTTTAGTGTGCTCTCTGCTCTGCTCGCTGACGGTCGACTGTACACAACACAACACAACACACCGCGTGGCTGTGCGCTCGCCCGATGCTGATGATCATCACCACCGACATTGATGAAACCGCCGATTGTCTCGATGTCAAGTGCACTCAAACTCCGTTCCACTGGAGAAGTGAACCTGGTAAACAGTGTCCACCTTGTGATGCAGTCGCCCAGCCTGGACAGAAGCAATTTCTCAACGAAAAGAAGCAAACACTCGGCAAAATGGACAAGTCCGTGAAGGGAGCCATCGATGCACCGATCGTGGACATGGTCGAGCTGATCAACGCCAGTGCCGATTTCTATACTACGTGTTGGAGCAAACGTCTTCGGGGAGTCCAAGCTGTGACTCGTCCACGAAAGCTACAAGCAGGTCTTGGGAGTCCGAAAGGGTGACTCGTCACAAGAGCACGAAAGCAGGTCTTCGGGGAGTCCAAGCGGGTGACTCGTCCACGAAGAGCAACCAGGTCTTGAGGAGTCCAAGCGGTGACTCGTCTACAAGAGCGAACAGGTCTTGGGGAGTCCGAAAGGGTGACTCGTCCACAAGAGCAAACAGGGAGGCACACGAGAAAGTAAAAAGTTCTTTATTAGAGAACAAGAACAAAATCAGTACAGCTACGAACAGAGCAAGTGCAGCGATATATGTGCACAAATAGAGTTCTCTGTTGAGACATGTTAGTCGAACATTCGACATTCGAATGGTGACTCAAGGGTTGCACAAATCCACTTGTCCAACACTACGAGTTCGTGCTCGGGCCGTGTCATTGTGACTGCTTCCACTGCTGCTACACTAAATGGCCACTCTGACCAGCCGACCACCGACATCAAGGATTCAGTAAGCCCAGTGGTGAAGAAAAGACTCGACTGGCAGTTTGTCACTCATGAGCCAATCACAGATGTGGACAGTTTCATCCAACTGGTCAAGTCGAAAGCCGAGAAGGATCAACCAGTCCACTACGACAGCATGACCATGAAGTTTGAACCCGTAATTTTCCATATCCGATCTCGTGATCTCGAAACTGGCCGCCAACTACTACAAGTCGGCCTACAAGCTGGATTCCGCAATTCGGGCATTGTGTTGGGCTCGAATGGCCGGGCAACTATCGCTTTCCGAAGTACCGCTTCGATGGAGGTGCCACTGGTGATCGATGGTGAACTTGCGGTTCAAGAGGGCTATTTACGTCAACTGGTCAAGGTGGCTAACGAGAAGATGCACACCAACAGTCATGCGATTGATCGGTTGCACAAGGCACTGCAGGCATTGCTTTCCAAGTGAACATACATTGCCACACCAGGTCAGGCTGTTTCTGCTCAGATCACCTGGTCATTTTGTATATTCGATTTAAATAATAAGACACACATTTCAATTTGTCTTTGTTAACTTGTTAATTATTACATTCGGCTAGATAAGTCAAATGTCATTGATTTGTCAGATGTTTGTTTCGGATTAATGAATTAGTGTGCGGTGAGTGTGATCAATTTGTGATGCACATGTTCGGTGTGCCGAGTGCAATCATTCTCTCTCTCTCTCTCTCTCTCTCTCTCTCTCTCTTCTCTCTCTCTCTCTCTCTCTCTCTCTCTCTCTCTCTCTCTCTCACTCACTCACTAATCTGCATGCACGAGAATTGGCCTGCTTGTCACCCAGTCAGTCACTAAGCCAAGTCCTTCTGCCCTGCTGTGTGCGTTACCGCGGAAACGGGGACCTTGACTCCTCTCGCTCGCTTGGCCCATTAATCGCGATTCAATACAGTCAGACAGAGGCAATCTGCCTGTGCCTGTCTGCCTACGAGTCAACGAGAGCAAAGAAAACCACAAAACACCGGGTGTTTGTCACTTTGGTTCTGCTGCTTCTGCTGCTGCTGCTGCTGCAAGTTCGTCATGCCTCCTTTTGATTAGTGGCTGATTTCATCATAATTTCTGTTTGGGCCATCGTTTGGTTATGGAGCGTCGGGCTGTTGCCACTGCTACGGAGAGAGAGAGAGAGAGAGAGAGAGAGAGAGAGAGAGAGAGAGAGTGAGAGAGAGAGAGAGAGGTAGAGAGAGAGAGAGAGAGAGAGAGAGAGAGAGAGAGAGAGAGAGAGAGAGAGAGAGGGAGAGAGAGAGAGAGCAGAACAACAAAAAGCCCACCGAACAACACAACAATAGATCAAATCGGAACAAACGGTGATGAAAGCGATGTGTGTGCAATGAGTTGTGAGATTGTGTGCACTTGTGCCACCACATCAGGATCTGGCTGGTCATGCTGGCAATTCATCTGGTCCGGTACAATATTCGACTATGCATCTTAGTTAAAAGCAAAATTTGAATAAAAATATATAAAATATACAGTGTGACCAGTGGCTGGTTCGTGGCACCGTTCACCGGTCAGTGCAATGTGGCACTAATTAGTGAACGTCTATTATGATGATGGTTTGGTGGTTTTGGTAATTTTGCTGGTTTGACTTTGACATTTAGGCCTTGTGTGGTCACATCAGGCATCAGGCCTATCAGTTCATAATAATAATAAATCATTTCAATAGCTCCCAAATGGCGCCACTCGGCCAATTAGCATAAAGTCAATTGTGTTGTGTTGTGTGGGCGAAGTTGATGGAAACTCTCTCAGTCTGTGTCCATTGATGAGACTACTGGTGACAAGTGAGGAAAGCGGGTGCAATGGTGCGCTGGTGCACTTAGCCATTGAATGCATCGTGCCTAGTGTGAATGTGTGAAAGTGTGTGTCACCTGGTAGGTTTCGCACTTGGTGTCACAATCTGCCTGCTACACCACAATCGACTACCACCAAATGACACAAGTGCAGTGGTGTGCAATCAAACCACACAAACTAAGAATGGTGATGCTTTGTATGGTTTGTGATCCTTACCGGACAATAGGCAAATCGAGAAATATTATATTATTATTAAAGAATGCACCACACCACAGTGAGCATACACAAAGGCATCGAGTGTGGCTGTGCAAAATTAATATCGTTTTGATTGTGGCGTGAATAGTTTGCAGCAGCACGAGGTGACGAAATGGTACCCGGGACTAGTGTTGAACTGTGTGCAATGCACACGAAGTGCACAAATGCAAAGTCATCATCACCGAGTGCCATTTGGCACACACACACAGTGACACACACAAAGTGAGCAAAGTGGGTGACTAAAGTGGCCAACAAGGACAATTGCGGTCTAATCAGTAACCGCAACAATCGGATTAGACGCACATGTTGAGAGGGCGAGGTGATGATGGTGGCGATGCGGTGCCCGATTGAGCCTTGATTGGTTGGTTGTGCATTGATTGTGTGCGATGCTGCACACATGCTGTTCAATGTCACTGCTGGTGCTGTGCCTGTGCCTGTTGAATGGGGTCCCGCTCTCGAATCATAGACCACAACCACATTCCGGCAATTGTTCGATTCAATTAACACTCTCCGAGTGGAACAAGTGACTAACTACTGCCATAGTCGCCACAGCTCACAACAGCTCGGAACGCGCACGCTACGCGTTCCACTCTAATTCGTATCGTTTGACACGCTTGTGGTGCGCATCGAATTGTGCTGGCACTAATTTGTCCCTCGACTTGACTTTATGGCACAGACAGTATGCGCTGCAGTGTTAGGGTTCGAGTGTTGCCGATTGGTGCCGGTGTGCACTCGGTGATGATGGTTGCAGTTGGTGCTTGTGGCTTGTACTCTGTGGTGTTTGGTGGTTGAATGGTTGAATCGAATTCTGTAAAACCACCACACCACAACATCTGACACCTTGGCACTGCACGAACCTCACCAGCAGGCACTTTGCACAGCACACCACGCACCACACACCAGACACATAACACTTGACTCGGTCAACACTTGCTGACTCTGAGCCGACAACATCTCTACTCCCTGGTTTGACTCTGTCTTTAATCGAACAAACACACAATCGAATCGAATGCTAGTCAAACATCATCATCGTGATACCAACAAAATGATGCGATCAACTGTGATCTCGAGTGACCATGACCAAATACTCACTCCACTGGAACTCAATTTCGGCGTGATGGACCTGGCGCCAAGTTCCACCTTCAACACCAGTTACACACCTCGGCGAGTGCAAGAGGCTGAACGGCTCGAGGCAAACACATGCTCGAAGCCGTTCTACTTTGACATGTTTCGAATGATGTCCATCCTGTACAACCAGAACATTCAACTACAACAACCAAACAGTCCTTCGGCCCGAAAGACAAAGCCACTTAAGGTCAAATGTGTCGACTCTCAGCTTCACTGTGATGGTGATCCGTTTGGCTGGACGTATCGAGTCCGACTGGCGGCCAACTGTTTCGAACAGAACCTGACCGCAATTCCAGTGGAATCCAACTGGGACAAACTGGCGCAGTTCAACAGTTCGAGTCCACCAGTGGCGAGACAGATTCGAATTGCACAGCGAACCATTCGTCCCATTGGCCCCTGTGAGGAACTGTGCTTTTGGCCCTCGTTTGAGCTCAATCTCACACTGGACATACCATTTCTCGCACCGTCGAACATCATCAGTGGAACGTGCTACATCTGCACCACTTGTGGCAAGTGCTTCCCCCAACCAAATCCACTCAAAATTCACCTCAAGTTCATCTGTTCCCTGTCGAACCAGTTGACCTCTTCAGCCGCCAGTGCTACTTCCGACTCAACTCAGTCGCTATCAAGTCCCAAATCTAGTCACTTTACTCAGTCAGTGAGTAGCATTCCGAGTCAAACCGAGAAACTCTACAGAAGTCATCATCATCAAACTTCGAACCAATTCTTCAGTTCCAGTTCGGTCAAATCATCATCGAAACACTCAAACAAAGTGAGCAAGTCCTGCAAGTCGTCACTGTTTGATGAAGCAGGCGGACATCGTAAGCTGCACAACTGTTCATATTGTGGTGAGTGTTGTCTCGATTGCTTCGATGATCTCTGTTTGTACCGAAAAACTAACCAAATACTGTTTCTCCCTCTCTCTTCGATCTTGTGTCGGGTGACGTCTTGTTCGCCTTGGTCATGATGGTCGTCTACCTCTGGTTCGACCTTGTGTCGGGTGACGTCTTGTTCGCCTTGGTCATGATGGTCGTCTACCTCTGGTTCGACCTTGTGTCGGGTGACGTCTTGTTCGACTTTGTCATGATGGTCGTCTACCTCTGGTTCGACCTTGAGTCGGGTGACGTCTTGTTCGCCTTGGTCTTGATGGTCGTCTACCTCTGGTTCGACCTTGTGTCGGGTGACGTCTTGTTCGCCTTGGTCATGATGGTCGTCTACCTCTGGTTCGACCTTGTGTCGGGTGACGTCTTGTTCGCCTTGGTCATGATGGTCGTCTACCTCTGGTTCGACCTTGTGTCGGGTGACGTCTTGTTCGCCTTGGTCATGATGGTCGTCTACCTCTGGTTCGACCTTGTGTCGGGTGACGTCTTGTTCGACTTTGTCATGATGGTCGTCTACCTCTGGTTCGACCTTGAGTCGGGTGACGTCTTGTTCGCCTTGGTCTTGATGGTCGTCTACCTCTGGTTCGACCTTGTGTCGGGTGACGTCTTGTTCGACTTTGTCATGATGGTCGTCTACCTCTGGTTCGACCTTGAGTCGGGTGACGTCTTGTTCGCCTTGGTCTTGATGGTCGTCTACCTCTGGTTCGACCTTGTGTCGGGTGACGTCTTGTTCGCCTTGGTCATGATGGTCGTCTACCTCTGGTTCGACCTTGTGTCGGGTGACGTCTTGTTCGACTTTGTCATGATGGTCGTCTACCTCTGGTTCGACCTTGAGTCGGGTGACGTCTTGTTCGCCTTGGTCTTGATGGTCGTCTACCTCTGGTTCGACCTTGTGTCGGGTGACGTCTTGTTCGACTTTGTCATGATGGTCGTCTACCTCTGGTTCGACCTTGAGTCGGGTGACGTCTTGTTCGCCTTGGTCTTGATGGTCGTCTACCTCTGGTTCGACCTTGTGTCGGGTGACGTCTTGTTCGCCTTGGTCATGATGGTCGTCTACCTCTGGTTCGACCTTGAGTCGGGTGACGTCTTGTTCGACTTTGTCATGATGGTCGTCTACCTCTGGTTCGACCTTGAGTCGGGTGACGTCTTGTTCGCCTTGGTCTTGATGGTCGTCTACCTCTGGTTCGACCTTGTTTCAGTGGACGACTTGTTCACCTTGGTCATGATGGTCGTCTACTTTTGGGTCGACCTTGTGTCGGGGGACATCTTGTTCGCCTTGGTCATGATGGTCGTCTACCTCTGGGTCGATCTTGTGTCGGGGGACATCTTGTTCGCCTTGGTCATGATGGTCGTCTACCCTTGGGTCGACCTTGTTTCAGTGGACGACTTGTTCGCCTTGGTCATGATGGTCGTCTACCCTTGGGTCGACCTTGTTTCAGTGGACGACTTGTTCGCCTTGGTCAT
Organism: Rhizoglyphus robini; assembly: GCA_023373905.1. Lineage (NCBI taxonomy): Eukaryota > Metazoa > Arthropoda > Arachnida > Sarcoptiformes > Acaridae > Rhizoglyphus > Rhizoglyphus robini. The sequence continues at coordinate 90,545 of JAKIJQ010000227.1, read as the reverse complement.
GATGGTCGTCTACCTCTGGGTCGACCTTGTGTCGGGGGACATCTTGTTCGCCTTGGTCATGATGGTCGTCTACCCTTGGGTCGACCTTGTTTCAGTGGACGACTTGTTCGCCTTGGTCATGATGGTCGTCTACCCTTGGGTTGACCTTGTTTCAGTGGACGACTTGTTCGCCTTGGTCATGATGGTCGTCTACCCTTGGGTCGACCTTGTTTCAGTGGACGACTTGTTCGCCTTGGTCATGATGGTCGTCTACCCTTGGGTCGACCTTGTTTCAGTGGACGACTTGTTCGCCTTGGTCATGATGGTCGTCTACCTCTGGGTCGACCTTGTTTCAGTGGACGACTTGTTCGCCTTGGTCATGATGGTCGTCTACCTTTGGGTCGACCTTGTTTCAGTGGACGTCTTGTTCGCCTTGGTCATGATGGTCGTCTACCCTTGGGTCGACCTTGTTTCAGTGGACGACTTGTTCGCCTTGGTCATGATGGTCGTCTACCCTTGGGTCGACCTTGTTTCAGTGGACGACTTGTTCGCCTTGGTCATGATGGTCGTCTACCCTTGGGTCGACCTTGTTTCAGTGGACGACTTGTTCGCCTTGGTCATGATGGTCGTCTACCCTTGGGTCGACCTTGTGTCGGGGGACATCTTGTTCGCCTTGGTCATGATGGTCGTCTACCCTTGGGTCGACCTTGTTTCAGTGGACGACTTGTTCGCCTTGGTCATGATGGTCGTCTACCCTTGGGTCGACCTTGTGTCGGGGGACATCTTGTTCGCCTTGGTCATGATGGTCGTCTACCCTTGGGTCGACCTTGAATCGGGGGACGACTTGTTCGCCTTGGTCATTATGGTCGTCTACCTCTGGGTCGACCTTGTTTCAGTGGACGACTTGTTCGCCTTGGTCATGATGGTCGTCTACCCTTGGGTCGACCTTGTGTCGGGGGACGTCTTGTTCGCCTTGGTCATGATGGTCGTCTACTTTTGGGTCGATCTTGTGTCGGGGGACATCTTGTTCGCCTTGGTCATGATGGTCGTCTACCTTTGGGTCGACCTTGTGTCGGGGGACATCTTGTTCGCCTTGGTCATGATGGTCGTCTACCCTTGGGTCGACCTTGTTTCAGTGGACGACTTGTTCGCCTTGGTCATGATGGTCGTCTACCTTTGGGTCGACCTTGTGTCGGGGGACATCTTGTTCGCCTTGGTCATGATGGTCGTCTACTTTTGGGTCGACCTTGTTTCAGTGGACGACTTGTTCGCCTTGGTCATGATGGTCGTCTACCCTTGGGTCGACCTTGTTTCAGTGGACGACTTGTTCGCCTTGGTCATGATGGTCGTCTACCCTTGGGTCGACCTTGTGTCGGGTGACGTCTTGTTCGCCTTGGTCATGATGGTCGTCTACTTCTGGTTCGACCTTGTGTCGGGTGACGTCTTGTTCGCCTTGGTCATGATGGTCGTCTACCTCTGGTTCGACCTTGAGTCGGGTGACGTCTTGTTCGCCTTGGTCTTGATGGTCGTCTACCTCTAGTTCAATCTTGTGTCGGGTGACGTCTTGTTCGCCTTGGTCATGATGGTCATCTACCTCTGGGTCGACCTTGTTTCAGTGGACGACTTGTTCGCCTTGGTCATGATGGTCGTCTACCCTTGGGTCGACCTTGTTTCAGTGGACGACTTGTTCGCCTTGGTCATGATGGTCGTCTACCCTTGGGTCGACCTTGTGTCGGGGGACATCTTGTTCGCCTTGGTCATGATGGTCGTCTACCCTTGGGTCGACCTTGTTTCAGTGGACGACTTGTTCGCCTTGGTCATGATGGTCGTCTACCTCTGGGTCGATCTTGTGTCGGGGGACATCTTGTTCGCCTTGGTCATGATGGTCGTCTACCTCTAGTTCAATCTTGTGTCGGGTGACGTCTTGTTCGCCTTGGTCATTATGGTCGTCTACCTCTGGGTCGACCTTGTTTCAGTGGACGACTTGTTCGCCTTGGTCATGATGGTCGTCTACCCTTGGGTCGACCTTGTGTCGGGGGACATCTTGTTCGCCTTGGTCATGATGGTCGTCTACCCTTGGGTCGACCTTGTTTCGGTGGACGACTTGTTCGCCTTGGTCATGATGGTCGTCTACCCTTGGGTCGACCTTGTCTCCGTGGACGACTTGTTCGCCTTGGTCATGATGGTCGTCTACCCTTGGGTCGACCTTGTTTCAGTGGACGACTTGTTCGCCTTGGTCATGATGGTCGTCTACCCTTGGGTCGACCTTGTTTCAGTGGACGACTTGTTCGCCTTGGTCATGATGGTCGTCTACCCTTGGGTCGACCTTGTTTCGGGGGACGACTTGTTCGCCTTGGTCATGATGGTCGTCTACCCTTGGGTCGACCTTGTGTCGGGGGACATCTTGTTCGCCTTGGTCATGATGGTCGTCTACCCTTGGGTCGACCTTGTATCGGGGGACGACTTGTTCGCCTTGGTCATGATGGTCGTCTACCTCTGGGTCGATCTTGTGTCGGGTGACGTCTTGTTCGCCTTGGTCATGATGGTCGTCTACCATTGGGTCGACCTTGTTTCAGTGGAAGACTTGTTCGCCTTGGTCATGATGGTCGTCTACCCTTGGGTCGACCTTGTTTCAGTGGAAGACTTGTTCGCCTTGGTCATGATGGTCGTCTACCTCTGGTTCGATCTTGTGTCGGGTGACGTCTTGTTCGCCTTGGTCATGATGGTCGTCTACCATTGGGTCGACCTTGTGTCGGGGGACATCTTGTTCGCCTTGGTCATGATGGTCGTCTACCCTTGGGTCGACCTTGAATCGGGGGACGACTTGTTCGCCTTGGTCATGATGGTCGTCTACCCTTGGGTCGACCTTGTTTCAGTGGACGACTTGTTCGCCTTGGTCATGATGGTCGTCTACCATTGGGTCGACCTTGTTTCAGTGGACGACTTGTTCGCCTTGGTCATGATGGTCGTCTACCCTTGGGTCGACCTTGAATCGGGGGACAACTTGTTCGCCTTGGTCATGATGGTCGTCTACCATTTTGTCGACCTTGTGTCGGGGGACATCTTGTTCGCCTTGGTCATGATGGTCGTCTACCATTGGGTCGACCTTGTTTCAGTGGACGACTTGTTCGCCTTGGTCATGATGGTCGTCTACCCTTGGGTCGACCTTGTTTCAGTGGACGACTTGTTCGCCTTGGTCATGATGGTCGTCTACCCTTGGGTCGACCTTGTTTCAGTGGACGACTTGTTCGCCTTGGTCATGATGGTCGTCTACCCTTGGGTCGACCTTGTGTCGGGGGACATCTTGTTCGCCTTGGTCATGATGGTCGTCTACCATTGGGTCGACCTTGTTTCAGTGGACGACTTGTTCGCCTTGGTCATGATGGTCGTCTACCTCTGGTTCGATCTTGTGTCGGGTGACGTCTTGTTCGCCTTGGTCATGATGGTCGTCTACCATTGGGTCGACCTTGTTTCAGTGGAAGACTTGTTCGCCTTGGTCATGATGGTCGTCTACCCTTGGGTCGACCTTGTTTCAGTGGAAGACTTGTTCGCCTTGGTCATGATGGTCGTCTACCTCTGGTTCGATCTTGTGTCGGGTGACGTCTTGTTCGCCTTGGTCATGATGGTCGTCTACCATTGGGTCGACCTTGTTTCAGTGGAAGACTTGTTCGCCTTGGTCATGATGGTCGTCTACCCTTGGGTCGACCTTGTTTCAGTGGACGACTTGTTCGCCTTGGTCATGATGGTCGTCTACCTCTGGTTCGATCTTGTGTCGGGTGACGTCTTGTTCGCCTTGGTCATGATGGTCGTCTACCCTTGGGTCGACCTTGTTTCAGTGGACGACTTGTTCGCCTTGGTCATGATGGTCGTCTACCCTTGGGTCGACCTTGTTTCAGTGGACGACTTGTTCGCCTTGGTCATGATGGTCGTCTACCCTTGGGTCGACCTTGAATCGGGGGACAACTTGTTCGCCTTGGTCATGATGGTCGTCTACCCTTGGGTCGACCTTGTTTCAGTGGACGACTTGTTCGCCTTGGTCATGATGGTCGTCTACCTCTGGTTCGATCTTGTGTCGGGTGACGTCTTGTTCGCCTTGGTCATGATGGTCGTCTACCCTTGGGTCGACCTTGAATCGGGGGACGACTTGTTCGCCTTGGTCATGATGGTCGTCTACCCTTGGGTCGACCTTGTTTCAGTGGACGACTTGTTCGCCTTGGTCATGATGGTCGTCTACCATTTTGTCGACCTTGTGTCGGGGGACATCTTGTTCGCCTTGGTCATGATGGTCGTCTACCATTTTGTCGACCTTGTTTCAGTGGACGACTTGTTCGCCTTGGTCATGATGGTCGTCTACCATTGGGTCGACCTTGTTTAAGTGGACGACTTGTTCGCCTTTGTCATGATGATCGTCTACCCTTGGGTCGACCTTGAATCGGGGGACATCTTGTTCGCCTTGGTCATGATGGTCGTCTACCATTGGGTCGACCTTGTGTCGGGGGACATCTTGTTCGCCTTGGTCATGATGGTCGTCTACCATTGGGTCGACCTTGTGTCGGGGGACATCTTGTTCGCCTTGGTCATGATGGTCGTCTACCATTTTGTCGACCTTGTTTCAGTGGACGACTTGTTCGCCTTGGTCATGATGGTCGTCTACCATTGGGTCGACCTTGTGTCGGGGGACGACTTGTTCGCCTTGGTCATGATGGTCGTCTACCCTTGGGTCGACCTTGTTTCAGTGGACGACTTGTTCGCCTTGGTCATGATGGTCGTCTACCATTGGGTCGACCTTGTGTCGGGGGACATCTTGTTCGCCTTGGTCATGATGGTCGTCTACCTCTGGGTCGATCTTGTGTCGGGGGACATCTTGTTCGCCTTGGTCATGATGGTCGTCTACCATTGGGTCGACCTTGTGTCGGGGGACATCTTGTTCGCCTTGGTCATGATGGTCGTCTACCCTTGGGTCGACCTTGTGTCGGGGGACATCTTGTTCGCCTTGGTCATGATGGTCGTCTACCCTTGGGTCGACCTTGTTTCAGTGGACGTCTTGTTCGCCTTGGTCATGATGGTCGTCTACTTCTTGTTCGATCTTGTGTCGGGTGACGTCTTGTTCGCCTTGGTCATGATGGTCGTCTACCCTTGGGTCGACCTTGTATCAGGGGACGACTTGTTCGCCTTGGTCATGATGGTCGTCTACCCTTGGGTCGACCTTGTGTCGGGGGGAAATTTTGTTCGCCTTGGTCATGATGGTCGTCTACCCTTGGGTCGACCTTGTGTCGGGGGACATCTTGTTCGCCTTGGTCATGATGGTCGTCTACCCTTGGGTCGACCTTGAATCGGGGGACATCTTGTTCGCCTTGGTCATGATGGTCGTCTACCCTTGGGTCGACCTTGTGTCGGGGGACATCTTGTTCGCCTTGGTCATGATGGTCGTCTACCCTTGGGTCGACCTTGTTTCAGTGGACGACTTGTTCGCCTTGGTCATGATGGTCGTCTACCCTTGGGTCGACCTTGTGTCGGGGGACGTCTTGTTCGCCTTGGTCATGATGGTCGTCTACCCTTGGGTCGACCTTGTTTCAGTGGACGACTTGTTCGCCTTGGTCATGATGGTCGTCTACTTCATGTTCGATCTTGTGTCGGGTGACGTCTTGTTCGCCTTGGTCATGATGGTCGTCTACTTCTTGTTCGATCTTGTGTCGGGTGACGTCTTGTTTGCCTTGGTCATGATGGTCGTCTGCCCTTGGGTCGATCTTGTTTCAGTGGACGACTTGTTCGCCTTGGTCTTGATGGTCGTCTACTTCTTGTTCGATCTTGTGTCGGGTGACGTCTTGTTCGCCTTGGTCATGATGGTCGTCTACCCTTGGGTCGACCTTGTTTCGGGGGACATCTTGTTCGCCTTGGTCATGATGGTCGTCTACCCTTGGGTCGACCTTGTGTCGGGGGACATCTTGTTCGCCTTGGTCATGATGGTCGTCTACCCTTGGGTCGACCTTGAATCGGGGGACGACTTGTTCGCCTTGGTCATTATGGTCGTCTACCTCTGGGTCGACCTTGTTTCAGTGGACGACTTGTTCGCCTTGGTCATGATGGTCGTCTACCCTTGGGTCGACCTTGTTTCAGTGGACGACTTGTTCGCCTTGGTCATGATGGTCGTCTACCCTTGGGTCGACCTTGTGTCGGGGGACATCTTGTTCGCCTTGGTCATGATGGTCGTCTACCTTTGGGTCGACCTTGAATCGGGGGACATCTTGTTCGCCTTGGTCATGATGGTCGTCTACCCTTGGTCGACCTTGTTTCAGTGGACGACTTGTTCGCCTTGGTCATGATGGTCGTCTACCTCTGGGTCGACCTTGTTTCAGTGGACGTCTTGTTCGCCTTGGTCATGATGGTCGTCTACCATTGGGTCGACCTTGTGTCGGGGGACATCTTGTTCGCCTTGGTCATGATGGTCGTCTACCTCTGGGTCGTTCTTGTCCATTCGATTTACTACTTGTTAATTCTTGGTTCTATTTTCCACATCTTGTGCTTCGTCCATTTGATTGACGACTACTTGTTCGTTCTTGGTTCTATTTTCCATCTCTTGGGCTTCTTCTATTCGAATGACATCTACTTGTTTTTTCTTGTTTCTATTTTACGCATCTTGGGCTTCGTCCATTCGATTGACATCTACTTGTTCGTTCTTGGTTCTATTTTACACATCTTGTGCTTCGTCCATTTGATTGACGACTACTTGTTCGTTCTTGGTTCTATTTTCCACATCTTGTGCTTTGTCCATTTGATTGACGACTACTTGTACGTTCTTGGTTCTATTTTCCATCTCTTGGGCTTCTTCTATTCGAATGACATCTACTTGTTTTTTCTTGTTTCTATTTTACGCATCTTGGGCTTCGTCCATTCGATTGACATCTACTTGTTCGTTCTTGGTTCTATTTTACACATCTTGGCCTTCGTCCATTCGATTGACGACTTTTTAGTCTTTTTTGGTTCTCTTTTCCATCTCTTGGGCTTTGTCCATTCCAGACTTTTCGAGAATAAACGAGAAATCGAATTTCGAATTTGAAATGTGCAACAATCAACTACTCCAGCCTTATATAAAGCAAGTCTGGCTGAGGCAAGGCCATTAGATCTACTGCCCTTTGAGAAGAAAGTCCTGCTTCTACAAGAAAGCCTACTTCTTGCTCCATCTTTTACTTTGCGCTTTTACACCTCTGTCCGACAATGTCCGACTCAACTGCATCACAGTCCTTGCCGTATTCACTCTCGCCCCGTCACCCGTATCGTTACTTTGGCATGCCCGATTCGCCTCCCCGAGCTGTTCACTTTATTCTCCGCCATCATCCTCCCAACCATCAGCATATGCTCGAGTACCAGCATTCGGTTGTGTCACCGTCAATCACTCGTGACCTTCTAATCGAGCGGGCAAGCCTCCATGTGGACACGCTCGAGGACATTCACCATGTCTCAAAGGCTCTACAAAGTGATTCCAAGTCATGGGGCAAGTTTTTGCCGAAGCGATTCGATCCTGTAGGAAGCTACAAATGTGTCGTTCGTCAAGTCCTGGCACTGTATCGCAAAGAGTGGCTACAAGTCGCTGTCGAGTACTTTCCCTTGTGGTCGTTGTGCTGTTCTGGACCATCAAGAGCTCGTTATGATGTTTCTGCTCCAGAGGAGTCTCTCATCCAAGTCCTGGTCACCCGTCTGTTCCCCAGGTCCAACGGGCGACATTTCACTACACGTCATATCAAGTGCCTCACTGCCTCACTGATGGGCTTCGTCTATTTGGTCGATCAACTTTATGGAGTGGACTTTTACGAGCACCGACCGTCAATGTTCAAATCTGCTGGACACTTGTCAAGTGAGACGGTTCTGTCTGATTTCCTGGGCGAGTTTGCTTTCACTACAAAGCAGTGGTTCACTCGGCGATTGCACTTCAAGTGTGGCTACCTCCTCACAGGATGTGATGAAGTATGGGAGCAAAAGGCCTCGTTTGCTGCCCCAAGTATATCTGCCTTCACCCAAGACGCCTCGTACCTATCCAAGACAGTGAGCATTGTGCTCGACCAAGACATGTCCGCTTACCCGTACAACAGCTCAAACCTGGTTGCCTACACTTGGCTGGTCCAAGAGATCTGGAACACTTTTATGCAAACACTTGAGGACGATGATGTAAACTTACCCGAGGATGTTGCAAGTCTGATTGTGCAGAATAATGAGGTGGCCTGGGACATAGTCTCACGAATTCTATTTGCCCTGAAACGTCGCACTCAAGACCGTACCAATCCGATTGCCACTGGATCAAGCGCACAACACAGCTCACGTGCCACTTACGGAATCGTCACAGATGGTGCCTCCGAGCCATCAAGTGTGGAGCAAACCAGCGGGACCATCAGCGGTGGATTTTCTCTGATCTCACGTGCTACCTCAACTGTGATCATATCTTCACCCGCAACTGACTCTGTTTCTGAGGCCACCGAGACTTCTCATGCTTCAGCTGATCAAGATGGAGAACAAGTTCGTGGCCAAAAGCGAGAAAGTGACAACGAACTGCATGGACCAGTGATGAAGCGCTCCCGAAGCACCAACTCTGCTTTTCAAAGTCTCAGCAGTTACAAGTCGTTCGACACAGGAAGCGAAGACGAGCAGACAGAACAAGCGGACCTTGGTTCGGATGGTGGTCCCTCCTGGATCGAGAACTTTCGCCGCCGCTTGCCCAACATTTTTCACCGCTAATTCTGCTGGTGGTCGATTTTAAATTCTAAATTCTAAATTCTCCCATTCCGAAGCAAAGTACTCAGGTGGCCTCATCCAAATGGAATTTGAACCTCCAGAGCACCATCTGATACTTTGTCTTCTTCTTTTTAACTTTTAACATTATTATTAAAATATTCTTAAACCCAAATTTTGCTTATTACTTATTGCTTGCGAATGCTGCGCGCGTGCGTCACCAAGGCGGACAAAATGTCTACTGACGCAAGAACGACCCAGAGGTAGACGACCATCATGACCAAGGCGAACAAGTCGTCCACTGAAACAAGATCGAACAAGAAGTAGACGACCATCATGACCTAAGGCGAACAAGACGTCCACTGAAACAAGATCGAACCAGAAGTAGACGACCATCATGACCAAGGCGAACAAGTCGTCCACTGAAACAAGATCGAACAAGAAGTAGACGACCATCATGACCAAGGCGAACAAGACGTCCACTGAAACAAGATCGAACCAGAAGTAGACGACCATCATGACCAAGGCGAACAAGTCGTCCACTGAAACAAGATCGAACCAGAGGTAGACGACCATCATGACCAAGGCGAACAAGATGTCCCCCGACACAAGGTCGACCCAGAGGTAGACGACCATCATGACCAAGGCGAACAAGTCGTCCACTGAAACAAGATCGAACAAGAAGTAGACGACCATCATGACCAAGGCGAACAAGTCGTCCACTGAAACAAGATCGAACAAGAAGTAGACGACCATCAAGACCAAGGCGAACAAGTCGTCCACTGAAACAAGATCGAACAAGAAGTAGACGACCATCATGACCAAGGCGAACAAGTCGTCCACTGAAACAAGATCGAACAAGAAGTAGACGACCATCAAGACCAAGGCGAACAAGTCGTCCACTGAAACAAGATCGAACAAGAAGTAGACGACCATCATGACCAAGGCGAACAAGACGTCCACTGAAACAAGATCGAACCAGAAGTAGACGACCATCATGACCAAGGCGAACAAGTCGTCCACTGAAACAAGATCGAACAAGAAGAAGACGACCATCAAGACCAAGGCGAACAAGTCGTCCACTGAAACAAGATCGACCCAAGGGTAGACGACCATCATGACCAAGGCGAACAAGATGTCCCCCGACACAAGGTCGACCCAGAGGTAGACGACCATCATGACCAAGGCGAACAAGTCGTCCACTGAAACAAGATCGAACAAGAAGTAGACGACCATCAAGACCAAGGCGAACAAGTCGTCCACTGAAACAAGATCGAACAAGAAGTAGACGACCAACATGACCAAGGCGAACAAGACGTCACCCGACACAAGATCGAACCAGAGGTAGACGACCATCAAGACCAAGGCGAACAAGTCGTCCACTGAAACAAGATCGAACAAGAAGTAGACGACCATCAAGACCAAGGCGAAAAAAGTCGTCCACTGAAACAAGATCGAACAAGAAGTAGACGACCATCATGACCAAGGCGAACAAGTCGTCCACTGAAACAAGATCGAACAAGAAGTAGACGACCATCAAGACCAAGGCGAACAAGTCGTCCACTGAAACAAGATCGACCCAAGGGCAGACGACCATCATGACCAAGGCAAACAAGACGTCACCCGACACAAGATCGAACCAGAGGTAGACGACCATCATGACCAAGGCGAACAAGACGTCACCCGAGACAAGATCGAACAAGAGGTAGACGACCATCAAGACCAAGGCGAACAAGTCGTCCACTGAAACAAGATCGAACAAGAAGCAGACGACCATCAAGACCAAGGCGAACAAGTCGTCCACTGAAACAAGATCGAACAAGAAGTAGACGACCATCAAGACCAAGGCGAACAAGACGTCACCCGACACAAGATCGAACCAGAGGTAGACGACCATCAAGACCAAGGCGAACAAGTCGTCCACTGAAACAAGATCGAACAAGAAGTAGACGACCATCAAGACCAAGGCGAACAAGTCGTCCACTGAAACAAGATCGAACAAGAAGTAGACGACCAACATGACCAAGGCGAACAAGACGTCACCCGACACAAGATCGAACCAGAGGTAGACGACCATCAAGACCAAGGCGAACAAGTCGTCCACTGAAACAAGATCGAACAAGAAGTAGACGACCATCAAGACCAAGGCGAAAAAGTCGTCCACTGAAACAAGATCGAACAAGAAGTAGACGACCATCAAGACCAAGGCGAACAAGTCGTCCACTGAAACAAGATCGAACAAGAAGTAGACGACCATCAAGACCAAGGCGAACAAGACGTCACCCGACACAAGATCGAACCAGAGGTAGACGACCATCAAGACCAAGGCGAACAAGTCGTCCACTGAAACAAGATCGAACAAGAAGTAGACGACCATCAAGACCAAGGCGAACAAGACGTCACCCGACACAAGATCGAACCAGAGGTAGACGACCATCAAGACCAAGGCGAACAAGTCGTCCACTGAAACAAGATCGAACAAGAAGTAGACGACCATCAAGACCAAGGCGAACAAGACGTCACCCGACACAAGATCGAACCAGAGGTAGACGACCATCAAGACCAAGGCGAACAAGTCGTCCACTGAAACAAGATCGAACAAGAAGTAGACGACCATCAAGACCAAGGCGAACAAGACGTCCACTGAAACAAGATCGAACAAGAAGTAGACGACCAACATGACCAAGGCGAACAAGATGTCACCCGACACAAGATCGAACCAGAGGTAGACGACCATCATGACCAAGGCGAACAAGACGTCACCCGACACAAGATCGAACAAGAAGTAGACGACCATCAAGACCAAGGCGAACAAGTCGTCCACTGAAACAAGATCGAACAAGAAGTAGACGAACATCAAGACCAAGGCGAACAAGACGTCACCCGACACAAGATCGAACCAGAGGTAGACGACCATCAAGACCAAGGCGAACAAGTCGTCCACTGAAACAAGATCGAACAAGAAGTAGACGACCATCAAGACCAAGGCGAACAAGTCGTCCACTGAAACAAGATCGAACAAGAAGTAGACGACCATCATGACAAACGCGAACAAGTCGTCCACTGAAACAAGATCGAACAAGAAGTAGACGACCATCATGACAAACGCGAACAAGTCGTCCAATGAAACAAGATCGAACAAGAAGTAGACGACCATCAAGACAAAGGCGAACAAGTCGTCCACTGAAACAAGATCGAACAAGAAGTAGACGACCATCATGACCAAGGCGAACAAGTCGTCCACTGAAACAAGATCGAACAAGAAGTAGACGACCATCATGACAAACGCGAACAAGTCGTCCAATGAAACAAGATCGAACAAGAAGTAGACGACCATCAAGACCAAGGCGAACAAGTCGTCCACTGAAACAAGATCGAACCAGAGGTAGACGACCATCAAGACCAAGGCGAACAAGTCGTCCACTGAAACAAGATCGAACAAGAAGTAGACGACCATCAAGACCAAGGCGAACAAGACGTCCACTGAAACAAGATCGAACAAGAAGTAGACGACCAACATGACCAAGGCGAACAAGATGTCACCCGACACAAGATCGAACCAGAGGTAGACGACCATCATGACCAAGGCGAACAAGACGTCACCCGACACAAGATCGAACCAGAGGTAGACGACCATCAAGACCAAGGCGAACAAGTCGTCCACTGAAACAAGATCGAACCAGAGGTAGACGACCATCAAGACCAAGGCGAACAAGTCGTCCACTGAAACAAGATCGAACAAGAAGTAGACGACCATCAAGACCAAGGCGAACAAGACGTCCACTGAAACAAGATCGAACAAGAAGTAGACGACCAACATGACCAAGGCGAACAAGATGTCACCCGACACAAGATCGAACCAGAGGTAGACGACCATCATGACCAAGGCGAACAAGACGTCACCCGACACAAGATCGAACCAGAGGTAGACGACCATCAAGACCAAGGCGAACAAGTCGTCCACTGAAACAAGATCGAACAAGAAGTAGACGAACATCAAGACCAAGGCGAACAAGACGTCACCCGACACAAGATCGAACCAGAGGTAGACGACCATCAAGACCAAGGCGAACAAGTCGTCCACTGAAACAAGATCGAACAAGAAGTAGACGACCATCAAGACCAAGGCGAACAAGACGTCACCCGACACAAGATCGAACCAGAGGTAGACGACCATCAAGACCAAGGCGAACAAATCGTCCACTGAAACAAGATCGAACAAGAAGTAGACGACCATCAAGACCAAGGCGAACAAGTCGTCCACTGAAACAAGATCGAACAAGAAGTAGACGACCATCAAGACCAAGGCGAACAAGACGTCACCCGACACAAGATCGAACCAGAGGTAGACGACCATCAAGACCAAGGCGAACAAGTCGTCCACTGAAACAAGATCGAACAAGAAGTAGACGACCATCAAGACCAAGGCGAACAAGTCGTCCACTGAAACAAGATCGAACAAGAAGTAGACGACCATCAAGACCAAGGCGAACAAGTCGTCCACTGAAACAAGATCGAACAAGAAGTAGACGACCAACATGACCAAGGCGAACATGACGTCACCCGACACAAGATCGAACCAGAGGTAGACGACCATCATGACCAAGGCGAACAAGACGTCACCCGAGACAAGATCGAACCAGAGGTAGACGACCATCAAGACCAAGGCGAACAAGTCGTCCACTGAAACAAGATCGAACCAGAGGTAGACGACCATCAAGACCAAGGCGAACAAGTCGTCCACTGAAACAAGATCGAACCAGAGGTAGACGACCATCAAGACCAAGGCGAACAAGACGTCCACTGAAACAAGATCGAACCAGAGGTAGACGACCATCAAGACCAAGGCGAACAAGTCGTCCACTGAAACAAGATCGAACAAGAAGTAGACGACCATCAAGACCAAGGCGAACAAGACGTCACCCGACACAAGATCGAACCAGAGGTAGACGACCATCAAGACCAAGGCGAACAAGTCGTCCACTGAAACAAGATCGAACAAGAAGTAGACGACCATCAAGACCAAGGCGAACAAGACGTCACCCGACACAAGATCGAACCAGAGGTAGACGACCATCAAGACCAAGGCGAACAAGTCGTCCACTGAAACAAGATCGAACCAGAGGTAGACGACCATCAAGACCAAGGCGAACAAGTCGTCCACTGAAACAAGATCGAACAAGAAGTAGACGACCATCAAGACCAAGGCGAACAAGTCGTCCACTGAAACAAGATCGAACAAGAAGTAGAAGACCATCAAGACCAAGGCGAACAAGACGTCACCCGACACAAGATCGAACCAGAGGTAGACGACCATCAAGACCAAGGCGAACAAGTCGTCCACTGAAACAAGATCGAACAAGAAGTAGACGACCATCAAGACCAAGGCGAACAAGTCGTCCACTGAAACAAGATCGAACAAGAAGTAGACGACCATCATGACAAACGCGAACAAGTCGTCCACTGAAACAAGATCGAACAAGAAGTAGACGACCATCATGACAAACGCGAACAAGTCGTCCAATGAAACAAGATCGAACAAGAAGTAGACGACCATCAAGACCAAGGCGAACAAGACGTCACCCGACACAAGATCGAACCAGAGGTAGACGACCATCAAGACCAAGGCGAACAAGTCGTCCACTGAAACAAGATCGAACAAGAAGTAGACGACCATCAAGACCAAGGCGAACAAGTCGTCCACTGAAACAAGATCGAACAAGAAGTAGACGACCATCAAGACCAAGGCGAACAAGACGTCACCCGACACAAGATCGAACCAGAGGTAGACGACCATCAAGACCAAGGCGAACAAGTCGTCCACTGAAACAAGATCGAACAAGAAGTAGACGACCATCAAGACCAAGGCGAACAAGTCGTCCACTGAAACAAGATCGAACAAGAAGTAGACGACCATCAAGACCAAGGCGAACAAGACGTCACCCGACACAAGATCGAACCAGAGGTAGACGACCATCAAGACCAAGGCGAACAAGTCGTCCACTGAAACAAGATCGAACAAGAAGTAGACGACCATCAAGACCAAGGCGAACAAGTCGTCCACTGAAACAAGATCGAACAAGAAGTAGACGACCATCAAGACCAAGGCGAACAAGTCGTCCACTGAAACAAGATCGAACAAGAAGTAGACGACCAACATGACCAAGGCGAACAAGACGTCACCCGACACAAGATCGAACCAGAGGTAGACGACCATCATGACCAAGGCGAACAAGACGTCACCCGAGACAAGATCGAACCAGAGGTAGACGACCATCAAGACCAAGGCGAACAAGTCGTCCACTGAAACAAGATCGAACCAGAGGTAGACGACCATCAAGACCAAGGCGAACAAGTCGTCCACTGAAACAAGATCGAACCAGAGGTAGACGACCATCAAGACCAAGGCGAACAAGACGTCCACTGAAACAAGATCGAACCAGAGGTAGACGACCATCAAGACCAAGGCGAACAAGTCGTCCACTGAAACAAGATCGAACAAGAAGTAGACGACCATCAAGACCAAGGCGAACAAGACGTCACCCGACACAAGATCGAACCAGAGGTAGACGACCATCAAGACCAAGGCGAACAAGTCGTCCACTGAAACAAGATCGAACAAGAAGTAGACGACCATCAAGACCAAGGCGAACAAGACGTCACCCGACACAAGATCGAACCAGAGGTAGACGACCATCAAGACCAAGGCGAACAAGTCGTCCACTGAAACAAGATCGAACCAGAGGTAGACGACCATCAAGACCAAGGCGAACAAGTCGTCCACTGAAACAAGATCGAACAAGAAGTAGACGACCATCAAGACCAAGGCGAACAAGTCGTCCACTGAAACAAGATCGAACAAGAAGTAGACGACCATCAAGACCAAGGCGAACAAGACGTCACCCGACACAAGATCGAACCAGAGGTAGACGACCATCAAGACCAAGGCGAACAAGTCGTCCACTGAAACAAGATCGAACAAGAAGTAGACGACCATCAAGACCAAGGCGAACAAGTCGTCCACTGAAACAAGATCGAACAAGAAGTAGACGACCATCATGACAAACGCGAACAAGTCGTCCACTGAAACAAGATCGAACAAGAAGTAGACGACCATCATGACAAACGCGAACAAGTCGTCCAATGAAACAAGATCGAACAAGAAGTAGACGACCATCAAGACCAAGGCGAACAAGACGTCACCCGACACAAGATCGAACCAGAGGTAGACGACCATCAAGACCAAGGCGAACAAGTCGTCCACTGAAACAAGATCGAACAAGAAGTAGACGACCATCAAGACCAAGGCGAACAAGTCGTCCACTGAAACAAGATCGAACAAGAAGTAGACGACCATCAAGACCAAGGCGAACAAGACGTCACCCGACACAAGATCGAACCAGAGGTAGACGACCATCAAGACCAAGGCGAACAAGTCGTCCACTGAAACAAGATCGAACAAGAAGTAGACGACCATCAAGACCAAGGCGAACAAGTCGTCCACTGAAACAAGATCGAACAAGAAGTAGACGACCATCAAGACCAAGGCGAACAAGTCGTCCACTGAAACAAGATCGAACAAGAAGTAGACGACCAACATGACCAAGGCGAACAAGACGTCACCCGACACAAGATCGAACCAGAGGTAGACGACCATCATGACCAAGGCGAACAAGACGTCACCCGAGACAAGATCGAACCAGAGGTAGACGACCATCAAGACCAAGGCGAACAAGTCGTCCACTGAAACAAGATCGAACCAGAGGTAGACGACCATCAAGACCAAGGCGAACAAGTCGTCCACTGAAACAAGATCGAACCAGAGGTAGACGACCATCAAGACCAAGGCGAACAAGACGTCCACTGAAACAAGATCGAACCAGAGGTAGACGACCATCAAGACCAAGGCGAACAAGTCGTCCACTGAAACAAGATCGAACAAGAAGTAGACGACCATCAAGACCAAGGCGAACAAGACGTCACCCGACACAAGATCGAACCAGAGGTAGACGACCATCAAGACCAAGGCGAACAAGTCGTCCACTGAAACAAGATCGAACAAGAAGTAGACGACCATCAAGACCAAGGCGAACAAGACGTCACCCGACACAAGATCGAACCAGAGGTAGACGACCATCAAGACCAAGGCGAACAAATCGTCCACTGAAACAAGATCGAACCAGAGGTAGACGACCATCAAGACCAAGGCGAACAAGTCGTCCACTGAAACAAGATCGAACCAGAGGTAGACGACCATCAAGACCAAGGCGAACAAGACGTCCACTGAAACAAGATCGAACCAGAGGTAGACGACCATCAAGACCAAGGCGAACAAGTCGTCCACTGAAACAAGATCGAACAAGAAGTAGACGACCATCAAGACCAAGGCGAACAAGACGTCACCCGACACAAGATCGAACCAGAGGTAGACGACCATCAAGACCAAGGCGAACAAGTCGTCCACTGAAACAAGATCGAACAAGAAGTAGACGACCATCAAGACCAAGGCGAACAAGACGTCACCCGACACAAGATCGAACCAGAGGTAGACGACCATCAAGACCAAGGCGAACAAGTCGTCCACTGAAACAAGATCGAACCAGAGGTAGACGACCATCAAGACCAAGGCGAACAAGTCGTCCACTGAAACAAGATCGAACAAGAAGTAGACGACCATCAAGACCAAGGCGAACAAGTCGTCCACTGAAACAAGATCGAACAAGAAGTAGACGACCATCAAGACCAAGGCGAACAAGACGTCACCCGACACAAGATCGAACCAGAGGTAGACGACCATCAAGACCAAGGCGAACAAGTCGTCCACTGAAACAAGATCGAACAAGAAGTAGACGACCATCAAGACCAAGGCGAACAAGTCGTCCACTGAAACAAGATCGAACAAGAAGTAGACGACCATCATGACAAACGCGAACAAGTCGTCCACTGAAACATGATCGAACAAGAAGTAGACGACCATCATGACAAACGCGAACAAGTCGTCACCCGACACAAGATCGAACCAGAGGTAGACGACCATCAAGACCAAGGCGAACAAGTCGTCCACTGAAACAAGATCGAACAAGAAGTAGACGACCATCAAGACCAAGGCGAACAAGACGTCACCCGACACAAGATCGAACCAGAGGTAGACGACCATCAAGACCAAGGCGAACAAGTCGTCCACTGAAACAAGATCGAACAAGAAGTAGACGACCATCAAGACCAAGGCGAACAAGACGTCACCCGACACAAGATCGAACCAGAGGTAGACGACCATCAAGACCAAGGCGAACAAGTCGTCCACTGAAACAAGATCGAACAAGAAGTAGACGACCATCAAGACCAAGGCGAACAAGACGTCACCCGACACAAGATCGAACCAGAGGTAGACGACCATCAAGACCAAGGCGAACAAGTCGTCCACTGAAACAAGATCGAACCAGAGGTAGACGACCATCAAGACCAAGGCGAACAAGTCGTCCACTGAAACAAGATCGAACCAGAGGTAGACGACCATCAAGACCAAGGCGAACAAGTCGTCCACTGAAACAAGATCGAACCAGAGGTAGACGACCATCAAGACCAAGGCGAACAAGACGTCCACTGAAACAAGATCGAACCAGAGGTAGACGACCATCAAGACCAAGGCGAACAAGTCGTCCACTGAAACAAGATCGAACAAGAAGTAGACGACCATCAAGACCAAGGCGAAAAAGTCGTCCACTGAAACAAGATCGAACAAGAAGTAGACGACCATCAAGACCAAGGCGAACAAGTCGTCCACTGAAACAAGATCGAACAAGAAGTAGACGACCATCAAGACCAAGGCGAACAAGACGTCACCCGACACAAGATCGAACCAGAGGTAGACGACCATCAAGACCAAGGCGAACAAGTCGTCCACTGAAACAAGATCGAACCAGAGGTAGACGACCATCATGACCAAGGCGAACAAGTCGTCCACTGAAACAAGATCGAACCAGAGGTAGACGACCATCAAGACCAAGGCGAACAAGTCGTCCACTGAAACAAGATCGAACAAGAAGTAGACGACCATCAAGACCAAGGCGAAAAAGTCGTCCACTGAAACAAGATCGAACAAGAAGTAGACGACCATCAAGACCAAGGCGAACAAGTCGTCCACTGAAACAAGATCGAACAAGAAGTAGACGACCATCAAGACCAAGGCGAACAAGACGTCACCCGACACAAGATCGAACCAGAGGTAGACGACCATCAAGACCAAGGCGAACAAGTCGTCCACTGAAACAAGATCGAACAAGAAGTAGACGACCATCAAGACCAAGGCGAACAAGACGTCACCCGACACAAGATCGAACCAGAGGTAGACGACCATCAAGACCAAGGCGAACAAGTCGTCCACTGAAACAAGATCGAACAAGAAGTAGACGACCATCAAGACCAAGGCGAACAAGACGTCACCCGACACAAGATCGAACCAGAAGTAGACGACCATCAAGACCAAGGCGAACAAGTCGTCCACTGAAACAAGATCGAACAAGAAGTAGACGACCATCAAGACCAAGGCGAACAAGACGTCCACTGAAACAAGATCGAACAAGAAGTAGACGACCAACATGACCAAGGCGAACAAGACGTCACCCGACACAAGATCGAACCAGAGGTAGACGACCATCATGACCAAGGCGAACAAGACGTCACCCGACACAAGATCGAACCAGAGGTAGACGACCATCAAGACCAAGGCGAACAAGTCGTCCACTGAAACAAGATCGAACAAGAAGTAGACGACCATCAAGACCAAGGCGAACAAGACGTCACCCGACACAA
Organism: Rhizoglyphus robini; assembly: GCA_023373905.1. Classification (NCBI taxonomy): domain Eukaryota; kingdom Metazoa; phylum Arthropoda; class Arachnida; order Sarcoptiformes; family Acaridae; genus Rhizoglyphus; species Rhizoglyphus robini. The sequence goes on along the minus strand of JAKIJQ010000227.1, from coordinate 71,033 downwards.
GATCGAACCAGAGGTAGACGACCATCAAGACCAAGGCGAACAAGTCGTCCACTGAAACAAGATCGAACAAGAAGTAGACGACCATCAAGACCAAGGCGAACAAGACGTCACCCGACACAAGATCGAACCAGAGGTAGACGACCATCAAGACCAAGGCGAACAAGTCGTCCACTGAAACAAGATCGAACCAGAGGTAGACGACCATCAAGACCAAGGCGAACAAGTCGTCCACTGAAACAAGATCGAACCAGAGGTAGACGACCATCAAGACCAAGGCGAACAAGTCGTCCACTGAAACAAGATCGAACCAGAGGTAGACGACCATCAAGACCAAGGCGAACAAGACGTCCACTGAAACAAGATCGAACCAGAGGTAGACGACCATCAAGACCAAGGCGAACAAGTCGTCCACTGAAACAAGATCGAACAAGAAGTAGACGACCATCAAGACCAAGGCGAAAAAGTCGTCCACTGAAACAAGATCGAACAAGAAGTAGACGACCATCAAGACCAAGGCGAACAAGTCGTCCACTGAAACAAGATCGAACAAGAAGTAGACGACCATCAAGACCAAGGCGAACAAGACGTCACCCGACACAAGATCGAACCAGAGGTAGACGACCATCAAGACCAAGGCGAACAAGACGTCACCCGACACAAGATCGAACCAGAGGTAGACGACCATCAAGACCAAGGCGAACAAGTCGTCCACTGAAACAAGATCGAACCAGAGGTAGACGACCATCAAGACCAAGGCGAACAAGTCGTCCACTGAAACAAGATCGAACCAGAGGTAGACGACCATCAAGACCAAGGCGAACAAGTCGTCCACTGAAACAAGATCGAACAAGAAGTAGACGACCATCAAGACCAAGGCGAAAAAGTCGTCCACTGAAACAAGATCGAACAAGAAGTAGACGACCATCAAGACCAAGGCGAACAAGTCGTCCACTGAAACAAGATCGAACAAGAAGTAGACGACCATCAAGACCAAGGCGAACAAGACGTCACCCGACACAAGATCGAACCAGAGGTAGACGACCATCAAGACCAAGGCGAACAAGTCGTCCACTGAAACAAGATCGAACAAGAAGTAGACGACCATCAAGACCAAGGCGAACAAGTCGTCCACTGAAACAAGATCGAACAAGAAGTAGACGACCATCAAGACCAAGGCGAACAAGACGTCCACTGAAACAAGATCGAACAAGAAGTAGACGACCAACATGACCAAGGCGAACAAGACGTCACCCGACACAAGATCGAACCAGAGGTAGACGACCATCATGACCAAGGCGAACAAGACGTCACCCGACACAAGATCGAACCAGAGGTAGACGACCATCAAGACCAAGGCGAACAAGTCGTCCACTGAAACAAGATCGAACAAGAAGTAGACGACCATCAAGACCAAGGCGAACAAGACGTCACCCGACACAAGATCGAACCAGAGGTAGACGACCATCAAGACCAAGGCGAACAAGTCGTCCACTGAAACAAGATCGAACAAGAAGTAGACGACCATCAAGACCAAGGCGAACAAGACGTCACCCGACACAAGATCGAACCAGAGGTAGACGACCATCAAGACCAAGGCGAACAAGTCGTCCACTGAAACAAGATCGAACCAGAGGTAGACGACCATCAAGACCAAGGCGAACAAGTCGTCCACTGAAACAAGATCGAACCAGAGGTAGACGACCATCAAGACCAAGGCGAACAAGTCGTCCACTGAAACAAGATCGAACAAGAAGTAGACGACCATCAAGACCAAGGCGAACAAGTCGTCCACTGAAACAAGATCGAACCAGAGGTAGACGACCATCAAGACCAAGGCGAACAAGTCGTCCACTGAAACAAGATCGAACCAGAGGTAGACGACCATCAAGACCAAGGCGAACAAGTCGTCCACTGAAACAAGATCGAACCAGAGGTAGACGACCATCAAGACCAAGGCGAACAAGACGTCCACTGAAACAAGATCGAACCAGAGGTAGACGACCATCAAGACCAAGGCGAACAAGTCGTCCACTGAAACAAGATCGAACAAGAAGTAGACGACCATCAAGACCAAGGCGAAAAAGTCGTCCACTGAAACAAGATCGAACAAGAAGTAGACGACCATCAAGACCAAGGCGAACAAGTCGTCCACTGAAACAAGATCGAACAAGAAGTAGACGACCATCAAGACCAAGGCGAACAAGACGTCACCCGACACAAGATCGAACCAGAGGTAGACGACCATCAAGACCAAGGCGAACAAGACGTCACCCGACACAAGATCGAACCAGAGGTAGACGACCATCAAGACCAAGGCGAACAAGTCGTCCACTGAAACAAGATCGAACCAGAGGTAGACGACCATCAAGACCAAGGCGAACAAGTCGTCCACTGAAACAAGATCGAACCAGAGGTAGACGACCATCAAGACCAAGGCGAACAAGTCGTCCACTGAAACAAGATCGAACAAGAAGTAGACGACCATCAAGACCAAGGCGAAAAAGTCGTCCACTGAAACAAGATCGAACAAGAAGTAGACGACCATCAAGACCAAGGCGAACAAGTCGTCCACTGAAACAAGATCGAACAAGAAGTAGACGACCATCAAGACCAAGGCGAACAAGACGTCACCCGACACAAGATCGAACCAGAGGTAGACGACCATCAAGACCAAGGCGAACAAGTCGTCCACTGAAACAAGATCGAACAAGAAGTAGACGACCATCAAGACCAAGGCGAACAAGTCGTCCACTGAAACAAGATCGAACAAGAAGTAGACGACCATCAAGACCAAGGCGAACAAGACGTCCACTGAAACAAGATCGAACAAGAAGTAGACGACCAACATGACCAAGGCGAACAAGACGTCACCCGACACAAGATCGAACCAGAGGTAGACGACCATCATGACCAAGGCGAACAAGACGTCACCCGACACAAGATCGAACCAGAGGTAGACGACCATCAAGACCAAGGCGAACAAGTCGTCCACTGAAACAAGATCGAACAAGAAGTAGACGACCATCAAGACCAAGGCGAACAAGACGTCACCCGACACAAGATCGAACCAGAGGTAGACGACCATCAAGACCAAGGCGAACAAGTCGTCCACTGAAACAAGATCGAACAAGAAGTAGACGACCATCAAGACCAAGGCGAACAAGACGTCACCCGACACAAGATCGAACCAGAGGTAGACGACCATCAAGACCAAGGCGAACAAGTCGTCCACTGAAACAAGATCGAACCAGAGGTAGACGACCATCAAGACCAAGGCGAACAAGTCGTCCACTGAAACAAGATCGAACCAGAGGTAGACGACCATCAAGACCAAGGCGAACAAGTCGTCCACTGAAACAAGATCGAACAAGAAGTAGACGACCATCAAGACCAAGGCGAACAAGACGTCACCCGACACAAGATCGAACCAGAGGTAGACGACCATCAAGACCAAGGCGAACAAGTCGTCCACTGAAACAAGATCGAACAAGAAGTAGACGACCATCAAGACCAAGGCGAACAAGTCGTCCACTGAAACAAGATCGAACAAGAAGTAGACGACCATCAAGACCAAGGCGAACAAGTCGTCCACTGAAACAAGATCGAACAAGAAGTAGACGACCAACATGACCAAGGCGAACAAGACGTCACCCGACACAAGATCGAACCAGAGGTAGACGACCATCATGACCAAGGCGAACAAGACGTCACCCGAGACAAGATCGAACAAGAGGTAGACGACCATCAAGACCAAGGCGAACAAGTCGTCCACTGAAACAAGATCGAACCAGAGGTAGACGACCATCAAGACAAAGGCGAACAAGTCGTCCACTGAAACAAGATCGAACCAGAGGTAGACGACCATCAAGACCAAGGCGAACAAGTCGTCCACTGAAACAAGATCGAACAAGAAGTAGACGACCATCAAGACCAAGGCGAACAAGACGTCACCCGACACAAGATCGAACCAGAGGTAGACGACCATCAAGACCAAGGCGAACAAGTCGTCCACTGAAACAAGATCGAACAAGAAGTAGACGACCATCAAGACCAAGGCGAACAAGACGTCACCCGACACAAGATCGAACCAGAGGTAGACGACCATCAAGACCGAGGCGAACAAGTCGTCCACTGAAACAAGATCGAACAAGAAGTAGACGACCATCAAGACCAAGGCGAACAAGACGTCACCCGACACAAGATCGAACCAGAGGTAGACGACCATCAAGACCAAGGCGAACAAGTCGTCCACTGAAACAAGATCGAACAAGAAGTAGACGACCATCAAGACCAAGGCGAACAAGACGTCACCCGACACAAGATCGAACCAGAGGTAGACGACCATCAAGACCAAGGCGAACAAGTCGTCCACTGAAACAAGATCGAACAAGAAGTAGACGACCATCAAGACCAAGGCGAACAAGTCGTCCACTGAAACAAGATCGAACAAGAAGTAGACGACCATCAAGACCAAGGCGAACAAGACGTCACCCGACACAAGATCGAACCAGAGGTAGACGACCATCAAGACCAAGGCGAACAAGTCGTCCACTGAAACAAGATCGAACAAGAAGTAGACGACCATCAAGACCAAGGCGAACAAGTCGTCCACTGAAACAAGATCGAACAAGAAGTAGACGACCATCAAGACCAAGGCGAACAAGTCGTCCACTGAAACAAGATCGAACAAGAAGTAGACGACCAACATGACCAAGGCGAACAAGACGTCACCCGACACAAGATCGAACCAGAGGTAGACGACCATCATGACCAAGGCGAACAAGACGTCACCCGAGACAAGATCGAACCAGAGGTAGACGACCATCAAGACCAAGGCGAACAAGTCGTCCACTGAAACAAGATCGAACCAGAGGTAGACGACCATCAAGACCAAGGCGAACAAGTCGTCCACTGAAACAAGATCGAACCAGAGGTAGACGACCATCAAGACCAAGGCGAACAAGTCGTCCACTGAAACAAGATCGAACCAGAGGTAGACGACCATCAAGACCAAGGCGAACAAGACGTCCACTGAAACAAGATCGAACCAGAGGTAGACGACCATCAAGACCAAGGCGAACAAGTCGTCCACTGAAACAAGATCGAACAAGAAGTAGACGACCATCAAGACCAAGGCGAACAAGACGTCACCCGACACAAGATCGAACCAGAGGTAGACGACCATCAAGACCAAGGCGAACAAGTCGTCCACTGAAACAAGATCGAACAAGAAGTAGACGACCATCAAGACCAAGGCGAACAAGACGTCACCCGACACAAGATCGAACCAGAGGTAGACGACCATCAAGACCAAGGCGAACAAGTCGTCCACTGAAACAAGATCGAACCAGAGGTAGACGACCATCAAGACCAAGGCGAACAAGTCGTCCACTGAAACAAGATCGAACCAGAGGTAGACGACCATCAAGACCAAGGCGAACAAGTCGTCCACTGAAACAAGATCGAACCAGAGGTAGACGACCATCAAGACCAAGGCGAACAAGACGTCCACTGAAACAAGATCGAACCAGAGGTAGACGACCATCAAGACCAAGGCGAACAAGTCGTCCACTGAAACAAGATCGAACAAGAAGTAGACGACCATCAAGACCAAGGCGAACAAGACGTCACCCGACACAAGATCGAACCAGAGGTAGACGACCATCAAGACCAAGGCGAACAAGTCGTCCACTGAAACAAGATCGAACAAGAAGTAGACGACCATCAAGACCAAGGCGAACAAGACGTCACCCGACACAAGATCGAACCAGAGGTAGACGACCATCAAGACCAAGGCGAACAAGTCGTCCACTGAAACAAGATCGAACCAGAGGTAGACGACCATCAAGACCAAGGCGAACAAGTCGTCCACTGAAACAAGATCGAACAAGAAGTAGACGACCATCAAGACCAAGGCGAACAAGTCGTCCACTGAAACAAGATCGAACAAGAAGTAGACGACCATCAAGACCAAGGCGAACAAGTCGTCCACTGAAACAAGATCGAACAAGAAGTAGACGACCAACATGACCAAGGCGAACAAGACGTCACCCGACACAAGATCGAACCAGAGGTAGACGACCATCATGACCAAGGCGAACAAGACGTCACCCGAGACAAGATCGAACAAGAGGTAGACGACCATCAAGACCAAGGCGAACAAGTCGTCCACTGAAACAAGATCGAACCAGAGGTAGACGACCATCAAGACAAAGGCGAACAAGTCGTCCACTGAAACAAGATCGAACCAGAGGTAGACGACCATCAAGACCAAGGCGAACAAGTCGTCCACTGAAACAAGATCGAACAAGAAGTAGACGACCATCAAGACCAAGGCGAACAAGACGTCACCCGACACAAGATCGAACCAGAGGTAGACGACCATCAAGACCAAGGCGAACAAGTCGTCCACTGAAACAAGATCGAACAAGAAGTAGACGACCATCAAGACCAAGGCGAACAAGACGTCACCCGACACAAGATCGAACCAGAGGTAGACGACCATCAAGACCGAGGCGAACAAGTCGTCCACTGAAACAAGATCGAACAAGAAGTAGACGACCATCAAGACCAAGGCGAACAAGACGTCACCCGACACAAGATCGAACCAGAGGTAGACGACCAACATGACCAAGGCGAACAAGACGTCACCCGACACAAGATCGAACCAGAGGTAGACGACCATCATGACCAAGGCGAACAAGACGTCACCCGAGACAAGATCGAACCAGAGGTAGACGACCATCAAGACCAAGGCGAACAAGTCGTCCACTGAAACAAGATCGAACAAGAAGTAGACGACCATCAAGACCAAGGCGAACAAGTCGTCCACTGAAACAAGATCGAACAAGAAGTAGACGACCATCAAGACCAAGGCGAACAAGTCGTCCACTGAAACAAGATCGAACAAGAAGTAGACGACCAACATGACCAAGGCGAACAAGACGTCACCCGACACAAGATCGAACCAGAGGTAGACGACCATCATGACCAAGGCGAACAAGACGTCACCCGAGACAAGATCGAACAAGAGGTAGACGACCATCAAGACCAAGGCGAACAAGTCGTCCACTGAAACAAGATCGAACCAGAGGTAGACGACCATCAAGACAAAGGCGAACAAGTCGTCCACTGAAACAAGATCGAACCAGAGGTAGACGACCATCAAGACCAAGGCGAACAAGTCGTCCACTGAAACAAGATCGAACAAGAAGTAGACGACCATCAAGACCAAGGCGAACAAGACGTCACCCGACACAAGATCGAACCAGAGGTAGACGACCATCAAGACCAAGGCGAACAAGTCGTCCACTGAAACAAGATCGAACAAGAAGTAGACGACCATCAAGACCAAGGCGAACAAGACGTCACCCGACACAAGATCGAACCAGAGGTAGACGACCATCAAGACCGAGGCGAACAAGTCGTCCACTGAAACAAGATCGAACAAGAAGTAGACGACCATCAAGACCAAGGCGAACAAGACGTCACCCGACACAAGATCGAACCAGAGGTAGACGACCATCAAGACCAAGGCGAACAAGTCGTCCACTGAAACAAGATCGAACAAGAAGTAGACGACCATCAAGACCAAGGCGAACAAGACGTCACCCGACACAAGATCGAACCAGAGGTAGACGACCATCAAGACCAAGGCGAACAAGTCGTCCACTGAAACAAGATCGAACAAGAAGTAGACGACCATCAAGACCAAGGCGAACAAGTCGTCCACTGAAACAAGATCGAACAAGAAGTAGACGACCATCAAGACCAAGGCGAACAAGACGTCACCCGACACAAGATCGAACCAGAGGTAGACGACCATCAAGACCAAGGCGAACAAGTCGTCCACTGAAACAAGATCGAACAAGAAGTAGACGACCATCAAGACCAAGGCGAACAAGTCGTCCACTGAAACAAGATCGAACAAGAAGTAGACGACCATCAAGACCAAGGCGAACAAGTCGTCCACTGAAACAAGATCGAACAAGAAGTAGACGACCAACATGACCAAGGCGAACAAGACGTCACCCGACACAAGATCGAACCAGAGGTAGACGACCATCATGACCAAGGCGAACAAGACGTCACCAGAGACAAGATCGAACCAGAGGTAGACGACCATCAAGACCAAGGCGAACAAGTCGTCCACTGAAACAAGATCGAACCAGAGGTAGACGACCATCAAGACCAAGGCGAACAAGTCGTCCACTGAAACAAGATCGAACCAGAGGTAGACGACCATCAAGACCAAGGCGAACAAGTCGTCCACTGAAACAAGATCGAACCAGAGGTAGACGACCATCAAGACCAAGGCGAACAAGACGTCCACTGAAACAAGATCGAACCAGAGGTAGACGACCATCAAGACCAAGGCGAACAAGTCGTCCACTGAAACAAGATCGAACAAGAAGTAGACGACCATCAAGACCAAGGCGAACAAGACGTCACCCGACACAAGATCGAACCAGAGGTAGACGACCATCAAGACCAAGGCGAACAAGTCGTCCACTGAAACAAGATCGAACAAGAAGTAGACGACCATCAAGACCAAGGCGAACAAGACGTCACCCGACACAAGATCGAACCAGAGGTAGACGACCATCAAGACCAAGGCGAACAAGTCGTCCACTGAAACAAGATCGAACCAGAGGTAGACGACCATCAAGACCAAGGCGAACAAGTCGTCCACTGAAACAAGATCGAACCAGAGGTAGACGACCATCAAGACCAAGGCGAACAAGTCGTCCACTGAAACAAGATCGAACCAGAGGTAGACGACCATCAAGACCAAGGCGAACAAGACGTCCACTGAAACAAGATCGAACCAGAGGTAGACGACCATCAAGACCAAGGCGAACAAGTCGTCCACTGAAACAAGATCGAACAAGAAGTAGACGACCATCAAGACCAAGGCGAACAAGACGTCACCCGACACAAGATCGAACCAGAGGTAGACGACCATCAAGACCAAGGCGAACAAGTCGTCCACTGAAACAAGATCGAACAAGAAGTAGACGACCATCAAGACCAAGGCGAACAAGACGTCACCCGACACAAGATCGAACCAGAGGTAGACGACCATCAAGACCAAGGCGAACAAGTCGTCCACTGAAACAAGATCGAACCAGAGGTAGACGACCATCAAGACCAAGGCGAACAAGTCGTCCACTGAAACAAGATCGAACAAGAAGTAGACGACCATCAAGACCAAGGCGAACAAGTCGTCCACTGAAACAAGATCGAACAAGAAGTAGACGACCATCAAGACCAAGGCGAACAAGACGTCACCCGACACAAGATCGAACCAGAGGTAGACGACCATCAAGACCAAGGCGAACAAGTCGTCCACTGAAACAAGATCGAACCAGAGGTAGACGACCATCAAGACCAAGGCGAACAAGACGTCACCCGACACAAGATCGAACCAGAGGTAGACGACCATCAAGACCAAGGCGAACAAGTCGTCCACTGAAACAAGATCGAACAAGAAGTAGACGACCATCAAGACCAAGGCGAACAAGACGTCACCCGACACAAGATCGAACCAGAGGTAGACGACCATCAAGACCGAGGCGAACAAGTCGTCCACTGAAACAAGATCGAACAAGAAGTAGACGACCATCAAGACCAAGGCGAACAAGACGTCACCCGACACAAGATCGAACCAGAGGTAGACGACCATCAAGACCAAGGCGAACAAGTCGTCCACTGAAACAAGATCGAACAAGAAGTAGACGACCATCAAGACCAAGGCGAACAAGACGTCACCCGACACAAGATCGAACCAGAGGTAGACGACCATCAAGACCAAGGCGAACAAGTCGTCCACTGAAACAAGATCGAACAAGAAGTAGACGACCATCAAGACCAAGGCGAACAAGTCGTCCACTGAAACAAGATCGAACAAGAAGTAGACGACCATCAAGACCAAGGCGAACAAGACGTCACCCGACACAAGATCGAACCAGAGGTAGACGACCATCAAGACCAAGGCGAACAAGTCGTCCACTGAAACAAGATCGAACAAGAAGTAGACGACCATCAAGACCAAGGCGAACAAGTCGTCCACTGAAACAAGATCGAACAAGAAGTAGACGACCATCAAGACCAAGGCGAACAAGTCGTCCACTGAAACAAGATCGAACAAGAAGTAGACGACCAACATGACCAAGGCGAACAAGACGTCACCCGACACAAGATCGAACCAGAGGTAGACGACCATCATGACCAAGGCGAACAAGACGTCACCAGAGACAAGATCGAACCAGAGGTAGACGACCATCAAGACCAAGGCGAACAAGTCGTCCACTGAAACAAGATCGAACCAGAGGTAGACGACCATCAAGACCAAGGCGAACAAGTCGTCCACTGAAACAAGATCGAACCAGAGGTAGACGACCATCAAGACCAAGGCGAACAAGTCGTCCACTGAAACAAGATCGAACCAGAGGTAGACGACCATCAAGACCAAGGCGAACAAGACGTCCACTGAAACAAGATCGAACCAGAGGTAGACGACCATCAAGACCAAGGCGAACAAGTCGTCCACTGAAACAAGATCGAACAAGAAGTAGACGACCATCAAGACCAAGGCGAACAAGACGTCACCCGACACAAGATCGAACCAGAGGTAGACGACCATCAAGACCAAGGCGAACAAGTCGTCCACTGAAACAAGATCGAACAAGAAGTAGACGACCATCAAGACCAAGGCGAACAAGACGTCACCCGACACAAGATCGAACCAGAGGTAGACGACCATCAAGACCAAGGCGAACAAGTCGTCCACTGAAACAAGATCGAACCAGAGGTAGACGACCATCAAGACCAAGGCGAACAAGTCGTCCACTGAAACAAGATCGAACCAGAGGTAGACGACCATCAAGACCAAGGCGAACAAGTCGTCCACTGAAACAAGATCGAACCAGAGGTAGACGACCATCAAGACCAAGGCGAACAAGACGTCCACTGAAACAAGATCGAACCAGAGGTAGACGACCATCAAGACCAAGGCGAACAAGTCGTCCACTGAAACAAGATCGAACAAGAAGTAGACGACCATCAAGACCAAGGCGAACAAGACGTCACCCGACACAAGATCGAACCAGAGGTAGACGACCATCAAGACCAAGGCGAACAAGTCGTCCACTGAAACAAGATCGAACAAGAAGTAGACGACCATCAAGACCAAGGCGAACAAGACGTCACCCGACACAAGATCGAACCAGAGGTAGACGACCATCAAGACCAAGGCGAACAAGTCGTCCACTGAAACAAGATCGAACCAGAGGTAGACGACCATCAAGACCAAGGCGAACAAGTCGTCCACTGAAACAAGATCGAACAAGAAGTAGACGACCATCAAGACCAAGGCGAACAAGTCGTCCACTGAAACAAGATCGAACAAGAAGTAGACGACCATCAAGACCAAGGCGAACAAGACGTCACCCGACACAAGATCGAACCAGAGGTAGACGACCATCAAGACCAAGGCGAACAAGTCGTCCACTGAAACAAGATCGAACCAGAGGTAGACGACCATCAAGACCAAGGCGAACAAGTCGTCCACTGAAACAAGATCGAACAAGAAGTAGACGACCATCAAGACCAAGGCGAACAAGTCGTCCACTGAAACAAGATCGAACAAGAAGTAGACGACCATCAAGACCAAGGCGAACAAGACGTCACCCGACACAAGATCGAACCAGAGGTAGACGACCATCAAGACCAAGGCGAACAAGTCGTCCACTGAAACAAGATCGAACAAGAAGTAGACGACCATCAAGACCAAGGCGAACAAGTCGTCCACTGAAACAAGATCGAACAAGAAGTAGACGACCATCATGACAAACGCGAACAAGTCGTCCACTGAAACAAGATCGAACAAGAAGTAGACGACCATCATGACAAACGCGAACAAGTCGTCCAATGAAACAAGATCGAACAAGAAGTAGACGACCATCAAGACAAAGGCGAACAAGTCGTCCACTGAAACAAGATCGAACAAGAAGTAGACGACCATCATGACCAAGGCGAACAAGTCGTCCACTGAAACAAGATCGAACAAGAAGTAGACGACCATCATGACAAACGCGAACAAGTCGTCCAATGAAACAAGATCGAACAAGAAGTAGACGACCATCAAGACAAAGGCGAACAAGTCGTCCACTGAAACAAGATCGAACAAGAAGTAGACGACCATCATGACCAAGGCGAACAAGTCGTCCACTGAAACAAGATCGAACCAGAGGTAGACGACCATCAAGACCAAGGCGAACAAGACGTCACCCGACACAAGATCGAACCAGAGGTAGACGACCATCAAGACCAAGGCGAACAAGTCGTCCACTGAAACAAGATCGAACAAGAAGTAGACGACCATCAAGACCAAGGCGAACAAGACGTCACCCGACACAAGATCGAACCAGAGGTAGACGACCATCAAGACCAAGGCGAACAAGTCGTCCACTGAAACAAGATCGAACCAGAGGTAGACGACCATCAAGACCAAGGCGAACAAGTCGTCCACTGAAACAAGATCGAACAAGAAGTAGACGACCATCAAGACCAAGGCGAACAAGTCGTCCACTGAAACAAGATCGAACAAGAAGTAGACGACCATCAAGACCAAGGCGAACAAGACGTCACCCGACACAAGATCGAACCAGAGGTAGACGACCATCAAGACCAAGGCGAACAAGTCGTCCACTGAAACAAGATCGAACAAGAAGTAGACGACCATCAAGACCAAGGCGAACAAGTCGTCCACTGAAACAAGATCGAACAAGAAGTAGACGACCATCATGACAAACGCGAACAAGTCGTCCAATGAAACAAGATCGAACAAGAAGTAGACGACCATCAAGACAAAGGCGAACAAGTCGTCCACTGAAACAAGATCGAACAAGAAGTAGACGACCATCATGACCAAGGCGAACAAGTCGTCCACTGAAACAAGATCGAACCAGAGGTAGACGACCATCAAGACCAAGGCGAACAAGACGTCACCCGACACAAGATCGAACCAGAGGTAGACGACCATCAAGACCAAGGCGAACAAGTCGTCCACTGAAACAAGATCGAACAAGAAGTAGACGACCATCAAGACCAAGGCGAACAAGACGTCACCCGACACAAGATCGAACCAGAGGTAGACGACCATCAAGACCAAGGCGAACAAGTCGTCCACTGAAACAAGATCGAACAAGAAGTAGACGACCATCAAGACCAAGGCGAACAAGACGTCACCCGACACAAGATCGAACCAGAGGTAGACGACCATCAAGACCAAGGCGAACAAGTCGTCCACTGAAACAAGATCGAACAAGAAGTAGACGACCATCAAGACCAAGGCGAACAAGACGTCACCCGACACAAGATCGAACCAGAGGTAGACGACCATCAAGACCAAGGCGAACAAGTCGTCCACTGAAACAAGATCGAACCAGAGGTAGACGACCATCAAGACCAAGGCGAACAAGTCGTCCACTGAAACAAGATCGAACCAGAGGTAGACGTCCATCAAGACCAAGGCGAACAAGTCGTCCACTGAAACAAGATCGAACCAGAGGTAGACGACCATCAAGACCAAGGCGAACAAGACGTCCACTGAAACAAGATCGAACCAGAGGTAGACGACCATCAAGACCAAGGCGAACAAGTCGTCCACTGAAACAAGATCGAACAAGAAGTAGACGACCATCAAGACCAAGGCGAAAAAGTCGTCCACTGAAACAAGATCGAACAAGAAGTAGACGACCATCAAGACCAAGGCGAACAAGTCGTCCACTGAAACAAGATCGAACAAGAAGTAGACGACCATCAAGACCAAGGCGAACAAGACGTCACCCGACACAAGATCGAACCAGAGGTAGACGACCATCAAGACCAAGGCGAACAAGTCGTCCACTGAAACAAGATCGAACCAGAGGTAGACGACCATCAAGACCAAGGCGAACAAGTCGTCCACTGAAACAAGATCGAACCAGAGGTAGACGACCATCAAGACCAAGGCGAACAAGTCGTCCACTGAAACAAGATCGAACAAGAAGTAGACGACCATCAAGACCAAGGCGAAAAAGTCGTCCACTGAAACAAGATCGAACAAGAAGTAGACGACCATCAAGACCAAGGCGAACAAGTCGTCCACTGAAACAAGATCGAACAAGAAGTAGACGACCATCAAGACCAAGGCGAACAAGACGTCACCCGACACAAGATCGAACCAGAGGTAGACGACCATCAAGACCAAGGCGAACAAGTCGTCCACTGAAACAAGATCGAACAAGAAGTAGACGACCATCAAGACCAAGGCGAACAAGACGTCACCCGACACAAGATCGAACCAGAGGTAGACGACCATCAAGACCAAGGCGAACAAGTCGTCCACTGAAACAAGATCGAACAAGAAGTAGACGACCATCAAGACCAAGGCGAACAAGACGTCACCCGACACAAGATCGAACCAGAGGTAGACGACCATCAAGACCAAGGCGAACAAGTCGTCCACTGAAACAAGATCGAACAAGAAGTAGACGACCATCATGACCAAGGCGAACAAGACGTCTACCGAACCAAGAACGACCAACAGGTAGACGACCAACCTGACCAAGGCGGACAAGACGTCACCCGACACAAGATCGAACAAGAAGTAGACTACCAACATGACCAAGGCGAACAAGACGTCACCCGACACAAGATCGAACAAGAAGTAGACGACCATCATGACCAAGGCGAACAAGACGTCACCCGACACAAGATCGAACAAGAAGTAGACGACCAACATGACCAAGGCGAACAAGACGTCACCCGACACAAGATCGAACAAGAAGTAGACGACCAACATGACCAAGGCGAACAAGACGTCACCCGACACAAGATCGAACAAGAAGTAGACGACCATCATGACCAAGGCGAACAAGACGTCACCCGACACAAGATCGAACAAGAAGTAGACGACCATTTTGACAAAGGCGAACAAGACGTCACCCGACACAAGATCGAACAAGAAGTAGACGACCATCTTGACCAAGGCGAACAAGACGTCACCCGACACAAGATCGAACCAGAGGTAGACGACCATCAAGACCAAGGCGAACAAGTCGTCCACTGAAACAAGATCGAACAAGAAGTAGACGACCATCAAGACCAAGGCGAACAAGTCGTCCACTGAAACAAGATCGAACAAGAAGTAGACGACCAACATGACCAAGGCGAACAAGACGTCACCCGACACAAGATCGACCCAGAAGTACTGGATAAACTGGCCAACCTTTCCTATTATGGTAAGTGTTGTTCTCTTTTTTGTACCGATGATATGATTTGTTTGCACACCTAACCTAACCTAAACCTGAAACTCATCTCCATCTCTCAACAGATTCAATATGTTCACCCGCAAGTATGGTTTCAAGCTTCTGGTCACATTCGAACCTACACGAGACTGAAGCTACTGTCGATTCTGTGGCCGCTCGTTCAGTGATCCATCTAAATACTGAACAAAAATGTCCGGTTGCACACTCAACAGAAGCAGAAAAGGCAACTTCATTA
Source organism: Rhizoglyphus robini (assembly GCA_023373905.1). Taxonomy (NCBI): domain Eukaryota; kingdom Metazoa; phylum Arthropoda; class Arachnida; order Sarcoptiformes; family Acaridae; genus Rhizoglyphus; species Rhizoglyphus robini. The sequence continues at coordinate 55,484 of JAKIJQ010000227.1, read as the reverse complement.
TCGATCGAGCTACAACAAATTCATGATTTAATGTAAGTTAGCACAACTTTGAATAATTGATTTATTATATTTTATTAATATTATCGATTACATATGTTCGGTAAAGTAATGAGATGAGGGTGTGTCGTTTGTTCCGTGAATCATGACACGAAACAAACGACATCAACAACAACAAACAGATCTATTCAGTGTTAACAAAGTGAGAGGACTCGTGTGTGCTCGTGTGTTTGTGTCTTGTGTCGGTCAACATTCTAGTCATTCTAAACCATCATCGATTGACAATTAGACACTAACACAGCACAGTAGCCATTAGATAGAAAAAGTCTATATTACTAATAAATCTACATACATATGTTACATTTACATGAATATTACTTATCAATAAATACAGATATGATACATTGGGTTTGAGTAAATGCTGTAAAGTGCATATATTTCTGGTGCATTTTGAATGCTCCACACAGAGTTGAGTGTTGAGGGTTGAGTGTCGTGATTGTGTGTGTTTGTATTCTACTTGGCTATGTAGGAAACTGTAAAAGGTTTAATGCAAAACAGAATAATAAAGTGGAGGGAGAGATAGTGGTTAGCTTCAAGCTTTGACTAGTTGATTGACAGTGAGAGAGAGAAACAAACTTTAATAAAGTCTGTTGACTGCTCACTAAATGGTGAGTTGCCATAAGACACGGTGAGGAGGTAACATCATAGACAATTGTGTGAGGATAGTTGTTTGGTGGTAGTGTTAGAGATGGTAAGGAAAGTGTTAAAGGGAGTCAATGGACTGTTGAAGGATTGTGTCATGGTGTGTGTCGTGTGGTAGGTAAAGTTCACTTTGGACCATAGATGTGGTTGTGCACCATATGGATTGAGTCGGTCAGCACTTCTTCTGCGATTTCGGGCAGCAGTTTACGATTTAGACCAAAGCGATCAAAGAAGGCCACCATCCTGGTGCTTATCGTACCACGGGCTCCAACCCATAGACCGATGACCTCGATCACTTTATTGCCGATCATTGGATACTTGGATCGGAGGTTGTCAGCACAGCTAGCGTAGATCTGAGTCTTTTCGTCTTGGACGATTGTGCCAACGTCCTCGTTAGTCTCCCAGCGGACGGTCGGATCGATGATAAAAGCGCTGCTCGATCCTTGTTTGGCGGCCAGTATGTCCACAAATCTATTACGGCCGTCACCATCGAGGCAATGGGCTTCGACCTCACATTGGAAACCTTTGTTGCGAAGGAGGTCGGCGATCTTGTGCTTCAGTTTATGGTGTCGGGTGTTTCGGAGTCGTTCGGTGTAGTGACAGTTGCCAAGAACATGAGATGGGGTTTCTTTCTCTCGACCGCAACGGCGGCAGAGGGTGGCAGCCTGTCCTCCCAACGTCTGAACTCCTGGAACGCCCACCAGGTTCGCGTAGCCCGTATTCAACTTTAGTGCGGCCGTCCACTCTGAGTCCAATAGAGTGTTCTTTTCGTATGCGAATCGGTTAGCCTTCGGGTAGTCTTGGAAGTGGAGCGCTCCTACCCCTTGATATGAAAGCTGGGCCCAACTAGTGAATTCGGCTTCACTTAGAGCGAAACGTAATTGTCTGGTTGTTGGTTCATGTACTCCTAGTTGGTCTTGACATAAGTTGATCTCAGCTTGGCAGTCTATTATCTCATGAAACAGTGAGTCAGGGACTGCAGATAATTTGGTTGCCATCGAGTGGTGCTGTAGGAACGCCTCCCATTCACATCGAACAAGACCAATACCTCGGAACTTGCGAGGCGCGTAGAATACAGCCGTGTTTGTTGATGTCGGTAGTCCCATAATCGCTTTCGCACTGTTTCGGATCGTTAGGTCCATTGCTAAAAGGCTTGCTTTCGGAATCTCCCGGAGAGGAGCTGCTTGCAGAGGATATATCAGTCGTGGGAAGAGAAACTCATTGAGCACGTTGAGCTTCTGTGAGGGCTTCAATAGGATAGACTTGAGAAGGTTGTTGACGTTAGTGGTGAGTTTATCGATCAGCGTTTCATCGAAAACGAGTTCACTCTTGTATGAGCATCCGAGGTAGCGGATACGATCGTCCTCACCAATGCTGGAGATCCTGTCGCCGCTGTTTGTAGTCAGGTCAGTTTGGATCAGTCTACCTTTCGAAATGTTGATTGCCGTACTTTTTCGGGGGGTTAACTGCGAGCCCAATCTTCTGAAACAGCCCCGTGATTAGTTCAATCACATGAATCGCACTGCTTGGGGATTTAGCTGTGATGGTTTGGTCGTCTGCGAAGCCGGTCAGCAAGAGGGCGTCGTGATTGGTAGCAATTTTACACCCGTGCTTGTTTGCAAAGTCAGAATCACAGGCTTCGGTGTATATATGGTCTATGGCAATGTTGAATAACATCGGAGAGAGCGGGCCACCTTGTAGGACTGATTTTCGAATTAGAATTTGGTCAGACTTGGCCAAGCCTGTGTCGATGCGAATATTGTTGTTGTTGAGCAGGGCCATGATGAGTCGACTCAAGTTAGAAGAGACGCCTTTACTCTTGAGGCACTTTTTGATGTGGGCGTGACCGATTCGATCAAAGGCCTTTTGTGATATCGAGGAATACCGCGGTACAGTCCGTGTGGTTACTTTTGGCTTGGGTAAGACATTGCCGTTAGCATTGAGATATGGCCCACTGAGATTGGGAGTGCTCGTCTGACTGTGATTGGTCAGGTGACTGCCCGCCCGACTGAGACTAGGCTCCAGGACCAGGGTGGCCGAGGTGAGTCGAGACGGAAAGAGCAACTCCTCGTGCAGTGAGTGATGATGGCCGTGGTAGTGCGGCATTGACTGTCGCTGATGATGCATCGATTGATGGTTGGTGGTAAAGTTGGGATTGAACATTGAGAAACGATGCGGCGACACCTGACCATTGGCGGTCAACATTGAGATGTAGTTCTGATTCTGAACTGATGTCAACGGATTGTGGCGGAGGTTCTGCTCAAAGTGTTGTCGCTTCAGGGTTTGGTATGTCTGACGGATTGCTTCGAGTTCTGCCAGGATTTGGGCAAAGTTGGGACGAAGTTCCTTTTGGAAGCTCCAGCAGCGCATCATTAACGAGTAACTACATAGTAGTAACGAATGTAAATGGTCAGTCTCGATATCATTTCCAAACATAATCTACTTACATCTCAAAAGAACATCCCGTTGGTTGACCCAATATTTTGCCACCTTGATTGAGCACTTCCTCGTTGGACAGTCCTTGTTAGGGCTGCTCGCCAAAGATCATCACATTCGTACATGATGATACCGAATGACCAGACCTAGAAGAGTTTTTAAGTTGAGTTTGAGTATTTGAGTATTTAAGTATTCGGACATTCTCTTTGTTGTTCTTTAACTTACATCACTTTGAGAGGTAAAGACCCCGTCGACTAGTGATTCTGGTGAAATCCATCTCACCGGCAGCAGTCCACCCCCCTTCCGGTAGTAGTTCTGCTTTTACATGCCTCGAGTCAGGCCAAAGTCCGCTATCTTCACAACTCGCTGGGTGCGATCCAAACTCGACACCAAACAGTTGCGTGCAGCCAAGTCCCGATGCACAAAGTGGATGTTCTCCAGATACTGACAGCCTTTTGCGACGTCAATGCAAATGCTCAACATGTCGTCCATGGTGAGTGGACTGGGAGCGGAGACGGATAGCCGATTCTTGCGTAAATAGTTGAGCAGATCACCGCCTTCCATGAATTCCATCACAATGATGGGCTGCTCGGCGTTGAGGCACACGTCCAACAGTTGAAGGATGTGAGGATGTTGAAACTCGGACATGAATTTGGCCTCCTTCAGGAAGTTGATCTGCTTATTGTCGGATGAGCCTTTGTTCAGTACCTAAATGTCATGTCAGTTAGGAACACTTCTAAACATACAAACACGAGATAAGGCACGTAACTTGATGGCAACTTTAGCATCATTCTTGTGGAGGATTCCCTCGAACACTTCACCTAAAGAGCCCTTGCCCAAAATTTTGCCCTTGGTGATGTACTTGTAGTCGATCACTTTCGTGTCGCCGAGATCAACATTCTCCACATTGCTGTTGACATTAACAAACGGATTAATAAATGAGTTACAAATTGGATCACTGTTGTTACCTATTAATGTACAGGCTGTTTGACATATGAGGATGTGAAGGCAACTGGCCCCATGGTACAAGTGGAAGGTCGATTGGTGAACTTGTTGAACTGTTGTCAACCAATGACTTCTCCTTGATGTGATATCGTCAAACTGTTCAAGAGAGAGAGAGAGAGAGAGAGAGAGAGAGAGAGAGAGAGAGAGAGAGAAGGTTAGTTTGAGTTTAGGAACACAAGAATTGAACAAACTTACGAGAAAAGAAAGCAATCACAATGAGCAGTCCCACAAAGATGACACAAATGGACACCACAAAGGCGAGCATCTTCTCGTTACTTTCGGTCAGGTCAAACTGATCTTGAAACGGCAAATAGAACGGTGAAGTTGTCGAACTGTAGTTACTTCTTCCCACTGTGTTGGTCGCTGCCAGTCGGAACAGATGCTTCCGTTCAGACTTTAGCCCAGTCAAAACCCAGTAGTTGTCCGTTCCATTGTAGACCAAATGCCACTTTGACTCACTTCGAAGGGCGAGACTTTGAACTGAATTCTCAGAGAAATCCTCATAAGTCGAGTCTGAGATGGTCGCATTCGAATCGAGCACCGACTCGTACAGTGCATCTCGTCGGGTGAGTTCGACTTGACCTGGTCCCAGCTCACTTTGAATATCTATCGTTCTTGATTGGCATAATCTCTTACTGTGCTGGCGTGTCGGGCACATCACTTGTGGTGGTGACAATCAGCAGCTTTCGTGGGCAGTGATAGAGTAATTTGGTTGCCGAATAGGTGAGTGACAGATGGAACTTGTACTTGGTGCTTGGCAGTAGATTGGTCACTCGGAACTCGTACGTTGAGTTGGGCAGAGTGGCATTCTTCACGAATGTTGTTCAATTTGAACCGTTTGGTTCGTCTTCAGTGGCGTATTTAGCAGGGGGGCTTAGGGGCAATTGCCCCTCACTGGCTGGCCAAAATGCCCTTTGGAACACCTAGACAGCCTTTGGCTTGGGCATGGGTCTATGGGAAGTGCCCCCCATTAGGCAGCATCCTGGATACGCCACTGTTCGTCTTCCTGTAGTAACAGCATGGTTCTCAATGACTGAGCCCTGTGAGGGTGAGTCCCATTTGAGGGTGATACTTCGGACTGAGAGGTTGGCCACTATGAGAGGACTCGGCTCTTCGTAGGCTCGTACCAAAATAGTCGCACTCTCCATGTACTGGTGATTGTCGGCATAGGCTCGCACGGACACGTTGTACTCCTTGCCGAGCTTCACATTCTCCTGATACATAAAGTACGATCGTTCTAGTAGAACACTGATTTTCAATTCAGTTCAACACTGTATCATCAGACCTCGTAAGTGATCGGGTTCGAGTTCAACTTTTCAGGCTGATTCCACAGAATCAGTATCTTGTCCGGTGTCTCCACTACTGCTCGCACATTTCGTGGTGGTCCAGACCGATGCACGGCGGTTTAGAAGACAAAATTGTCATTGAACAGAAAATGATACTCTTCCCGGGCACAAATGCAGACATGAGCGAGTCCATTGGTGTTCTCGACATTGCCAGGTAGTAGTTGTCTAGCTTGACCGAGATGGTATAGTTGTTGAATGGCTCAAAGTCGATCACTTGCACAGTGTTGTTGTAGCTATCAAACGAGTGACACTGTTGTACATCTTCTCGACGACACTCAATTTGAACATTGTCGTAGTGTTTGCGGTAACGGATTCGGCAAAGAAGTGAAACCAGTGAAACATCGCCACAGTCCGCCAAACTGTCCATTGATGGAATATCGGCACTCGACTCTACCCGAAGAGTCAAACTGTACGCACAACTGTCCACCAGCCTGACCTGTGTGCTCAAATTGTTAAGCATCGGTCAGGCAAAGTCCGGATAAGGTTGATTGTGCAAATTGTAACTGGCAATTGAGTTGATTTGTCTGTTTCCGTACTCCATATATTCAGTTGCTGACAGGTTTGGATGCTGATAACTGCTGCCAAGAATAGCCGTTCTTCAGATACTTACCGAAGTGTCATACATCCAGTAGAGGACGAGTCAAAGGATCTTTATTGAAGGTTCGATTGTAGAAAAGGCTCGCCGCACGAATAGCACAGGTAGAATCCAATTGAATCGAATGAGTCGAATCCCAATTGGCGACCGGAACACGAACTTAAGTATTACCGTTCATTTACATTGAACATCGAACACATTGCCCACCACCGTCACATTAGAGATTATCATCGATTTGCCACTAAATCTGATCTGCCTATCTTGTATTTGTTAATTAAACGCACTAATATCGATCCTTGAACGTTAATCAACTGCACAAGTGCCGCCAACAGTACTACAAGTTCCAACCCTCATCGCCAAATCTCTTCATTCAAGATCAACTATCAAAGCAAACTCACCTTCTTCACGCATAGAATGAGCAGAATTAGCACCGACCCGATTTAGCATCAATGATGTAGCCGCAATAGTATACTTACTTTTAATTTCAACTGATATTGTTCTTGCCTGTTCATGTATAATTATTAAATAAAACAATTTTGTACGAAATGATTTGTGTTGCAATATTTATTTATTAAAATCAAGTCAAACATATACACAGATTGACGTTATATATAACTTCACACATCTACAAACTACAAGTGGATTAAGATATTATTATGATATTAAGATTGACGAGATTCAAGGAAAGCAGCTTGAAATCCATTCTCCTGGTTGGTCCAACCATTTTCACTTTCCGGATCTACCTAGAAAGACTTTCTTGCATTTTGTGTTGCAAAAGGAAACGGTACACAGATCGAGACGGCGATCAGCTAAAGTGGATTAGAGCAGTGAAATGTGTCATAAATAAAACGAAAATAACCCCAAAATATATTGTCCTTACTTAAACGTTTTCCACAGCCTTGACACTTCCACGAAATGCTTTTTCCGGTTTCGTCATTTTGGTTAGCAACAGGAAGTTGACTTGCATCTAAAATGTAATCGAATCCAAGCACACACACACACGCACACACAGACACACACAAACATGTTAATTTAGTAAATAATATAATATATAATGACATTTACCTGGTTTTGTGTTGATGTAGAAATTTCCCTGTTCGTAATGGCGAGCGCGTTCAGGAATTGAACAATCAAATAATTTATCATTTATAGAGTCATAGTAGAATTTGGCTTCCTTTACAGCGTCACGCTGGTCTTGTGTCTCGAGTTGGCCATTCTCCGGCACCTTTTTCGAGTAGTTGTACAGTTTACTTGGTTCTACTTTATGGCTATTTTGAGAATGAATAGATGAGTGTAGATGGAATTAAGAATGGGATTTAAAAAATAGTGAAAGTGCGCCTGTCTCTACTTACAATTTCTGAGGTCCAAAAGTGACCACCTGTACCCAATCCAGCGAAGCCTCCCACGAAAACTCAGTGTAGTATCGAAACACCTTTCCAGGCCACCATTGGCCATCGATAGACACCCAAACGACGGTGTGCGGATGCTGACAACCCAGTAGAAACACCGTGCCGTATACTGTCGCACCTTTATAGATTTCTTCGGGTAAATCCTCTGGCTTTTCCTTGTAGTACAGACGGTTGCACGAATCACATAAGAGGATGTGTTGGGCTTCACTTTTGGCGAGCCCTAAAAGTTTGGCAAGACAGTCAACTGCGACTGGGTCGTTCTGGCTGGAAATTGTTCGATTATGCACAATCTGTAGAACCAAAAGTGTTTAGTGACACCCATATTCTACATACATTCAAACTTACAAGTTTAACATCAAACAGGAACTCATCTAGCGACTTATATTTGTCATCTTTTGATGCAATAGTCTCCAAGTCCATCTCTTGCAAAATAGTTTTACTTGGTTCCGAAGGCTTGAACAATTTTTTCGAGCCTCTAAACTTCCACTTCTTGGCCTTGTTGATCAGTAGATTGGCCAGATTGTAAAAGGTCGTTTCAACGTCCTTCTTGAACACACCAGTTTCCTCGCTGAAGCCATCCTTTGAGCGATTGTAGTGTCTACCGACTATCTTCAGCACACATTCGTCACAAGCTCCAGTTTTCAGTTTGACAAGTTCGCCTATATCATCACCTTGAGGTTTTTGTTCGAGTGCGTTGTATCGTTGAATTGCGAGTTCGTGTTTCATAAACAATTTTGAACTGAAAATGCACTCTATATGATACGTGAGCGAACAGAGCCTACAGTGCTGAAATGGTTTCCAGGTCTTCCATGGTTGGTTATAGTTAGCTTTTTTATGACATACAAAACAGAACGAATCGTGCTGTGGTTCTTTCGAAACATTGACACAATTCCGCTTATCAGTGTCATTACTTTCATTTTCATCCTCCTCCTCATCAATCTCATCTTCAATCTCCTCATCATTTTCCTCCTCCTCCTCATCAATCTCATCTTCAATCTCCTCATCATCTTCATCATCCTCCTCATCAATCTCATCTTCAATCTCCTCATCATTTTCATCTTCCTCCTCATCAATCTCATCTTCAATCTCCTCATCTTCTTCATAGTCCATATTTTCATGGACTGATTCTGCTTGTTGAACATTTTGGGCATTAGTTGTAGATCGGGATTCTACATTCTCCAACTCATCGACCCTTTCCACAACTTCCATTCCTTCATTTTCTTTCAGTTCTACCATCGCTTCATCTACTTCCTCTTTCACAACCACAATCACCTTTTCACCTTCTTCAACTCCATCCTCCTCATTATCAATTTCATCACCATTTCCACTGATTTGATCATCATTTGAGATTGATTGATTCAACAAATGATCACTGTTTTCATTATTATCATTAAAATGATCTTCATTTGCGGTATTCTCAGTGTGACTTTGTAGACTGTTGCTGACCAGTTGACCTTCTGGCTGTTGTGTGTTTTCAACGATCTCATCAGAGTTTTGCGACCTTTCCAAATCTGCTTCTAGTGACGATTGAGTTGAGCAAACTGTTGATGTTGAAACAGTTGCACGTTGAATGTTTGCAGAAATGTTGCTGTTGTTGTTGCCACTATGAACATAATTGACAATTGGCTGAGTTAACTTGTCTGGTTTAACCATAAATGCCAACTTGGATGATGCTGATAATCCAGCTGGTAGGTAGACAAGAGTTGGTTCTTTTATTCCGGGTTGTGACACAAGTAGGAATTGCTGTCCTAGTTTTACTTGTTTCGAAAATTGAGGAAAATTTATTCGCTGTGTGGCTGGATAGGTTCTCGATGTTGATCCATAAGGAACGTTAGTAGCTGCGACTATACTTGTTCGTTTGGTTACTTGGCTACCTGCAGTGGAAGTAGTCGTAGAGTGATCCGGATTGATTGTCTCTAAATAATTTTCCGAATTAAAAATAGCAAGCACAACAGGATCATCCTTCAAGTGATCCATCTCGATGTGTCTTTTTCCATCGGTTGATGATGTATAAAAGAAGCCACAGTCATCCCATTTGCAACGATATCCACTCATGGAGTGAGAGTCAAGATGACGGCACAATTGATGCTGGTCTGTCAGTGCACGGCCACACTTATTACAAATGTGTTCTTTACTTAAGGGAACATTGTCCGTAGTTGGATGCGGTTCAGCCATGTGCACACTCTCAATGTGTTTCATTATATCTTGTGTATTAGGAGCTTTAAATGGACAGTAACGACATACACAGTAGTAAGTCTCCTCAGGGTGCATTGAAAGATTGTGCACAATCATAGCCCTTTCACTAGGCAATACTTCAGAACAAACATCACATTTATGAATGGCACTGTTCGGTTGAGATGCCGGAATCATTACTTGAGACAAGTCCGTTGACACATTTGTAACATTTGTTGTTTGTTCGGCTGTTATTGAGCTGGTTTGTGAATTCAGCTGAGTTTGAGAAGATTCTGCGGGACATTCCACAGCATATGATGAAGATGCAGTAGCATTAGTTGTAGATGTAGAAGGGGTAGTTGAAGTTGAAGTTGAAGTTGAAGTTGAAGTTGAAGTTGAAGTTGAAGTAGTTGAAGTTGAAGTTGAAGTTGAAGTTGAAGTTGAAGTTGAAGTTGAAGTTGAAGTTGAAGTTGAAGTTGAAGTTGAAGTTGAAGTTGAAGTTGAAGTTGAAGTTGAAGTAGTTGAAGTTGAAGTTGAAGTTGAAGTTGAAGTTGAAGTTGAAGTTGAAGTAGTTGATTTCTCTGTGATTACCAACTTTGGCCTATCTTTTGTCATACGAGTGCCAACATAGGCTGCGGCTCCTATATTGTGTCCCACCAAATGATCCTTCTGAACATGATCTTTTATCACTTGAGGTACAAATGATACGAATGAACATGGCTTCACTCCAGTCCATTTGCAGTAATATGGCAGCGTTTCGGGATGCATTGCGAGAGCGTGATCATTCTTAGCTCGACTACTAGAGAATTCTTCAGTACAAATGGTACATTTGTGAATAGGTAGGTCTTGGGGCATTGCCTCAGATATGTCTGCTGATATGCTTGTGGCATTGGTTGCGGTAGCAGTGTTGGCTTGTGGTTTCAACGTTTGAGATGAAGATTCTGTAGAACATTCCTCAGAAGAAGTTGAAGTTGTAGTAGAGGTAGTTGATTTCTTTTTGTTGAATTGTTTAAACGGTTGACAGTTATCATCAGGACTACAACCAACATAAATGTTTGCTTTTAGTTGTGCACCGTAAGCAGGCAAATGAACACTCTCAACGTGATCTCTCGTTATGTTAAATTGAATTGATCCAAACGGACAAAGAGGCCACAAACAATAGAACGATCCAGGGTGTTCATTATCATAGTGATCCTTGAGAGTCATTGGTTTACAAAAGTCACACAAACTACATTTCAGATTGTAATCAAAGTTGTTTGATTCGGCTTCCGAATTCATTCCTTGAGAGTTGCTGTTGTCCTGGGCTTCTTCATTCATGACACAGATTGGAATAGATTCTGATAGATTGGAAACTACATCAGACGGAATGTGACTTCCCAATTTAGCATTATCATCATTGTCTTGTAAAGTGTTCAATATGCAGGGATATTCGAAATGATATTTCAGCTTAAGAAATTCATTAAATTCTCGACCACAGTGCTTACAGGCACAGTCCACTGGATCACGTGTGCCAAAAAATTTTGCTGTTTCATCCCAATCCATAATCGAATGTTTAGTTTTAATGTGCATTCTACATCTATGATCCAAAAGGGACGTATAGGTGCAGTTTGGTTGTTCACAGTAGAATGGCATCAGCTCTTTGTGCTCTGAACGATAGTGGTTGTTCAAAGTTTGAGTAATGTTGAACTTTTTAAGGCAAATACAACATTTTAACTTGGCTTGTTCTTTGAGTGCAATTGATGAATCTACATCATCATTCACATCCATCATTTCCCCTTCTTCATCATCTCCTCGTTCAACTTCGGCCAAAGCATCAGTTGGCTCTGTGTTTGCCAACTTGATCTGTTTTCTTTTCCTTTGAAGCGTCATTGCGTAATCTTTCAAATGGCGTTTAGTTCTATTTCGTCGTTCCTTAAAGTTAGGGTCGTTGGCTTCATTTTCATCCTCATCCGACGACGATGATGATGATGATGATGATGGTGAAGGTAATGGCTGTTGTTCATACAGTGGATCTACAAACTTGCGATAATTTTCAAATGCAATCATCGCATCAGCCACTAGCTCATATGGAGCACACGGTCGAATGCCTGCTTGGGGCACTATTCGATAGCTCATCAATTTTGTCCTATTGCGAAAGAGATGGCGAGTTGTCCTCGTCATGGGGCATCCATTTTCGAGAAGACAAAGTTCAGGTTCTTTATTTTTAGGCAGTGGCATTCTATTGGCTCTTTTCTTGTTTCTTGACTTTGGTTTGGTTAATTCCAGTTTGTTGGAATTGATTCTATTCCAGATTTGACTTGAATGCTTTGGCTTGACTCTTGCTGGCTTAATAGGCTTTGGTTTATGCTTTGGGTTGTCACGTTTGACAGTTTCATAGTGGTCCTTTGCATTATTACAACGTGCATATTTAGGATCCTTCTTAAAATGATCCTTCTTGATGTGTTTTTCTACTAGAGTTGATGATGAGAAAAAGTAACCACACTGACCATTGAAGGTGCACCGATAGCCTTCCTTGTAGTGTGCGGCAAGATGTTTCACTAGCAATTCGAGTCCTTTGATCTTCCGGTTGCATTGTGGACATTGCGAAACACGAGTAATCCTTTCCGGATGACTTCCAAAATAGCGGTCTGTTTCATCCTTTTTTATGTTATGCTTACGCTCAACATGCCACCGTAGTGCCCGTAGGCTCACTCCATGGTACTTACAACGACTCATTGTGCAGTAGTATGGCATCAATTGTCGATGTTCCCTTCTCATGTGTACAGACGATTTGGCACTTGTCTCAAATGTCTCTACACAGAAGCAACATTGGAATCGTCCATAAATGATTCTTTCTTTTTTAGGGTTCAGCCGAGGTTTGCACAACCGTTTGGCTGGCTTCGATTTTGTCATCGAATTATTGAGATCCTTCTTTCGATTGTTTTGAGTGATGAGATCACCAGAATCGTGATTATTATCGTTAACTTCAATCCAATCTTCGGTGCCATCGACTGTTTTCGCCTGTTTGCCATTTGATTGTTTCATTCCCTTCGAGGATAGTGATGACCATGATTTAGCCTGACGATGTTTTGGTGATTTAATTTTGAGTTCAGGAGCTTGGGTGATCTTTGATCTGCTTTTACCCTGCTTCTTGCCCACTCTCTCATTTGTTTCTTTGGGTCTATACCTTTCCAAAAAGTCCGTTTCTTTACGTTTCTTAAATTGAAGATTTATATTAAAATGAACATCTTTTACGTGGTTAATTGCCTTATATAGGTAAGCATGGAATTCACCGCAACCAGCCCACTTGCATAGATAACCAGGCTTAGTGTGGGAGGTAAGATGAGTGTCTAGCTCTTCCGGGCTGTTCAATATTCGACCACATTGAGAACATTTTGGCCAAATAATTGGTCCCTCGCGACAGCCAACAAAGTCTCGCGATTCAAGATATGCAATTCCATGCATATGCTCAATATGCAATCGAACTGGCCGTATATCTTTGCTCAGATATTCACAGTCTTTTACTTCACAGTAATATGGTAGACACGCTGGGTGTTCACTTCTCATGTGAGCAGTCTTTTGGTTGATACTCTGAAACGTCAATTCACAGAATGAACATTTGTATTTGCCATTCTGGGCTTGTCGAGCCTTTGGATGTTGTTGTTGGTCATTGGACTGTTTTCCTGCTAGAAATTGTAAGATTTTTGTGATAAAATGAATTGCAAAATGATTTGTATTATCTCGAACGTTATGTCCCTATTTAGCAGTCTAAAGTTACACACATACATAAGATTCAACATTTCGCTAAGTTTGTTATTCAATTTTTGTAACCTTTGAACCCTTATTGTTGTGCTAACACGCGCGCTAATTATATTAACATTTATCTGCCATATCAATTGCAATTCAAATGCGTACAATGCCGTGCATATACCGTAATTTCGCGACAATAGCCCGCACCACGCCTATAGCCCGCACCACGTGTATAGCCCGCATTTTTAGGCAATTTGCCAATGTTTTAACAGGGCCCAGAATGGCTTCCAAGATGTAAAAACCCCGTATAGCCCGCGGGCTATTGTCGCGAAATTACGGTACTCGAATTCAATTTAATTATAGGATTTAAATAGGCACGCTGCAAACAATGCACATGTTGTATCCTAATTTAACGGCGAGCTATTAGACACTGTCCACTGAACAGTGACTACATCATCAGATGCCGCCTAACTAACACTCTATTGAATTTAGATTGTACTCATACTGCGCAACTCATTATTGAACTTATTCTATCAATGCAAACGCGGACGCTAAATTCACATTCAATCGAATATGAAATGCGATTTAAAACAAAAGTCGTAGGTTGAAAACGATTGCATATACGCGCGCGCGTGGCACAATACCTTTGGCACCCGACGTTGGCGAAGAAGATAATAATGATGGCATGGTGGCAGAGAATGATGATGATGATGATGAAGATGATGATAGCAGGTTACGATTACAGTTACGATCGATGAACCAAAGATTGGCGATGATGGCACAAAGTGATGCTTCAATTTGACCAAGGTCAACAAGATTGACACATACTGTCACATGGCACACACACGCACAGTAGTACTGGGGCAGGTCAATGTGCCTCACTCCAGGTGAGAATGTTGAGTTTGTGTTATGCACACACACATGCACTTGGTTGGTTCACCAATTTGGGTTATTAGATGTTACACGAAAACCAATTTCTGATTGATAAAAAAGAAACACGAAAGTTTAGATGAAATCATTCATATATTACACACACACACACACACACACACACACACACACACACACACACACACACACACACACACACACACACACACACACACACACACACACACACACACACACACACACACACACACACACACACACACACACACACACACACACACACACACACACACAGGTAGATGCATTATATGTGCACTGTCCCAAGTGCAAATGTCCCATTCATGTCCAACAATTTGCGGGTCCATTTCCTGACCGAACACAGTTGCCTCAAACCACGCAAACCACCCTCTGTCCTCCTCACTGTCCTCACTGTGATCTTCGTTATCAGCACGAACAGGAGACGGTTGTGCATCACAATATGGCAAGTCTAATGGACATTAGGCCAGAGCTTACTAATGTGCACTAATATTCATGCATAGATCACTACCTACATCGAGAGCGTGTGCATGATTTGCAGGCACAAGCCGCCCGATCATGCCACAATGGTGCAATACATACAAAGTGTGCATTTGGGGAGCGAACTGCCATTGACGTTTGGTGAGTGTGTGCACTGTGGTGTATGTCACCGAATAGGTGAGGCTGCGCGACTCATCAAATGAGTGACCGTTTGGGTTCCTCTAAGGCTTTCTCACTGAAGCTGAATTGCTGGGCCTTGAAGCATTCAATTGACCGGAAGATTACATTCACGAGTGCACGGAAGATAGCTTCGCCGGCTACAAAGACTTGAAATCTAAAGGACGCGCACTGTACCGTATGGTGGCCGATCGCCTCATCGAGCACAATGTTCTCGAATGACCCATTATATTATAACATGACTATGCAAACTGATAATCATTCACTACCACCAACACCACCATCATGAGCGACAAGAATTATTGTGCGCAATCAGCCGACACTACCATCAACATGATCCTATAGATTGCCTCGCTGGGGCAATGGGTACCATGTCCTCGCCGAACACATTGACATGTACCGCCTCAAACCACGCAAGCAACTAAACTGTCACAATGTGGCCCGTGGTATCAGTACAAACAGGACTCGGTGGTGCATCCCAATATGGCAAGTCAAATGGACATTAGGTCAGCGGTCACTAATGTGCACTAATATTCATGCATAGATCACAACCTACATCGAGAGCGTGTGCATGATTTGCGAATACAAGCATATAATGTCACACTGGGGCAACACAAAGTGTGCATTTGGGGAGCGAACTGCCATCGACTTTTGGTGTGTGTGTGTGTGTGTGTGTGTGTGTGTGTGTGTGTGTGTGTGTGTGTGTGTGTGTGTGTGTGTGTGTGTGTGTGTGTGTGTGTGTGTGTGTGTGTGTGTGTGTGTGTGTGTGTGTGTGTGTGTGTGTGTGTGTGTGTGTGTGTGTGTGTGTGTGTGTGTGTGTGTGTGTGTGTGTGTGTGTGTGTGTGACACTGCAAACATTTCATATGTAACTACTGTCGTGTTGTCCCAGTTTAGAAGCAATGCGCCTGGTACGGTTTGGAAGGCAGTTGCACTACATGAGATGCCGCCAAACAAACACTCAGTTTAATTTAGTCTAACTTCAAAACGCATTCGTCAACTTATGCTTATATAGATAAACTCACATTCAATCGAATTACAATTATTATTTAAAAGAAAAGCGATTACGCTTCAAACATTTCATATATGCGCGCGGGCACAATATCTTTGCCACTCGAAGATGGCGATGACAATGACGATGGTCATAATGATGACAACGGTTATGATACTACTAACACGGTGGCAGAGAATGATGGTGATAGCAGGTTACGATTACAATTAAGCCATCGATGAGCCAAAGATTGGCTATGATGGCACAATGTGAGACTTCAATTTGACCAGAGTGGACAAGATTGGCACATACAGTCACATGAACACACGCAAACACACACACACACACAGTAGTATTGGGGCAGGTCGATAGACCTCACTACAGGCGAGAGTATTAAGTTTGCCCTATGCGCGCGCACGCACACCCACGAAACGATAGTTCACGAGAATCGAAACAATCTAATGCCCGATGGTGAAAGGGCGACAGCGAGAGCGAGAGCGAAAGATAAATGCGAACGCAGAACGTACCCTCACACACACAGACACAAGCATAGATTCACCGAGAGGAGAAACGTCGAGATATGACTCATATCAAAAGAAAAGAAAAAGGGAAGCAGAGGGAGGCAGAGAGTAGAGCGTCGAGACGACCGTCGCCCGTCCGAAACGCACACACACAGCACGAGCCATCAAGAGCAAAATAAATGCCATTGCGAGCTGACCTATCCGCTACCACTAAATCTACGACTGAATTAGGCGAAAATGGGATTTGCTAAATTACACCGAGATAAAGATTCGATTGTACTACTTAGACCAAAAGGGGCCTAAAGAGACCAAAATGCCTAGGTATAACAAACTGGCCGCATTTAGTTGATGGATAGATCTCAATTCATTCGAGTAAAAATGCAGAGACTCAATCACGCATGCGCAGACCACGCATGCGCAGACGAATCATGCTATCGGGATGTGGAAATCACTTCCCATTGGGTTCAACATTTGACCTTTACTTACCACAATGGGGCGATATGTCGTTGAGTTGGTCGGTGACGTGGCTCAATTGGCTTGAGCAGAATCGGGGTATTGCGAAATTTGAGGCTGAAATTCACATTCAAGTGACTTCAATCACGGCAGCGTGGCCGTACGGTGTGTGGATATTGGCCATTTTCAGGCCATTTCGGCCGGAGTTGATGGCGATGTGGCCGAGTGCAGTGGGCTCAGTACAGTTGATTGGGTGCGTATGTGATTAGACGAGATGTAGGAAACGAACGAAATAAAAGTCAAATTTGGAGTCAACGATGATGATGATAATCGGGCATTGACAGCCAGACGCGATCGCACTGTAACTCACAATGAAAGGGAAAGAAAGAAAGAGAGGAGAGCGAGAGAGAGAGAGAGGAGCGGAGCGGAGCGACATCATCACCATCATCATAATCAAAACACTGCTCACTCGTTCAACTGATGGGAATATTTCGCCACTTCAATTGTGCAATGATGTCCCTTTTGAGCTAAACACCTACTATGTGACAGCATTTCAATGCATTTACCATTGGCTTCAGTGTGTCGTACTGCCCCGCAGCACAGCACACTGCAGATGTGTAGTGGGCATGGCCATCACAGCAATCATTGCTCATTCACTTCTCTTCTCTCTTTGTGTGCGTGTCCCTCTCTCTCCCCCTCTCTCCCTCTCTCTCCCTCCCTCCCTCCCTCTCTCCCTCTCTCCCTCTCTCCCTCTCTCTCCTCTCTCTCTCTCTCTCTCTCTCTCTCTCTCTCTCTCTCTCTCTCTCTCTCTCTCTCTCTCTCTCTCTCTCTCTCTCTCTCTCTCTCTGCCTGATGGCTTGTGCATACGTGTGATTGGTGTTGTATTGCCGTTGTGTGCTTTGTGTGCGATCGATTTTTGTGAACCTTCTTTTCGTGTGTGTGTGTCTGTGTGTTTGTGTATATATGTGTATATGTGCTTGTGTGTGTGTGTGTGTGTGTGTGTGCTCTCGCGCCTAATATCTCTCGCTATCATTTTTTTTCGCAATCAGACACCTCGAGTGTCACACACCACAAGCTAATGTACAGCGAGCGAACGAGCGCGCGCGTTTGTTTATTTTTTGTGCAGCATCTCGGTAATATTTTGTTGTTAAATATCAATCGTCGTTCGATTGAGTGCACTGATGATAATAAAGAGAAATGCACTGCTATTTGCCAGTTACGAACAAGGTTTTATTGCCAAGTGAACAGATATGACAGCCAAATGTAACTCGAATGTGATCAGACAGTGGCTCGGAGACACAACGACAGACTTGACTCACATATATGCACACTAATTCACGCACAAGACGAACCTTATCGGCTTAGACCCCTAGGAATGTTAATGGTTAGATAAAGCAATTCAACTCAACTGTTTCCCCAACTGTGATTTGTTTCGCCGACTTTACTGCTGACAGGCCACTGGGACCAGCAATGATGAACAGATCACCGCCAGATGAGGGACTTGTGTGAAAGCAGACACAGAGACACTATAGTCGAGTCGATCACACTAAAACCTCGAGGCACAGGCAAATAGCTCTTTTTATTGTGTGAATGCATTAACGCAATAGTGCAATTCAAAGCCCGCGCAACACAAAACAGTACTGGCTCTAATTATCTCTCTCTCTCTCTCTCTCTCTCTCTCTCTCTCTCTCTCTCTTTCTCTAACTCTCTATCTCTCTCTCTCTCTCTCTCTCTCTCTCTCTCTCTCTCTCTCTCAGGGACTGTGAGTACCCAAATGGTCGACTTCTTCGACAGGTTCCATTTGGATAAGTATGGGGTGCCACTAAAAATAAAATAACTTGCGACAGGAGGGGCTTAGATAGAGTTTTCTTCTGCCGGACAGACGGACTGACGGACGGACAGACAGACAGAAAACTATTAGCCTACACATTGGCTTTATTAGCCACGCCTGTCGCGAGTTATTTTATTTTTAGTGGCACCCCATATGGATAAGAAAGCACTACCCGAGTTAGCTGAGACCGTTTTGTCATGTTCAGTGCGTATGATTCACTTTCACATTTATGGCTAGACATTTTGTTTGACTTATATTTACAGTATTTACACCACTTACAGTATTCACATTGTTTTACAGTATTCATTTTTTGTAACCCTCAAATTTCATGTATATAACTATTGTCTTATCAGATTGATTACTATGCTGTGTCGTAAGGCAACTCACTAGTTTTGTGAGCAGCTCCTTCTTTGGTTAGTTTTGAACTAATAAAGACCGTTTATCTCTCTCTCTCTCTCTCTCTCTCCTTCGCTCGCTTGATCCCCCTGCTTCACCCTCATACCACACTCACACACAAGACGGAGTGAGGCACCGAACACGGCGCGCATTAGTTCGAGCTAAGACAGCAGAGAGAAAACGAGCGGAGAGAGATTGAATAGTCCTTCGCGCTGAGTAAATCGCCTCGCGTGACATTAGCGACAATAAAAGACGCATGTGGTCTTGGTCGCAGCAGTAAAACCATCTGCGCCACAGATTACATTTCGTTTGTGATTTTGCTTGTGTGTCCACTGTGTGACACTGTCCAGATGGCCTGAGAGGGGGCAGAGAGGACAATTAGCACTGCATGGAAGATTGAACTGCAGGACACAATCATCGGGGGTCATGCCACTCGAGAGGGGGGCACATATATCTGCAATGCATTAGGAGGACTTAAGGACAGTCGTTAAGCATTTTACTGCTGCTCACCCTCCTCACTCCCTCCCCATTAACCTCTCTGCCTTGGCCAGTAGTCGAACCTCAAACACGGCATTCGCTCTCTTCCAGTCGTTCTGTTCGCACGGTTCCTCTTGTTTCTAGTGTCGATAGCTTGTCCTCAATCTCAATTATCATTTATAATTCTCGTTATTTCGTTCCAAATTCATTATTTGACTATTGTCATCAAATTATGAGTCGTCAGTCAGTACCAAGTCCATCTCAACTCGGCCTGTTCGCTTTTGCCTTGTTTCTGTTGCCCATTGCCCTCTGTCCAACGGCTGTTTCAACTGCACACTCACACACACACAGAGACACTCCATTGCATCATACTTCTATCTACTGGCTCCACATATCCATCACATTAACCACAAGTCATCTCACAAGTGCATCCACCAACATCTCAGAAAATCACATTAGTTGACATTCCGTTTGTCTGCGAGTTGTCATATTCGTTAGTCATTGCCGTATTCGATCTATAGATTTGAACTCAAACGCGCACACACACAGTCACACAATCATCACTCAGCAAAGTGAGCTTTGTCACACACTCACAAAGTGCTTTACCCTTTTCGCGATCGTCACCGTCCACCGCACCACTCCACTACGTTCTTCGAGCATTATCGTGTCCCTAGATTGCTATTTCGTTATTACCCAATCGTAGTGTCATCTCGTTTAATCATCATTAATATAGCGATTTGGTGCAGTGTTCGGTTTCTTTTGTATGCCACTTTGATCAAGGTCTTCTTCATTGTGTGTTACTACTTCTCGAGTGCGCTCACCCACTTACACACACACACAAAAGCAGAACCCATTTGTCTTGAGCGATCGTCCACCATCAACTCCACTACGTTCGTTGATCATAATCGTGTACACAAATTAGGTTCTCGACATCACATAGTCGTAGTGACCACTGGCCGAATCATCATCTGTCATCATCGCCATTTGGTGCACTGATCGATTGCTCCTGATAGGCCACTTTGATTAATTTCTTCTTCATTGTGTGTTACTACTTCATTGGTCACCTCAATTGAAACCCCAACAGTAGACATCAATCAGCACTAAGTGCATCTGTACATCACTCCACCATTGCTTCTGCTATTTCCTCGGGCCACAAGTCTCTAACATCCATCTTCATATCCGTAAATCACATTGGTTGACCGCCCGTTTGAATGTAAGTTAACATTGGCTATTCACACTATTCACTAACACGTTCGCACACAATCAACGAGCACAGAGAGCACTGTCACACACATATATTCACAAAGGCCCTTCTTTTACTTTTGCGCGATCGAAGCAGTCCATCACACATCACTAGGATCGTCGATCATAATCGTGTACCTAGATTGTCATCTCGTTATCACTCAATCGTAGTGTCCTATCATCAGATTATCAAAATAAATCATATTAGTGCATTTTACGATTGTTCCTGACTTTGACTTTAAAGTGCATTTCGAACTTGCCTGTTCGCTCTACTACTGCTTCTACTGCCCATAATTTCCAACTACTACGACTTCACACACCCACACAGACAGCCCATTGTATCCTTTTTCAATCTACTGAATCCACATATCAATCACCTTAACTCCGAGTCTTATCTGAAAATCACATTTGTTGACCGCACGTTTGAGTGTAAGTTGTTATTCGCTATATTAGATCGATAGATTTGTGCTCGAACACACACGCACACAATCATCACCTAGCACAGAGTGCATACTCACAAGACATGACACATTGCTCGTGCACGACCGTGACCGTCAACCGCACCACTCTACTCTACTCGTCGATCATATTCATGTCCCTATATTGCCAACTCGCCGAATCATAATTAATATCATCATTTAGTGCACTGTTCGATTGCCCCTTATATGCCACTTATCAAGTTCTTCTTTGAGTGTTGCTACTTCATTTAACCACCTCAATTGAAACCCTAACAGTTTACTTCATATTCGATAGATTGAATTTAGCGAATACTCGCGCACAAAATAATCACTTAGCATAGAGTTAACTGTCACAGACAGATTCACAAGGCACCACTCTTCTCTTGCACAATCATAACGGCTCAACACACTCCATACGTCCATTGTATCCTCTTTCTGTTTACTGAATCCAAATGTCAATCATCTTGACCCCAATTCGTCAGTCAGTACGAAGTGCATCTGTGCATCACTCCACTATTGCTTCTGCCCATTCGGTCTTTCCAACTGATCTTTTTGTTGTTTCTGATATTGATTTATATCCACGGATCACCTCAATTGAAAACCTAACTCTAGTGATACTTCTTTTTTGTCGACACTCAAGTGAATCATTGTGTGTGTGTTTGTGTCCCAAAATAATCGACATTGTTACTACTTCATTTGACCAGATCACATCTTCTTCGTCCTAATCCTGAAATACTATACTTTATCATGTCATCCTCTATGAACCATTCAGATTTGCTTGTGTTGTGGACAAAGTTTCTTGCCACCGAGAAGAAAGCCACTCGGAAGTGGTTTCTAGAAGAGTTTAATCAACTATATGATCGAATGTTCGATTCGCTATCCCAGAGATTTATTAAATTTCTGCCAGAGAACGGATATCCTTTGGAAGGTTGTGGTGTTGACTCTCAAGAGGTGAATGCATTGGATCAGGAGGAGTTACCCAATCCTAAAGTGGCAGGCACTTTGAATGTGTCGATTATCAAACAAGAGTTTGATGATGACCAATTAAACAACAATTCGCCTAGTCGACAGTCGACGTATCAGGATGAATCTGATCATTTCGAAGCCCCTAATACCCAAGTGTTTCACTCAACAGCATTCTATGATCAATCAACAGCTTCAACTTCTGCCACCCCAAATAGTTTCGTTCCAATTCAGCCACAATTCGAGAATCAAACAACAATTTACGACCATCAACAACCGGGTGGACAAGTGTACAATGCCACTGACAATGACACTCAACATGATGGACGCGAGATCGATGATGAGTTCGATGATGAGATTAGCATCAAGGAAGAAGATCTTGATGATGAGGAGGGAGATAATGAGATTCTGGCGAACGACATAGATGCATTTGCAAATGAGAGCCGCCAAGGCGGAGAAAATGCTCAAATCAACCAAATGCCAATGAAAATACATTCGACAAATTCATATTTGCCCAATGCTATTGATATTGACACTCAACAAGAAGGGCACAAGACCGATGATGAGTTCGATGATGATATTAGCATCAAGGAAGAAGATCTTGATGATGAGGAGGGTGATAATGAGATTCTGGCGAACGACATAGATGCATTTGCAAATGAGAGTGGTGAATATGCTCAAAACAAACAAATTCCAATGGAAATGTTGATGGAGAATCTTTATGTACCCAATGACAATGAAATTCGACAAGGGAATAGTTTCGAACCAGAGATTAAGGAAGAGTTCAGTGACGATGAACAAATTATTGAGGATGAGGACGAGGAGATGGAGGACCAAGACGAAGATGAAGATGATGAAGCAGATTATGAGGAGAATAGTGATTTGATGGAAAGCAACCAAGAAGATGTTGATGATGACGAACAAATGAATGAAGATGGAGAGATTAATGAAGTGGTTGACAATGAGAATGATGATTATCGATCTTTGGATGATCCAATAAGGAATTGTCAACCGCAATCAAGTAAACAATTTCAAGTAATCACCCGAAAGTCTACGAGAATCTTGGATCTCAAACGGATTCATGATGAGCAACAGAAACAGAATGAAATAATCAATCAGCACAATCAGGATGACGATGAGACTGAAGAAGAATATGATGAATATGATGATGATAGTGATAATGATTCTGATGGAGAACAACATAGAGGCCCTACCCAACCAGCTAAACGATCACGACAATCTCGACCCTCGACTTTGAATAGTACTGAAGAGAAACAAATCATCACTCACAGTCTTCAGTGTCCTAATTGTAGTCTATCATTTGCTAAAGACCAATTAAACGGACATATGAAAACTGTTCATCATCTTGATCGCTATTGTTGTTCTGTCAAGGATTGTCGTGAATCGTTTGTTGGCAGGTAAGTTCAATTGCTCTTTGGTTGTATAATCAACAAACCAACTAACCAATTGTTTATATTATAAACCATAGCCAAGCTCTAAGTAACCACATCGAACAATCGCATCAACCTACCAATAAATTGCACTGTGACAAGTGTAACCGAATTTTCACAACTCATACGCTTTTGTACACTCACAACTGTGTTATTCATCAGTTAGGACACTTTCAATGTGCATTTCCCGGGTGTACATTCACGGGAAAATGGAGAAGAAAAATTATCCTTCATTATCAGCAAAAACACAAAGAAAGACCTGAAATTGTTTGTGAAAAATCTGGTTGTAACTATAGAACCAAGAATCGAACTCGTTTCAAGGAACACGAATACAAACATCGCGGACTCAAACCCTACCGTTGCACAGCCTGTCAATATTCAAGTGCTTCTAAAGAAGCCACAATGGACCATATTAAACGAAATCATTTTAAATCAAAATCTTCAACAAGTTCCAATCTCAACATGACAAACCGAAACAAACCCGAGAATTTCATTCAATTTGATGATAAATTGTGAAACACATTTGTTATGTTCCACGTTACTCTTAATTAGTCGGCCTCACCCTACTACCTGTCCATTTGATTATCCATTTGATACCGTACCACTCATCTTCATCATTATCATCTGAATTATTGTCCACCGCCTACTATCTCTCCATTGGCACATCTACACGAACAGCTTCCGAGTACAGATGATACCGTACCACTAACCATCATCATCAACTCAATTATCGGCTTACTCCTACTACCTCTCCATTGGCACATCTGAACGAACAGCTTCCGAGTAGAGATGATACCGTACCACTAACCATCATCATCAACTCAATTATCGGCTTACTCCTACTACCTCTCCATTGGCACATCTGAACGAACAGCTTCCGAGTACAGATGATACCGTACCACTAACCATCATCATCAACTCAATTATCGGCTTACTTCTACTACCTCTCCATTGGCACATCTGAACGAACAGCTTCCGAGTAGAGATGATACCGTACCACTAACCATCATCATCATCTCAATTATCGTCCTCCGACTACTACCTCTCCATTGGCACATCTGAACGAATAGCTTCCGAGTACAGATGATACCGTACCACTAACCATCATCATCAACTCAATTATCGGCTTACTCCTACTACCTCTCCATTGGCACATCTGAACGAACAGCTTCCGAGTAGAGATGATACCGTACCACTCACCATCATCATCATCTCAATTATCATCCTTCGACTACTACCTCTCCATTGGCACATCTGAACGAATAGCTTCCGAGTACAGATGATACCGTACCACTAACCATCATCATCAACTCAATTATCGGCTTACTCCTACTACCTCTCCATTGGCACATCTGAACGAACAGCTTCCGAGTACAGATGATACCGTACCACTAACCATCATCATCAACTCAATTATCGGCTTACTCCTACTACCTCTCCATTGGCACATCTGAACGAATAGCTTCCGAGTACAGATGATACCGTACCACTAACCATCATCATCAACTCAATTATCGGCTTACTCCTACTACCTCTCCATTGGCACATCTGAACGAACAGCTTCCGAGTACAGATGATACCGTACCACAAACCATCATCATCAACTCAATTATCGGCTTACTCCTACTACCTCTCCATTGGCACATCTGAACGAATAGCTTCCGAGTACAGATGATACCGTACCACTAACCATCATCATCAACTCAATTATCGGCTTACTCCTACTACCTCTCCATTGGCACATCTGAACGAACAGCTTCCGAGTACAGATGATACCGTACCACTCACCATCATCTTCATCTCAATTATCGGCCTTAGCCTACTACCTGCACATTGGGACATCTGTACGAACAGCTTCCGAGTACAGATGATACCGTACCACTCACCATCATCTTCATCTCAATTATCGTCCTTCGACTACTACCTCTCCATTGGCACATCTGAACGAATAGCTTCCGAGTACAGATGATACCGTACCACTAAC
The DNA here is from genome assembly GCA_023373905.1 of Rhizoglyphus robini. Lineage (NCBI taxonomy): Eukaryota > Metazoa > Arthropoda > Arachnida > Sarcoptiformes > Acaridae > Rhizoglyphus > Rhizoglyphus robini. The sequence goes on along the minus strand of JAKIJQ010000227.1, from coordinate 29,745 downwards.
CATCATCATCATCTCAATTATCGTCCTCCGACTACTACCTCTCCATTGGCACATCTGAACGAATAGCTTCCGAGTAGAGATGATACCGTACCACTAACCATCATCATCAACTCAATTATCGGCTTACTCCTACTACCTCTCCATTGGCACATCTGAACGAACAGCTTCCGAGTACAGATGATACCGTACCACTCACCATCATCTTCATCTCAATTATCGGTTTCCGCCTACTACCTCTAAATTGGCACATCTGCACGAACAGCTTCCGAGTACAGATGATACCGTACCACTCACCATCATCATCAACTCAATTATCGTCCTTCGACTACTACCTCTCCATTGGCACATCTGAACGAATAGCTTCCGAGTACAGATGATACCGTACCACTAACCATCATCATCAACTCAATTATCGGCTTACTCCTACTACCTCTCCATTGGCACATCTGAACGAACAGCTTCCGAGTAGAGATGATACCGTACCACTCACCATCATCATCATCTCAATTATCGTCCTTCGACTACTACCTCTCCATTGGCACATCTGAACGAACAGCTTCCGAGTTCAGATGATACCGTACCACTAATCATCATCATCTCATTGGTCTGCCTGAGCCTACTACCTGCACATTTGGAACATCTGTACGAATGGTTTCCGAATGCAACCAACAACCAATAAAAAAACATAGATTGTTCAAGACGCTGTCTTTAAAAAGTTTATTCTAATAAAGTTTAATGATAACTTGATTAATTTAACAAATTCTACTCAATTTAGTCAATTCATTTCAAGTATGGGTGAACAAGCACAACTAAACATTGATTATGATGACTCTAACAATCAAATGATATAATTAGAGGAGCGAACTGACGAACGAACATCCGAGCGAAGCGAGGATGTGAGAGAGATAGTGAGTGACGAGTCTACCCCAAAAATTTAGGAGAATTGGATTTCTTGTCCGGATAACTCCTCCGAAACCACTGCATGGATCGGTCTAAAAATTTAATACAATGTTCTGGTTGGGGTGTAGATGTGCAGAGCGAAAATAGATCACTGTAGGTCAAAGGGCAACGGAGTTATGATTTATTGAAAATCCCAAATTTTGCATAGAAATGTGTAGGGCCCGAGTGTCAACAGTGGCTGTGTGACACAGACAAGCACACACGCCGAGCCGCACGCCCGCTGTGCGCAAAGAGGATGCGCAGTGACAAACACACTCACACTGGAGTGCTGTGATTGTAGGTGTAATTGTGCTTACATTGGACCAAATTTCATCATGTTGACCGTAACTGTTTTTGTAGATATCAAAACATTTACAAGGTCTGTGTAATCTATTAAATAGAAGCAATACAATTGGAGCATTCATCTCCCGACTATCTATTACATTTACAATTAAAGCACGTTTAATTTACCAAATTCTTGGCACAGCACTGTTTTGGTGCATAACTCAAAGTAATATTAAACACAATTACTTTTTAAAGTATATTTGTTTGTAACGTGTTTTTACGAAGTCATTCGAGTAGTGTCACAGCACAATTGTCAACTACAGGGCAATATTGTTTTCATCTATATTATTTCATCTATGTGTTTTTAAGGATAATACGAATTACCGTAATTTTCGGTAGATAAGTCGCATGTCTAGATAAGTCGCAGTGAGCAATTTTTTCTTGTTTCAATGTTCATTGTATAAGTCGCACTTATGGATAAGTCGCACTTTAAGAAATTGTATCAAAATAGGCTAAATAAAGGTCAGAAAAGCACCATATAATGCCTTAAACTATACTTGGCAATATGAACTTCCCATTTTAAAAAAAATTCTTACATAAGTCGCACCTATAGATAAGTCGCAGAAAGCAAAAAATTTGTGTTTAGAGTGCGACTTATCTACCGAAAATTACGGTAAATTATGTAGAATATTTAGTATTTTATTTTTACAAGAAAAACCGCAAGGCGTGAAGCGGCTAAAGCCTGGCTTCACGCTCTTGCGAAACCTCCGCTGCGCTGCGGTTTGTTTTTCTTGTAAAAAACACCCTTCGGGTGGATTGATTCGACCCGATTGAAGTAAAAGAATATCAATTGTTCAATGGATTCAATATAGACAACCTATTTTAGTAAACGTTAGAAATGATCTTAAAATAATGATTAGTGTAAGTGTTTGTGTACGCAAGTATCAAATTGAGTTGATGCATTTTCAACCAATATTTCGTAATTTGGCTGAAGATTTTTAAATTTAGATTTGGAAACAAACCACATAAATAATGCATTGACCAAACGTTTAAAACAATTAATTAAAACATGTAAAACCAATGTAAAGAAGATTTAACGACATTTTAGTTGCATTTCGCTGGAAGTCACATTCCAATTTAATCATACCAATAGTAGAATATCGACAAAATGTCTTTCAAATTTCGATACCACTGGTAAGATTTAGTACATTTTCGTTAGTAAACTTGAACTCAAAAGACTAAAGATTTGTGAAAATGTTTAAGCATTTTGAGCATTGATCTAGGTAATGGAAGAAATATGTCAACTGAGACTCGATCATTGAGCCCGCCAGGGTGGTATGCGAGCCCGCATCGAAGAAATGGTTGTTGCATTGATACATTGATAATGAATGAAATTAAACAACTGTTAATTTCCATATGCTTGAGTGCCCTCAGCAATAACTCAATTTCTTTTGTACTGATCAACTTGTTCTCAATTAGATTATTCTACAAATTGGCATAATTTGGCAAAAAGGCAATTAAAGTTTTTATTTGTCTGCAGAAACTGTTACCATTCAAATGTCTTGTTGTTTGACGCACATTCTATCGGATACTTTTGGGTTGAGAGCTATACCAAGATGACATGTCACACAGTGTACACTAATTCTGTGGAGAGGTTGAGCTTGGGGTTTTCTTCCTCGATTCGCAATAGACAAAACTGACGTTCTTCTAGATTCTCAGGGAAGTTGAGACTGAGACTAAGAATTGATCATATTTGACTTTGCACATTTGATCATAATTGGCTATACTTTAGACACACAGTGCAATATGCTTCTGTCGGCACGTTCAATCACAATAAGTAAAAGACATTTCTCAATTAGATAATCCTTGTAATCTACATTTTTCTTGAACTAAGCTGATAAAAAAAACTTCTTCATGCAAACAGAAATTCGTGGAAGTTGAAGTAAGACAAGGTTTGGCAAAAGAGTAAAAGACTGAGAACAATTCAGGGAAGATTAGTCAAATGATACTTTCTGTTGCCATTAATGCAGTAGTTCTTGGTCTGTGCCAAACATTTGATGCAGAAACACAATCCATGACGGCGATATTACGCCAACCTAGAGTTGGCTATTCGGTATTTCCGTAGAGGGCTGATCGATGAGTTGAGTTTGAATGTTGTGACCAACCTCAGACGGCCCGTGAATACTGTGAAGTATTGAAAAAGATAGCCACCAAAGGTGGAGAATGCTTCACATCACATATTTTGAACGATTCCGAATAGATGCAATAGATTCACTTTTGCATAACAAAGTAGAAATTGGTCTATTTTGAAAATAGTGATGACTAAAGAAACAATTCGGGTTCTTGAACTTCAAGACTAGAAGTAACATATTCTTTGTTGTTTCGTAGATACTTGATTTCGGTATCAAAACAATATTAATACAAAGTCGATTAACAAATGAACAAAACACAATGCAGGTCATAACTAACATTATTGATAAACACATTTCAGGAGTAGATATCGCGCTTAATTAAATCAAATTAATTCCGTAAATCTAAGTAAAGCAAACTAATTAAAGCATATGCATCAAAACAAATCAAGGTGAACAGCAACAGCTGAAATGTCAGTAAAGTAAACACAAACGCACGACTGATTTGTTGTGTGAGCGCGTGAGCGGTGGCTCCCCCAACCGACGACACGGACAGGACAGCACAGAAAGTGACTGTGCTGGCTAATTGAACGAACTTAAAGAGCGCCTCTGCCTTCCACAGTGCTATCCGCCATTAATAGCAGATTCAAGAAAAAGGAGGAGTTTGTGTGTAATGTAAACAGTTACAGCAGAGGTGGAGCCAAAAACGACTACGATATTTAAGTATAAGATAAATATATATTTTTGATAGATCGATTGTAATTATAAAGCTGCAGCTCATGAGATGGAAGATTAAAGTAAGCGATATTTGTTTTATCTTTATGGTAATGTTCAGAATGCACTATTTCTGCTGTCTTTAGAGAATTTTTTGAATGATTTGTACTTCACGACTAAACGAACGAAAATTCACTCTAACTTTTAGAGCTTCAGAGTAAAAACAGTTTTCAGTTTAAATTTTAAACTTTAAAAGATGCTTTTAAATCAGTTAAAATGCTAAAGCATTTTCCATGTTTTAATTCCGCTAGCTCCGAATAATGCCAACATGATCACTTATCTTTTTGCACCTTGAAGCTATTCAAACTCAATACGAGATGTGATCTGTTTTCTGAAAATCTTTTGATTGTACTTGATTGTGAAAGTATGAATAGTTTTCCCAAAACAGTGAAAACTGTCTTTGTATTATATTAAAAGTTATGAAACATTTTCAAAAGGCTTAATACATAAACTTTAGAGGATTTTTTGTCGATGATTTTGTTACAAAATAATGTGCACCTAAAATACTTGAGGTTACTATCACTTGAAGCAAGTGATTTCTAAGGATACATTTTCTATCTCCTATACCGTTCGCTCCGACACTCACTCACTCACTCAATGATGTGGTGATGATGACTGTTGTGCATTGTGAACAACCTGACAAAGATCGTTTTAAACAACCTTCATATACCAAATGCTCATTGGACACAGACACTCACTCACTCACTCAATGATGTGGTGATGATGACTGTTGTGCATTGTGAACAACCTGACAAAGATCGTTTTAAACAACCTTCATATACCAAATGCTCATTGGACACTCACTCACTCACTCAATGATGTGGTGATGATGACTGTTGTGCTTTGTGAACAACCTGACAAAGATCGTTTTAAACAACCTTCATATACCAAATGCTCATTGGACACAGACACTCACTCACTCAATGATGTGGTGATGATGACTGTTGTGCTTTGTGAACAACCTGACAAAGATCGTTTTAAACAACCTTCATATACCAAATGCTCATTGGACACAGACACACACTCACTCACTCACTCAATGATGTGGTGATGATGACTGTTGTGCTTTGTGAACAACCTGACAAAGATCGTTTTAAACAACCTTCATATACCAAATGCTCATTGGACACACACTCACTCACTCACTCAATGATGTGGTGATGATGACTGTTGTGCTTTGTGAACAACCTGACAAAGATCGTTTTAAACAACCTTCATATACCAAATGCTCATTGGACACAGACACTCACTCACTCACTCAATGATGTGGTGATGATGACTGTTGTGCATTGTGAACAACCTGACAAAGATCGTTTTAAACAACCTTCATATACCAAATGCTCATTGGACACAGACACACACTCACTCACTCACTCAATGATGTGGTGATGATGACTGTTGTGCTTTGTGAACAACCTGACAAAGATCGTTTTAAACAACCTTCATATACCAAATTCTCATTGGACACAGACACTCACTCACTCACTCAATGATGTGGTGATGATGACTGTTGTGCTTTGTGAACAACCTGACAAAGATCGTTTTAAACAACCTTCATATACCAAATGCTCATTGGACACAGACACTCACTCACTCACTCAATGATGTGGTGATGATGACTGTTGTGCTTTGTGAACAACCTGACAAAGATCGTTTTAAACAACCTTCATATACCAAATGCTCATTGGACACAGACACTCACTCACTCACTCAATGATGTGGTGATGATGACTGTTGTGCATTGTGAACAACCTGACAAAGATCGTTTTAAACAACCTTCATATACCAAATGCTCATTGGACACACACTCACTCACTCAATGATGTGGTGATGATGACTGTTGTGCTTTGTGAACAACCTGACAAAGATCGTTTTAAACAACCTTCATATACCAAATGCTCATTGGACACAGACACTCACTCACTCACTCAATGATGTGGTGATGATGACTGTTGTGCTTTGTGAACAACCTGACAAAGATCGTTTTAAACAACCTTCATATACCAAATGCTCATTGGACACAGACACACACACACTCACACACTGATGTGGTGATGATGACTGTTGTGCTTTGTGAACAACCTGACAAAGATCGTTTTAAACAACCTTCATATACCAAATGCTCATTGGACACAGACACTCACTCACTCACTCAATGATGTGGTGATGATGACTGTTGTGCATTGTGAACAACCTGACAAAGATCGTTTTAAACAACCTTCATATACCAAATGCTCATTGGACACAGACACTCACTCACTCACTCAATGATGTGGTGATGATGACTGTTGTGCTTTGTGAACAACCTGACAAAGATCGTTTTAAACAACCTTCATATACCAAATGCTCATTGGACACACACTCACTCACTCAATGATGTGGTGATGATGACTGTTGTGCTTTGTGAACAACCTGACAAAGATCGTTTTAAACAACCTTCATATACCAAATTCTCATTGGACACAGACACACACACACTCACTCAATGATGTGGTGATGATGACTGTTGTGCTTTGTGAACAACCTGACAAAGATCGTTTTAAACAACCTTCATATACCAAATGCTCATTGGACACAGACACTCACTCACTCACTCAATGATGTGGTGATGATGACTGTTGTGCATTGTGAACAACCTGACAAAGATCGTTTTAAACAACCTTCATATACCAAATGCTCATTGGACACAGACACACACACACTCACTCACTCAATGATGTGGTGATGATGACTGTTGTGCTTTGTGAACAACCTGACAAAGATCGTTTTAAACAACCTTCATATACCAAATGCTCATTGGACACAGACACTCACTCACTCACTCACTCAATGATGTGGTGATGATGACTGTTGTGCTTTGTGAACAACCTGACAAAGATCGTTTTAAACAACCTTCATATACCAAATTCTCATTGGACACAGACACACACACACTCACTCACTCAATGATGTGGTGATGATGACTGTTGTGCTTTGTGAACAACCTGACAAAGATCGTTTTAAACAACCTTCATATACCAAATGCTCATTGGACACACACTCACTCACTCAATGATGTGGTGATGATTACTGTTGTGCTTTGTGAACAACCTGACAAAGATCGTTTTAAACAACCTTCATATACCAAATGCTCATTGGACACACACTCACTCACTCACTCAATGATGTGGTGATGATGACTGTTGTGCATTGTGAACAATCTGACAAAGATCGTTTTAAACAACCTTCATATACCAAATGCTCATTGGACACACACTCACTCACTCAATGATGTGGTGATGATGACTGTTGTGCTTTGTGAACAACCTGACAAAGATCGTTTTAAACAACCTTCATATACCAAATGCTCATTGGACACAGACACTCACTCACTCACTCACTCAATGATGTGGTAATGATGACTGTTGTGCTTTGTGAACAACCTGACAAAGATCGTTTTAAACAACCTTCATATACCAAATGCTCATTGGACACAGACACACACTCACTCACTCACTCAATGATGTGATGATGATGACTGTTGTGCTTTGTGAACAACCTGACAAAGATCGTTTTAAACAACCTTCATATACCAAATGCTCATTGGACACAGACACACACTCACTCACTCACTCAATGATGTGGTGATGATGACTGTTGTGCTTTGTGAACAACCTGACAAAGATCGTTTTAAACAACCTTCATATACCAAATGCTCATTGGACACAGACACACACTCACTCACTCACTCAATGATGTGGTGATGATGACTGTTGTGCATTGTGAACAACCTGACAAAGATCGTTTTAAACAACCTTCATATACCAAATGCTCATTGGACACACTCACTCACTCACTCAATGATGTGGTGATGATGACTGTTGTGCATTGTGAACAACCTGACAAAGATCGTTTTAAACAACCTTCATATACCAAATGCTCATTGGACACACACACTCACTCACTCAATGATGTGGTGATGATGACTGTTGTGCATTGTGAACAACCTGACAAAGATCGTTTTAAACAACCTTCATATACCAAATGCTCATTGGACACAGACACACACTCACTCACTCACTCAATGATGTGATGATGATGACTGTTGTGCTTTGTGAACAACCTGACAAAGATCGTTTTAAACAACCTTCATATACCAAATGCTCATTGGACACAGACACACACTCACTCACTCACTCAATGATGTGGTGATGATGACTGTTGTGCATTGTGAACAACCTGACAAAGATCGTTTTAAACAACCTTCATATACCAAATGCTCATTGGACACAGACACACACTCACTCACTCACTCAATGATGTGGTGATGATGACTGTTGTGCTTTGTGAACAACCTGACAAAGATCGTTTTAAACAACCTTCATATACCAAATGCTCATTGGACACACACACTCACTCACTCAATGATGTGGTGATGATGACTGTTGTGCATTGTGAACAACCTGACAAAGATCGTTTTAAACAACCTTCATATACCAAATGCTCATTGGACACACACTCACTCACTCACTGATGTGGTGATGATGACTGTTGTGCTTTGTGAACAACCAGACAAAGATCGTTTTAAACAACCTTCATATACCAAATGCTCATTGGACACACACTCACTCACTCAATGATGTGGTGATGATGACTGTTGTGCTTTGTGAACAACCTGACAAAGATCGTTTTAAACAACCTTCATATACCAAATGCTCATTGGACACAGACACACACTCACTCACACACTCAATGATGTGGTGATGATGACTGTTGTGCTTTGTGAACAACCTGACAAAGATCGTTTTAAACAACCTTCATATACCAAATGCTCATTGGACACAGACACACACACACTCACTCACTCACTGATGTGATGATGATGACTGTTGTGCTTTGTGAACAACCAGACAAAGATCGTTTTAAACAACCTTCATATACCAAATGCTCATTGGACACAGACACACACTCACTCACTCACTCAATGATGTGGTGATGATGACTGTTGTGCTTTGTGAACAACCTGACAAAGATCGTTTTAAACAACCTTCATATACCAAATGCTCATTGGACACAGACACAGACTCACACACACACTCAATGATGTGGTGATGATGACTGTTGTGCTTTGTGAACAACCTGACAAAGATCGTTTTAAACAACCTTCATATACCAAATGCTCATTGGACACAGACTCACTCACTCAATGATGTGGTGATGATGACTGTTGTGCTTTGTGAACAACCTGACAAAGATCGTTTTAAACAACCTTCATATACCAAATGCTCATTGGACACACACTCACTCACTCAATGATGTGGTGATGATGACTGTTGTGCTTTGTGAACAACCTGACAAAGATCGTTTTAAACAACCTTCATATACCAAATGCTCATTGGACACAGACACACACACACTCACTCACTCACTGATGTGATGATGATGACTGTTGTGCTTTGTGAACAACCAGACAAAGATCGTTTTAAACAACCTTCATATACCAAATGCTCATTGGACACAGACACACACACACTCACTCACTCAATGATGTGGTGATGATGACTGTTGTGCTTTGTGAACAACCTGACAAAGATCGTTTTAAACAACCTTCATATACCAAATGCTCATTGGACACAGACACACACTCACTCACTCACTCAATGATGTGGTGATGATGACTGTTGTGCTTTGTGAACAACCTGACAAAGATCGTTTTAAACAACCTTCATATACCAAATGCTCATTGGACACACACTCACTCACTCAATGATGTGGTGATGATGACTGTTGTGCATTGTGAACAACCTGACAAAGGTCGTTTTAAACAACCTTCATATACCAAATGCTCATTGGACACACACTCACTCACTCAATGATGTGGTGATGATGACTGTTGTGCTTTGTGAACAACCTGACAAAGATCGTTTTAAACAACCTTCATATACCAAATGCTCATTGGACACACACTCACTCACTCAATGATGTGGTGATGATGACTGTTGTGCTTTGTGAACAACCTGACAAAGATCGTTTTAAACAACCTTCATATACCAAATGCTCATTGGACACAGACACACACTCACTCACTCACTCAATGATGTGGTGATGATGACTGTTGTGCTTTGTGAACAACCTGACAAAGATCGTTTTAAACAACCTTCATATACCAAATGCTCATTGGACACACACTCACTCACTCACTCAATGATGTGGTGATGATGACTGTTGTGCATTGTGAACAACCTGACAAAGATCGTTTTAAACAACCTTCATATACCAAATGCTCATTGGACACAACACTCACTCACTCAATGATGTGGTGATGATGACTGTTGTGCTTTGTGAACAACCTGACAAAGATCGTTTTAAACAACCTTCATATACCAAATGCTCATTGGACACAGACACACACTCACTCACTCACTCAATGATGTGGTGATGATGACTGTTGTGCTTTGTGAACAACCTGACAAAGATCGTTTTAAACAACCTTCATATACCAAATGCTCATTGGACACAGACACACACTCACTCACTCACTCAATGATGTGGTGATGATGACTGTTGTGCTTTGTGAACAACCTGACAAAGATCGTTTTAAACAACCTTCATATACCAAATGCTCATTGGACACAGACACACACTCACTCACTCACTCAATGATGTGGTGATGATGACTGTTGTGCTTTGTGAACAACCTGACAAAGATCGTTTTAAACAACCTTCATATACCAAATGCTCATTGGACACACACTCACTCACTCAATGATGTGGTGATGATGACTGTTGTGCTTTGTGAACAACCTGACAAAGATCGTTTTAAACAACCTTCATATACCAAATGCTCATTGGACACTCACTCACTCACTCAATGATGTGGTGATGATGACTGTTGTGCTTTGTGAACAACCTGACAAAGATCGTTTTAAACAACCTTCATATACCAAATGCTCATTGGACACTCACTCACTCACTCAATGATGTGGTGATGATGACTGTTGTGCTTTGTGAACAACCTGACAAAGATCGTTTTAAACAACCTTCATATACCAAATGCTCATTGGACACACCACTCACTCACTCAATGATGTGGTGATGATGACTGTTGTGCTTTGTGAACAACCTGACAAAGATCGTTTTAAACAACCTTCATATACCAAATGCTCATTGGACACAGACACACACTCACTCACTCACTCAATGATGTGGTGATGATGACTGTTGTGCTTTGTGAACAACCTGACAAAGATCGTTTTAAACAACCTTCATATACCAAATGCTCATTGGACACAGACACACACTCACTCACTCACTCAATGATGTGGTGATGATGACTGTTGTGCTTTGTGAACAACCTGACAAAGATCGTTTTAAACAACCTTCATATACCAAATGCTCATTGGACACAGACACACACTCACTCACTCACTCAATGATGTGGTGATGATGACTGTTGTGCTTTGTGAACAACCTGACAACGATCGTTTTAAACAACCTTCATATACCAAATGCTCATTGGACACAGACACACACTCACTCACTCACTCAATGATGTGGTGATGATGACTGTTGTGCTTTGTGAACAACCTGACAATGACCGTTTTAAACAACCTTCATATACCAAATGCTCATTGGACACAGACACACACTCACTCACTCACTCACTGATGTGGTGATGATGACTGTTGTGCTTTGTGAACAACCTGACAAAGATCGTTTTAAACAACCTTCATATACCAAATGCTCATTGGACACAGACACACACTCACTCACTCACTCAATGATGTGGTGATGATGACTGTTGTGCTTTGTGAACAACCTGACAACGATCGTTTTAAACAACCTTCATATACCAAATGCTCATTGGACACTCACTCACTCACTCAATGATGTGGTGATGATGACTGTTGTGCTTTGTGAACAACCTGACAACGATCGTTTTAAACAACCTTCATATACCAAATGCTCATTGGACACAGACTCACTCACTCAATGATGTGGTGATGATGACTGTTGTGCTTTGTGAACAACCTGACAAAGATCGTTTTAAACAACCTTCATATACCAAATGCTCATTGGACACAGACACACACTCACTCACTCACTCAATGATGTGGTGATGATGACTGTTGTGCTTTGTGAACAACCTGACAAAGATCGTTTTAAACAACCTTCATATACCAAATGCTCATTGGACACAGACACACACTCACTCACTCACTCAATGATGTGGTGATGATGACTGTTGTGCTTTGTGAACAACCTGACAAAGATCGTTTTAAACAACCTTCATATACCAAATGCTCATTGGACACAGACACACACTCACTCACTCACTCAATGATGTGGTGATGATGACTGTTGTGCTTTGTGAACAACCTGACAAAGATCGTTTTAAACAACCTTCATATACCAAATGCTCATTGGACACAGACACACACTCACTCACTCACTCAATGATGTGGTGATGATGACTGTTGTGCTTTGTGAACAACCTGACAAAGATCGTTTTAAACAACCTTCATATACCAAATGCTCATTGGACACAGACACACACACACTCACTCACTCAATGATGTGGTGATGATGACTGTTGTGCATTGTGAACAACCTGACAAAGATCGTTTTAAACAACCTTCATATACCAAATGCTCATTGGACACACACACACACTCACTCACTCACTCAATGATGTGGTGATGATGACTGTTGTGCTTTGTGAACAACCTGACAAAGATCGTTTTAAACAACCTTCATATACCAAATGCTCATTGGACACAACACTCACTCACTCACTCAATGATGTGGTGATGATGACTGTTGTGCATTGTGAACAACCTGACAAAGATCGTTTTAAACAACCTTCATATACCAAATGCTCATTGGACACAGACACACACACACTCACTCAATGATGTGGTGATGATGACTGTTGTGCATTGTGAACAACCTGACAAAGATCGTTTTAAACAATCTTCATATACCAAATGCTCATTGGACACACACACACACTCACTCACTCACTCAATGATGTGGTGATGATGACTGTTGTGCATTGTGAACAACCTGACAAAGATCGTTTTAAACAACCTTCATATACCAAATGCTCATTGGACACAGACACACACTCACTCACTCACTCCATGATGTGGTGATGATGACTGTTGTGCATTGTGAACAACCTGACAAAGATCGTTTTAAACAACCTTCATATACCAAATGCTCATTGGACACACTCACTCACTCACTCAATGATGTGGTGATGATGACTGTTGTGCATTGTGAACAACCTGACAAAGATCGTTTTAAACAACCTTCATATACCAAATGCTCATTGGACACAACACACACTCACTCACTCAATGATGTGGTGATGATGACTGTTGTGCATTGTGAACAACCTGACAAAGATCGTTTTAAACAACCTTCATATACCAAATGCTCATTGGACACAGACACACACTCACTCACTCACTCAATGATGTGGTGATGATGACTGTTGTGCTTTGTGAACAACCTGACAAAGATCGTTTTAAACAATCTTCATATACCAAATGCTCATTGGACACACACACACACTCACTCACTCACTCAATGATGTGGTGATGATGACTGTTGTGCATTGTGAACAACCTGACAAAGATCGTTTTAAACAACCTTCATATACCAAATGCTCATTGGACACAGACACACACTCACTCACTCACTCAATGATGTGGTGATGATGACTGTTGTGCTTTGTGAACAACCTGACAAAGATCGTTTTAAACAACCTTCATATACCAAATGCTCATTGGACACTCACTCACTCACTCAATGATGTGGTGATGATGACTGTTGTGCATTGTGAACAACATGACAAAGATCGTTTTAAACAACCTTCATATACCAAATGCTCATTGGACACAGACACACACTCACTCACTCACTCAATGATGTGGTGATGATGACTGTTGTGCATTGTGAACAACCTGACAAAGATCGTTTTAAACAACCTTCATATACCAAATGCTCATTGAACACAGACACACACTCACTCACTCAATGATGTGGTGATGATGACTGTTGTGCTTTGTGAACAACCTGACAAAGATCGTTTTAAACAATCTTCATATACCAAATGCTCATTGGACACAGACACACACTCACTCACTCACTCAATGATGTGGTGATGATGACTGTTGTGCATTGTGAACAACCTGACAAAGATCGTTTTAAACAACCTTCATATACCAAATGCTCATTGGACACAGACACACACTCACTCACTCAATGATGTGGTGATGATGACTGTTGTGCTTTGTGAACAACCTGACAAAGATCGTTTTAAACAACCTTCATATACCAAATGCTCATTGGACACTCACTCACTCACTCAATGATGTGGTGATGATGACTGTTGTGCTTTGTGAACAACATGACAAAGATCGTTTTAAACAACCTTCATATACCAAATGCTCATTGGACACAGACACTCACTCACTCACTCACTCAATGATGTGGTGATGATGACTGTTGTGCTTTGTGAACAACCTGACAAAGATCGTTTTAAACAACCTTCATATACCAAATGCTCATTGGACACTCACTCACTCACTCAATGATGTGGTGATGATGACTGTTGTGCTTTGTGAACAACCTGACAAAGATCGTTTTAAACAACCTTCATATACCAAATGCTCATTGGACACTCACTCACTCACTCAATGATGTGGTGATGATGACTGTTGTGCTTTGTGAACAACCTGACAAAGATCGTTTTAAACAACCTTCATATACCAAATGCTCATTGGACACAGACACACACTCACTCACTCACTCAATGATGTGGTGATGATGACTGTTGTGCTTTGTGAACAACCTGACAAAGATCGTTTTAAACAACCTTCATATACCAAATGCTCATTGGACACAGACACACACTCACTCACTCACTCAATGATGTGGTGATGATGACTGTTGTGCTTTGTGAACAACCTGACAAAGATCGTTTTAAACAACCTTCATATACCAAATGCTCATTGGACACAGACACACACTCACTCACTCACTCAATGATGTGGTGATGATGACTGTTGTGCTTTGTGAACAACCTGACAAAGATCGTTTTAAACAACCTTCATATACCAAATGCTCATTGGACACAGACACACACTCACTCACTCACTCAATGATGTGGTGATGATGACTGTTGTGCTTTGTGAACAACCTGACAAAGATCGTTTTAAACAACCTTCATATACCAAATGCTCATTGGACACAGACACACACTCACTCACTCAATGATGTGGTGATGATGACTGTTGTGCTTTGTGAACAACCTGACAAAGATCGTTTTAAACAACCTTCATATACCAAATGCTCATTGGACACAATCACTCACTCACTCAATGATGTGGTGATGATGACTGTTGTGCTTTGTGAACAACCTGACAAAGATCGTTTTAAACAACCTTCATATACCAAATGCTCATTGGACACAGACACACACTCACTCACTCACTCAATGATGTGGTGATGATGACTGTTGTGCTTTGTGAACAACCTGACAAAGATCGTTTTAAACAACCTTCATATACCAAATGCTCATTGGACACAACCACACTCACTCACTCAATGATGTGGTGATGATGACTGTTGTGCTTTGTGAACAACCTGACAAAGATCGTTTTAAACAACCTTCATATACCAAATGCTCATTGGACACAGACACACACTCACTCACTCACTCAATGATGTGGTGATGATGACTGTTGTGCTTTGTGAACAACCTGACAAAGATCGTTTTAAAATACCTTCATATACCAAATGCTCATTGGACACTACACTCACTCACTCAATGATGTGGTGATGATGACTGTTGTGCTTTGTGAACAACCTGACAAAGATCGTTTTAAACAACCTTCATATACCAAATGCTCATTGGACACAGACACACACTCACTCACTCACTCAATGATGTGGTGATGATGACTGTTGTGCTTTGTGAACAACCTGACAAAGATCGTTTTAAAATACCTTCATATACCAAATGCTCATTGGACACAGACACACACACACTCACTCAATGATGTGGTGATGATGACTCTTGTGAATTGTGAACAACCTGACAAAGATCGTTTTAAACAACCTTCATATACCAAATGCTCATTGGACACAGACACACACTCACTCACTCAATGATGTGGTGATGATGACTGTTGTGCTTTGTGAACAACCTGACAAAGATCGTTTTAAACAACCTTCATATACCAAATGCTCATTGGACACAGACACACACTCACTCACTCAATGATGTGGTGATGATGACTGTTGTGCTTTGTGAACAACCTGACAAAGATCGTTTTAAAATACCTTCATATACCAAATGCTCATTGGACACACACTCACTCACTCAATGATATGGTGATGATGACTGTTGTGCTTTGTGAACAACCTGACAAAAATCGTTTTAAATAACCTTTATATACCAAATGCTCATTGGACACAGACACACACTCACTCACTCAATGATGTGGTGATGATGACTGTTGTGCTTTGTGAACAACCTGACAAAGATCGTTTTAAACAACCTTCATATACCAAATGCTCATTGGACACAGACACACACACACTCACTCACTCAATGATGTGGTGATGATGACTGTTGTGCATTGTGAACAACCTGACAAAGATCGTTTTAAACAACCTTCATATACCAAATGCTCATTGGACACAGACACACACTCACTCACTCACTCAATGATGTGGTGATGATGACTGTTGTGCTTTGTGAACAACCTGACAAAGATCGTTTTAAACAACCTTCATATACCAAATGCTCATTGGACACAGACACACACACACTCACTCACTCAATGATGTGGTGATGAAGACTGTTGTGCATTGTGACCAACCTGACAAAGATCGTTTTAAACAACCTTCATATACCAAATGCTCATTGGACACACACTCACTCACTCAATGATGTGGTGATGATGACTGTTGTGCTTTGTGAACAACCTGACAAAGATCGTTTTAAATAACCTTCATATACCAAATGCTCATTGGACACAGACACACACTCACTCACTCACTCAATGATGTGGTGATGATGACTGTTGTGCTTTGTGAACAACCTGACAAAGATCGTTTTAAACAACCTTCATATACCAAATGCTCATTGGACACAGACACACACTCACTCACTCAATGATGTTGTGATGATGACTGTTGTGCATTGTGAACAACCTGACAAAGATCGTTTTAAACAACCTTCATATACCAAATGCTCATTGGACACAGACACACACACACTCACTCACTCAATGATGTGGTGATGAAGACTGTTGTGCATTGTGACCAACCTGACAAAGATCGTTTTAAACAATCTTCATATACCAAATGCTCATTGGACACACACTCACTCACTCAATGATGTGGTGATGATGACTGTTGTGCTTTGTGAACAACCTGACAAAGATCGTTTTAAACAACCTTCATATACCAAATGCTCATTGGACACAGACACACACTCACTCACTCACTCAATGATGTGGTGATGATGACTGTTGTGCTTTGTGAACAACCTGACAAAGATCGTTTTAAACAACCTTCATATACCAAATGCTCATTGGACACAGACACACACTCACTCACTCACTCAATGATGTGGTGATGATGACTGTTGTGCTTTGTGAACAACCTGACAAAGATCGTTTTAAACAACCTTCATATACCAAATGCTCATTGGACACAGACACACACTCACTCACTCACTCAATGATGTGGTGATGATGACTGTTGTGCTTTGTGAACAACCTGACAAAGATCGTTTTAAACAACCTTCATATACCAAATGCTCATTGGACACAGACACACACTCACTCACTCACTCAATGATGTGGTGATGATGACTGTTGTGCTTTGTGAACAACCTGACAAAGATCGTTTTAAACAACCTTCATATACCAAATGCTCATTGGACACAGACACACACTCACTCACTCACTCAATGATGTGGTGATGATGACTGTTGTGCTTTGTGAACAACCTGACAAAGATCGTTTTAAACAACCTTCATATACCAAATGCTCATTGGACACAGACACACACTCACTCACTCACTCAATGATGTGGTGATGATGACTGTTGTGCTTTGTGAACAACCTGACAAAGATCGTTTTAAACAACCTTCATATACCAAATGCTCATTGGACACAGACACACACTCACTCACTCACTCAATGATGTGGTGATGATGACTGTTGTGCTTTGTGAACAACCTGACAAAGATCGTTTTAAACAACCTTCATATACCAAATGCTCATTGGACACAGACACACACTCACTCACTCACTCAATGATGTGGTGATGATGACTGTTGTGCTTTGTGAACAACCTGACAAAGATCGTTTTAAACAACCTTCATATACCAAATGCTCATTGGACACAGACACACACTCACTCACTCACTCAATGATGTGGTGATGATGACTGTTGTGCATTGTGAACAACCTGACAAAGATCGTTTTAAACAACCTTCATATACCAAATGCTCATTGGACACACACTCACTCACTCAATGATGTGGTGATGATGACTGTTGTGCTTTGTGAACAACCTGACAAAGATCGTTTTAAACAACCTTCATATACCAAATGCTCATTGGACACAGACACACACACACTCACTCACTCAATGATGTGGTGATGATGACTGTTGTGCATTGTGAACAACCTGACAAAGATCGTTTTAAACAACCTTCATATACCAAATGCTCATTGGACACACACTCACTCACTCAATGATGTGGTGATGATGACTGTTGTGTATTGTGACCAACCTGACAAAGATCGTTTTAAACAACCTTCAAATACCAAATGCTCATTGGACACAGACACACACACACTCACTCACTCAATGATGTGGTGATGATGACTGTTGTGCTTTGTGAACAACCTGACAAAGATCGTTTTAAACAACCTTCATATACCAAATGCTCATTGGACACACACACACTCACTCACTCAATGATGTGGTGATGATGACTGTTGTGTATTGTGAACAACCTGACAAAGATCGTTTTAAACAACCTTCATATACCAAATGCTCATTGGACACAGACACACACACACTCACTCACTCAATGATGTGGTGATGATGACTGTTGTGCATTGTGACCAACCTGACAAAGATCGTTTTAAACAACCTTCATATACCAAATGCTCATTGGACACAGACACACACTCACTCACTCAATGATGTGGTGATGATGACTGTTGTGCATTGTGAACAACCTGACAAAGATCGTTTTAAACAACCTTCATATACCAAATGCTCATTGGACACAGACACACACTCACTCACTCAATGATGTGGTGATGATGACTGTTGTGCATTGTGAACAACCTGACAAAGATCGTTTTAAACAACCTTCATATACCAAATGCTCATTGGACACAGACTTACTCACTCACTCAATGATGTGGTGATGATGACTGTTGTGTATTGTGACCAACCTGACAAAGATCGTTTTAAACAACCTTCATATACCAAATGCTCATTGGACACAGACTTCACTCACTCACTCAATGATGTGGTGATGATGACTGTTGTGCTTTGTGAACAACCTGACAAAGATCGTTTTAAACAACCTTCATATACCAAATGCTCATTGGACACAGACACACACTCACTCACTCACTCAATGATGTGGTGATGATGACTGTTGTGTATTGTGACCAACCTGACAAAGATCGTTTTAAACAACCTTCATATACCAAATGCTCATTGGACACACACTCACTCACTCAATGATGTGGTGATGATGACTGTTGTGCATTGTGACCAACCTGACAAAGATCGTTTTAAACAACCTTCATATACCAAATGCTCATTGGACACACACTCACTCACTCAATGATGTGGTGATGATGACTGTTGTGCATTGTGAACAACCTGACAAAGATCGTTTTAAACAACCTTCATATACCAAATGCTCATTGGACACAGACACACACACACACACTCACTGATGTGGTGATGATGACTGTTGTGCTTTGTGAACAACCTGACAAAGATCGTTTTAAACAACCTTCATATACCAAATGCTCATTGGACACAGACTCACTCACTCACTCACTCAATGATGTGGTGATGATGACTGTTGTGCTTTGTGAACAACCTGACAAAGATCGTTTTAAACAACCTTCATATACCAAATGCTCATTGGACACAGACACAAACTCACTCACTCAATGATGTGGTGATGATGACTGTTGTGTATTGTGACCAACCTGACAAAGATCGTTTTAAACAACCTTCATATACCAAATGCTCATTGGACACACACTCACTCACTCAATGATGTGGTGATGATGACTGTTGTGCTTTGTGAACAACCTGACAAAGATCGTTTTAAACAACCTTCATATACCAAATGCTCATTGGACACAGACTCACTCACTCACTCACTCAATGATGTGGTGATGATGACTGTTGTGCTTTGTGAACAACCTGACAAAGATCGTTTTAAACAACCTTCATATACCAAATGCTCATTGGACACAGACACACTCACTCACTCAATGATGTGGTGATGATGACTGTTGTGCTTTGTGAACAACCTGACAAAGATCGTTTTAAACAACCTTCATATACCAAATGCTCATTGGACACAGACTCACTCACTCAATGATGTGGTGATGATGACTGTTGTGCTTTGTGAACAACCTGACAAAGATCGTTTTAAACAACCTTCATATACCAAATGCTCATTGGACACAGACACACACTCACTCACTCACTCAATGATGTGGTGATGATGACTGTTGTGCTTTGTGAACAACCTGACAAAGATCGTTTTAAACAACCTTCATATACCAAATGCTCATTGGACACACACACACTCACTCACTCAATGATGTGGTGATGATGACTGTTGTGCTTTGTGAACAACCTGACAAAGATCGTTTTAAACAACCTTCATATACCAAATGCTCATTGGACACAGACACCACTCACTCACTCACTCAATGATGTGGTGATGATGACTGTTGTGCTTTGTGAACAACCTGACAAAGATCGTTTTAAACAACCTTCATATACCAAATGCTCATTGGACACAAACACACACTCACTCACTCGATGATGTGGTGATGATGACTGTTGTGCTTTGTGAACAACCTGACAAAGATCGTTTTAAACAACCTTCATATACCAAATGCTCATTGGACACAGACACACACTCACTCACTCACTCAATGATGTGGTGATGATGACTGTTGTGCTTTGTGAACAACCTGACAAAGATCGTTTTAAACAACCTTCATATACCAAATGCTCATTGGACACTGACACACACTCACTCACTCAATGATGTGGTGATGATGACTGTTGTGCATTGTGAACAACATGACAAAGATCGTTTTAAACAACCTTCATATACCAAATGCTCATTGGACACAGACACTCACTCACTCACTCAATGATGTGGTGATGATGACTGTTGTGCTTTGTGAACAACCTGACAAAGATCGTTTTAAACAACCTTCATATACCAAATGCTCATTGGACACAGACACACACTCACTCACTCAATGATGTGGTGATGATGACTGTTGTGCTTTGTGAACAACCTGACAAAGATCGTTTTAAACAACCTTCATATACCAAATGCTCATTGGACACAACACTCACTCACTCAATGATGTGGTGATGATGACTGTTGTGCATTGTGAACAACCTGACAAAGATCGTTTTAAACAACCTTCATATACCAAATGCTCATTGGACACAGACACACACTCACTCACTCACTCAATGATGTGGTGATGATGACTGTTGTGCTTTGTGAACAACCTGACAAAGATCGTTTTAAACAACCTTCATATACCAAATGCTCATTGGACACAGACACACACTCACTCACTCACTCAATGATGTGGTGATGATGACTGTTGTGCATTGTGAACAACCTGACAAGATCGTTTTAAACAACCTTCATATACCAAATGCTCATTGGACACAGACACACACTCACTCACTCAATGATGTGGTGATGATGACTGTTGTGCTTTGTGAACAACCTGACAAAGATCGTTTTAAACAACCTTCATATACCAAATGCTCATTGGACACAGACACACACTCACTCACTCACTCAATGATGTGGTGATGATGACTGTTGTGCTTTGTGAACAACCTGACAAAGATCGTTTTAAACAACCTTCATATACCAAATGCTCATTGGACACAGACACACACTCACTCACTCAATGATGTGGTGATGATGACTGTTGTGCTTTGTGAACAACCTGACAAAGATCGTTTTAAACAACCTTCATATACCAAATGCTCATTGGACACAGACACACACTCACTCACTCACTCAATGATGTGGTGATGATGACTGTTGTGCTTTGTGAACAACCTGACAAAGATCGTTTTAAACAACCTTCATATACCAAATGCTCATTGGACACACCACACTCACTCACTCAATGATGTGGTGATGATGACTGTTGTGCTTTGTGAACAACCTGACAAAGATCGTTTTAAACAACCTTCATATACCAAATGCTCATTGGACACAGACACACACTCACTCACTCACTCAATGATGTGGTGATGATGACTGTTGTGCTTTGTGAACAACCTGA
This sequence comes from Rhizoglyphus robini, assembly GCA_023373905.1. Lineage (NCBI taxonomy): Eukaryota > Metazoa > Arthropoda > Arachnida > Sarcoptiformes > Acaridae > Rhizoglyphus > Rhizoglyphus robini. The sequence goes on along the minus strand of JAKIJQ010000227.1, from coordinate 6,998 downwards.
CAAAGATCGTTTTAAACAACCTTCATATACCAAATGCTCATTGGACACAGACACACACACACTCACTCAATGATGTGGTGATGATGACTGTTGTGCTTTGTGAACAACCTGACAAAGATCGTTTTAAACAACCTTCATATACCAAATGCTCATTGGACACAGACACACACTCACTCACTCAATGATGTGGTGATGATGACTGTTGTGCTTTGTGAACAACCTGACAAAGATCGTTTTAAACAACCTTCATATACCAAATGCTCATTGGACACAGACACTCACTCACTCAATGATGTGGTGATGATGACTGTTGTGCTTTGTGAACAACCTGACAAAGATCGTTTTAAACAACCTTCATATACCAAATGCTCATTGGACACAGACACACACTCACTCTCTCAATGATGTGGTGATGATGACTGTTGTGCTTTGTGAACAACCTGACAAAGATCGTTTTAAACAACCTTCATATACCAAATGCTCATTGGACACAGACACACACTCACTCACTCACTCAATGATGTGGTGATGATGACTGTTGTGCTTTGTGAACAACCTGACAAAGATCGTTTTAAACAACCTTCATATACCAAATGCTCATTGGACACAGACACTCACTCACTCACTCAATGATGTGGTGATGATGACTGTTGTGCTTTGTGAACAACCTGACAAAGATCGTTTTAAACAACCTTCATATACCAAATGCTCATTGGACACAGACTCACTCACTCACTCACTCAATGATGTGGTGATGATGACTGTTGTGCATTGTGAACAACCTGACAAAGATCGTTTTAAACAACCTTCATATACCAAATGCTCATTGGACACACACACACACACACTCACTCAATGATGTGGTGATGATGACTGTTGTGCTTTGTGAACAACCTGACAAAGATCGTTTTAAACAACCTTCATATACCAAATGCTCATTGGACACAGACACACACTCACTCACTCACTCAATGATGTGGTGATGATGACTGTTGTGCTTTGTGAACAACCTGACAAAGATCGTTTTAAACAACCTTCATATACCAAATGCTCATTGGACACAGACTCACTCACTCACTCACTCAATGATGTGGTGATGATGACTGTTGTGCATTGTGAACAACCTGACAAAGATCGTTTTAAACAACCTTCATATACCAAATGCTCATTGGACACAGACACACACTCACTCACTCACTCAATGATGTGGTGATGATGACTGTTGTGCTTTGTGAACAACCTGACAAAGATCGTTTTAAACAACCTTCATATACCAAATGCTCATTGGACACAGACACTCACTCACTCACTCAATGATGTGGTGATGATGACTGTTGTGCTTTGTGAACAACCTGACAAAGATCGTTTTAAACAACCTTCATATACCAAATGCTCATTGGACACAGACACACACTCACTCACTCAATGATGTGGTGATGATGACTGTTGTGCTTTGTGAACAACCTGACAAAGATCGTTTTAAACAACCTTCATATACCAAATGCTCATTGGACACACACACACACTCACTCACTCACTCAATGATGTGGTGATGATGACTGTTGTGCTTTGTGAACAACCTGACAAAGATCGTTTTAAACAACCTTCATATACCAAATGTTCATTGGACACAGACACACACTCACTCACTCAATGATGTGGTGATGATGACTGTTGTGCTTTGTGAACAACCTGACAAAGATCGTTTTAAACAACCTTCATATACCAAATGCTCATTGGACACAGACACACACTCACTCACTCACTCAATGATGTGGTGATGATGACTGTTGTGCATTGTGAACAACCTGACAAAGATCGTTTTAAACAACCTTCATATACCAAATGCTCATTGGACACACCCACTCACTCACTCACTCAATGATGTGGTGATGATGACTGTTGTGCTTTGTGAACAACCTGACAAAGATCGTTTTAAACAACCTTCATATACCAAATGCTCATTGGACACAGACACACACTCACTCACTCACTCAATGATGTGGTGATGATGACTGTTGTGCTTTGTGAACAACCTGACAAAGATCGTTTTAAACAACCTTCATATACCAAATGCTCATTGGACACAGACACACACTCACTCACTCACTCAATGATGTGGTGATGATGACTGTTGTGCTTTGTGAACAACCTGACAAAGATCGTTTTAAACAACCTTCATATACCAAATGCTCATTGGACACAGACACACACTCACTCACTCAATGATGTGGTGATGATGACTGTTGTGCATTGTGAACAACCTGACAAAGATCGTTTTAAACAACCTTCATATACCAAATGCTCATTGGACACAACACACTCACTCACTCAATGATGTGGTGATGATGACTGTTGTGCTTTGTGAACAACCTGACAAAGATCGTTTTAAACAACCTTCATATACCAAATGCTCATTGGACACAGACACACACTCACTCACTCACTCAATGATGTGGTGATGATGACTGTTGTGCATTGTGAACAACCTGACAAAGATCGTTTTAAACAATCTTCATATACCAAATGCTCATTGGACACAGACACACACTCACTCACTCAATGATGTGGTGATGATGACTGTTGTGCTTTGTGAACAACCTGACAAAGATCGTTTTAAACAACCTTCATATACCAAATGCTCATTGGACACAACACACACTCACTCCACTCAATGATGTGGTGATGATGACTGTTGTGCTTTGTGAACAACCTGACAAAGATCGTTTTAAACAACCTTCATATACCAAATGCTCATTGGACACAGACACACACTCACTCACTCAATGATGTGGTGATGATGACTGTCGTGCATTGTGAACAACCTGACAAAGATCGTTTTAAACAACCTTCATATACCAAATGCTCATTGGACACAGACACACACTCACTCACTCACTCAATGATGTGGTGATGATGACTGTTGTGCATTGTGAACAACCTGACAAAGATCGTTTTAAACAACCTTCATATACCAAATGCTCATTGGACACAGACACTCACTCACTCAATGATGTGGTGATGATGACTGTTGTGCTTTGTGAACAACCTGACAAAGATCGTTTTAAACAACCTTCATATACCAAATGCTCATTGGACACAGACACACACTCACTCACTCAATGATGTGGTGATGATGACTGTTGTGCTTTGTGTACAACCTGACAAAAATCGTTTTAAACAACCTTCATATACCAAATGCTCATTGGACATAGACACTCACTCACTCACTCAATGATGTGGTGATGATGACTGTTGTGCTTTGTGAACAACCTGACAAAGATCGTTTTAAACAACCTTCATATACCAAATGCTCATTGGACACACACCACTCACTCACTCAATGATGTGGTGATGATGACTGTTGTGCTTTGTGAACAACCTGACAAAGATCGTTTTAAACAACCTTCATATACCAAATGCTCATTGGACACAGACACACACTCACTCACTCACTCAATGATGTGGTGATGATGACTGTTGTGCATTGTGAACAACCTGACAAAGATCGTTTTAAACAACCTTCATATACCAAATGCTCATTGGACACACACACTCACTCACTCAATGATGTGGTGATGATGACTGTTGTGCTTTGTGAACAACCTGACAAAGATCGTTTTAAACAACCTTCATATACCAAATGCTCATTGGACACAGACACTCACTCACTCACTCAATGATGTGGTGATGATGACTGTTGTGCTTTGTGAACAACCTGACAAAGATCGTTTTAAACAACCTTCATATACCAAATGCTCATTGGACACAGACACACACTCACTCACTCACTCAATGATGTGGTGATGATGACTGTTGTGCATTGTGAACAACCTGACAAAGATCGTTTTAAACAACCTTCATATACCAAATGCTCATTGGACACAGACACACACTCACTCCACTCAATGATGTGGTGATGATGACTGTTGTGCATTGTGAACAACCTGACAAAGATCGTTTTAAACAACCTTCATATACCAAATGCTCATTGGACACAGACACTCACTCACTCAATGATGTGGTGATGATGACTGTTGTGCATTGTGAACAACCTGACAAAGATCGTTTTAAACAACCTTCATATACCAAATGCTCATTGGACACAGACACACACTCACTCACTCAATGATGTGGTGATGATGACTGTTGTGCATTGTGAACAACCTGACAAAGATCGTTTTAAACAACCTTCATATACCAAATGCTCATTGGACACAGACACTCACTCACTCACTCAATGATGTGGTGATGATGACTGTTGTGCATTGTGAACAACCTGACAAAGATCGTTTTAAACAACCTTCATATACCAAATGCTCATTGGACACAGACACACACTCACTCACTCACTCAATGATGTGGTGATGATGACTGTTGTGCTTTGTGAACAACCTGACAAAGATCGTTTTAAACAACCTTCATATACCAAATGCTCATTGGACACAGACACTCACTCACTCAATGATGTGGTGATGATGACTGTTGTGCATTGTGAACAACCTGACAAAGATCGTTTTAAACAATCTTCATATACCAAATGCTCATTGGACACAGACACACACTCACTCACTCACTCAATGATGTGGTGATGATGACTGTTGTGCATTGTGAACAACCTGACAAAGATCGTTTTAAACAATCTTCATATACCAAATGCTCATTGGACACAGACACACACTCACTCACTCACTCAATGATGTGGTGATGATGACTGTTGTGCATTGTGAACAACCTGACAAAGATCGTTTTAAACAACCTTCATATACCAAATGCTCATTGGACACAGACACACACTCACTCACTCAATGATGTGGTGATGATGACTGTTGTGCATTGTGAACAACCTGACAAAGATCGTTTTAAACAACCTTCATATACCAAATGCTCATTGGACACAGACACACACTCACTAACTCACTCAATGATGTGGTGATGATGACTGTTGTGCATTGTGAACAACCTGACAAAGATCGTTTTAAACAATCTTCATATACCAAATGCTCATTGGACACAGACACACACTCACTCACTCACTCAATGATGTGGTGATGATGACTGTTGTGCATTGTGAACAACCTGACAAAGATCGTTTTAAACAACCTTCATATACCAAATGCTCATTGGACACAGACACACACTCACTAACTCACTCAATGATGTGGTGATGATGACTGTTGTGCTTTGTGAACAACCTGACAAAGATCGTTTTAAACAACCTTCATATACCAAATGCTCATTGGACACAGACACACACTCACTCACTCACTCAATGATGTGGTGATGATGACTGTTGTGCTTTGTGAACAACCTGACAAAGATCGTTTTAAACAACCTTCATATATCAAATGCTCATTGGACACAGACACACACTCACTAACTCACTCAATGATGTGGTGATGATGACTGTTGTGCTTTGTGAACAACCTGACAAAGATCGTTTTAAACAACCTTCATATACCAAATGCTCATTGGACACAGACACTCACTCACTCACTCAATGATGTGGTGATGATGACTGTTGTGCTTTGTGAACAACCTGACAAAGATCGTTTTAAACAACCTTCATATACCAAATGCTCATTGGACACAGACACACACTCACTAACTCACTCAATGATGTGGTGATGATGACTGTTGTGCTTTGTGAACAACCTGACAAAGATCGTTTTAAACAACCTTCATATACCAAATGCTCATTGGACACAGACACACACTCACTAACTCACTCAATGATGTGGTGATGATGACTGTTGTGCTTTGTGAACAACCTGACAAAGATCGTTTTAAACAACCTTCATATACCAAATGCTCATTGGACACAGACACACACTCACTAACTCACTCAATGATGTGGTGATGATGACTGTTGTGCTTTGTGAACAACCTGACAAAGATCGTTTTAAACAACCTTCATATACCAAATGCTCATTGGACACAGACACACACTCACTAACTCACTCAATGATGTGGTGATGATGACTGTTGTGCTTTGTGAACAACCTGACAAAGATCGTTTTAAACAACCTTCATATACCAAATGCTCATTGGACACAGACACACACTCACTAACTCACTCAATGATGTGGTGATGATGACTGTTGTGCTTTGTGAACAACCTGACAAAGATCGTTTTAAACAACCTTCATATACCAAATGCTCATTGGACACAGACACACACTCACTAACTCACTCAATGATGTGGTGATGATGACTGTTGTGCTTTGTGAACAACCTGACAAAGATCGTTTTAAACAACCTTCATATACCAAATGCTCATTGGACACAGACACACACTCACTAACTCACTCAATGATGTGGTGATGATGACTGTTGTGCTTTGTGAACAACCTGACAAAGATCGTTTTAAACAACCTTCATATACCAAATGCTCATTGGACACAGACACACACTCACTAACTCACTCAATGATGTGGTGATGATGACTGTTGTGCTTTGTGAACAACCTGACAAAGATCGTTTTAAACAACCTTCATATACCAAATGCTCATTGGACACAGACACACACTCACTAACTCACTCAATGATGTGGTGATGATGACTGTTGTGCTTTGTGAACAACCTGACAAAGATCGTTTTAAACAACCTTCATATATCAAATGCTCATTGGACACAGACACACACTCACTAACTCACTCAATGATGTGGTGATGATGACTGTTGTGCTTTGTGAACAACCTGACAAAGATCGTTTTAAACAACCTTCATATACCAAATGCTCATTGGACACACACACTCACTCACTCAATGATGTGGTGATGATGACTGTTGTGCTTTGTGAACAACCTGACAAAGATCGTTTTAAACAACCTTCATATACCAAATGCTCATTGGACACAGACACACACTCACTAACTCACTCAATGATGTGGTGATGATGACTGTTGTGCTTTGTGAACAACCTGACAAAGATCGTTTTAAACAACCTTCATATACCAAATGCTCATTGGACACAGACACACACTCACTAACTCACT
>JAKIJQ010000226.1:185000-224988 GCA_023373905.1 Rhizoglyphus robini | reverse complement strand
TCAATGGACACGGGTAATTATTTCAGGAAGTATTTGACGATTTACATGACTTTTATTCGCGGAGTATCGCGACATTGGCTGGAAACACCAGGTATTTCTTGTCCGAAGTGAGAAGGTACTTCTCGAAGCGTATTCGTTTTTTCTTGTTCATGCCAACAAATCGGTCCAAATCTCCAAAGTTCGAGTCAAGCAGAAGAATCGAGTCACTCATCTCGGGTGACAGTTTGTTTTGCGTTGTGTATTTCAGTGCAAAACGAATCATCTCGTCGTTCAAGTTCCTGCCCTTGTTGAGCAATGCCACATGTGAGCCGTACAGTTCGGCACAGTCCGCATCGCCTTCTGGGTACTTGAGCACCAGTCTGTTCATGAGCATGTGATACTGGTCATCGGACATGCTGTGCTTGCGTTTCAGTGAAGCCTAGAAGAAGCAACCTATTAGGGCAATATGCACACACAGTACACTCATACCTTTGTCGGTTTCTTTCGAGAAGAGCCCGAAGTGCAAAGAGCAGATTTGGGGCAAACAGCACCATCAGCAGAGGGCACGTTGCGGCCGTGGTCATCCCCATGCTTGTGAGTGTCTTCATCGCCACCAGTCACCTGTGGCAGATCATCAGAATTAGTGGACATTATCAATGTTTGGCACAAGTTTCAAAGTAGTTCGAAATGAGATTCACAGTGAGAAGCACGAAACAGATCAAGTTGAGGTGACTATTGGCACAATGCAGACAGCAGGCAGACACACGACCACGATGGCAATCTCATTGAGTCATGAACATCGACAGTGATCGGCACTTGATGATGATCGTGGCAATGCTGAACACAACCAAAATGCAATACTAAATTGCACAAGACGAGGATGAAAAGAGCGATTTGCTAGTTGGCGATGATGTTGACAGCGAGACTGTTGGTGAGTGTGTGTGTGTGTGTGTGTGTGTGTGTGTGTGTGTGTGTGTGTGTGTGTGTGTGTGAGTGTGTGTGTGTGCAGCTGAGTTTTGCTCGCTGTTGGTCATTGCCAGGCAACACCAAAGCACTACTCACAGTGGAGTGAGTCGAGTGCGTGTGTGTGCCTACAAACGCTCACAATAGCCGCTCAGTCGTGTCATAGTTGAGTTTTGTGTGCAGTAGACGTCGCAGACGAATGCTAATAATAAAAAGATAAATCACATTCAAAAATGACTAATGAGAACACGAACAAACAATGAATGTAATCTATATTACAGAACATTTTGCTTGGTAAATCTAATAACCTCCGTCACCACCGCCACTTGGCTCTGAACCCAGCCGTAAGTGTCGCTTTTTTGTGACTAACCATCTCGGTGATTAGTGCCGTGGCACTTTGAATTGCATACGAGCGATCATTATATTTGTGCGTGTCTTGCCTTACTCGTCTGGCTCCAAAACAAATCGACTGTAGATTAAATGCCTTTGGAATCGTGCATTCGACAAGTCTGTCGGTCATTTGGTTGTGATCACAATCATGATGGCAAATGGCACTGCATCGTGCTGCACACGAGCAGACTCAATCATTGACACTAACTAACCAGCCAAACCAATAGATTACTCTCGGCTGGCGGTGTTGTTTGAGCAAGTTATTGTTTTTTTATCAACTGTGGAAATGCCAGCGATTTGACGCAAATTTTATGTATTTTTAGTCTTTTGCTCGTTTCTCAACGGCAATGCTAATGTCGGAGCGTACAGTAAATGACACATTCAACCAGGCACAAGTGAACATGTTGCGACAAAGTGAAAAGTGGCCCGAGTACTAATGTGTTTAATGAATGAATGTAACCTATCGGCATCATTGAAGTACAGTGCACTGACACAAAGTCGATTGGCACACGACAAATGTGGCAATTCTTCATTAGAACAATGGGGATAGAGTAATGAGAGACTTACAACAACACTAAATAGAATGCGGTTGTGGTGGTGGTTGCCAGTGACCACTCAAACAGACCTTACTAAACTTGCCCGGCAAGGCTATTATTATCATTTTATCATTATTTTTATTAATAACCACAACACAACCATAACCACAATGTTATAACACAGCCACACAGATAGTGTGTGCTGTGTATGCAACAGACCACTCAACCAACTAAACAAATAACAAATGGCACGAGCGGGCAAACGAAAGTCAAACTTCGTCGTAATTACGTTTTTCAGTGTGTTGGCCTTTTTCGCGTTCAGTTCGTTCCGTCTTCAATTATGGCCAATGTCGTTGTTAACGTTTGTCTGTGACTCACACTGTCCCGAGCAGTGTGTGTGTTGTATGTGTGATTTGTGCACTTCAATTTCCACTGCTGACTGCTTGAAGGACATCATCTCATCCTCTCGATGGTGCTGTCCCGAACACCGAACACGTACACAAAACTCGACACACCTCAACACAGCACCAATTATGATGATGAGCAGTGAGCATCAGCCGACAGGTACCTTCACCTATCGCAGATTTGTCACCTTTACAAGTCCACCGATAGGTCCCTCGCTCGCACATATCTCTGCACGTGTTAACTACATCCTTTACCTAGTGAACGAGCCCATAATTTTACTACTAGGACATCACTGTAGTTTTTGATTCAATCAGGGTAAGGTCCACCACCACCGCCATGAATGTCTGTATGAGCTGAATAGCGGCAACCAAACGCGCGCGTGATTTATCTCCATTTGTGACTTTGAATGTTTGCACAACTCGATAACTACTGGCGGCTGGCAATTGATTAGTCGTCCAATTAGCATTCCATCACCACCACCACCAATTGAATCACATCTGTGTGTCTATGTGTCCCTAATGGTGTTCATTTTATGTTCCGTTCGGTTGGCCGGTTTTGAAGTCCGTATGTACACTCTCGATTGCATTTTGAGTTGATTGGTTCGACTGGCTGATGAATGCAATCCATTTGACTGTGTTGGCATTGAGTCATCAGAACAGTGAATCATCACAAATCTGTTCTGTGCTCACTGCAACACCAAACACAACAAAGACGGCACAATCGTGTCGACACTGACACTTGCACTGGCACTGGCCAACATATTCGGCACCATTTGCATTTGTAAAGCAATCATCTTCAAGGAAACTAGAGTCCGCCTCCAAGTTAGTTCAACAACTGAGTCAGGATGGTCACTCGGTGGGATTGAGTCATCATCAAACACAAACCCAACAGCTCCCATCTCATCGATAATGTCTACAAACCGTCACTTGGCTAAAATGAAGCCCAACCTGTCATCGATTAATCGAAGCAAAACATTCACAATGGAGACCAAACCGAGTCAGTTGAGTTCACTTCAGGCATGACCAGTAAGAAAATTCTCAAGTAAAGCCATTCCATAATATCCCCACGTACACGACATGCACGACGGGCACACACACACACACACAAAGTATTACCCACATTACTAAATGCATTACTTTATTAAATAAACAAATCAATAGAATCTTAAACATTTTATTGAATCGAGTATATTCGAAATGACAAATTTTAACACATGGACACTCTTGAGCCAATGTTAGTACTAGTACAGTACTGTTAGGCCATCGCCTTCTCGTCAATTCAGCAAAGTTTGATTCCATTCGCAACTGCTTTGTTTGAGAGAGAGAGAGAGAGAGAGAGAGAGAGAGAGAGAGAGAGAGAGAAAGCACTCATTGTCATCGATTCGATTACATTGAATGCGTTCGATTGTGTTGTGTGTCGTTTGTAATGGAAATTTAGTGTGCGCGTTTGTTTCAGTATGAGTAATCGCCTCCGAAAGAGAACTGTGTTTAAACTAAATTCTACTTAAAAACATATAATTGCATCGTCAGGTTGTTTTGTTTAGTTCAACTTGTGCTGCTCTTACCAGTAAGCAATTCAATTCTGAGTATATGCAACAACAACAATTAAACAGACATTCCATTGCGATGTTGCGTCTGCTTAATTGCAGTCGGAAACTATTAATTACTATTCGATTCGAAACAGTCTCTCTGTAAATCGCGTGCCACAAATTAAAAACATCGAAAGTACATTGCCAAGGACAAATTGTTTCGTATGACTTTATGACTGGTGTAAGCAAAATAACCAGAATCGAACTAAAGGCCAAGATACAAATTGAGTAATACAAACGAAACTTGTCTTGTTCCCCAATACTCTACTCTATTTCACAAACATTACTAAACTATACCCGAAGTTGTCTGGTGTTCTGCCAAAGCTCACTACCACTGACCACAAAATTGACAAAACCAACTCATTGGTGATCACTAATACAACAAATGGACACAACCGCGGTCTGTATTCATGATATTGGTGGCTGCGATGGAGCGAATAGTGTCGGCCAATGTGACGTGCCACTGCACGTGCACATCCAATGCACTACACCAATCGATCGAGCCAAGCGGGACGTAATGCATCCGAGGGCATTGGCCAGGCCAAACACAATACTGACTAGTCAGTTCCAGACACGTTAATTAGCCATTGTGCCCAATGCCTTTAAGATGTTGACTCGGAGCAACCAATCAATCGTACATTAGATGGGCAATCCGATGAAGATTGGTGAAATGCCTATGCCTACTGTCAAGAGTGCTACAAAAGTCGAGAACGCATTAGTCAAAGCGAAAATTATTCAACCACCAGTTGTCAACAACCTAAATTTGGCAAACTGTTTAAGTATACTCAAGAAATGGAACACAATGATCAGTAGGAACACTTCCAATTGCCCAGTGGCTACCAAATCCGTGCATATTCTACTATATTGCCACTGCATCAAAATCATCATTATCGACCACAAAGCCAACTGCTCCAATCTCACCTCTGATGTCCTCAAACCGTCCATTGGCTAATGTGAAATTCACCTTGTTCTCTATCAAGCGAAGGAAACATATACAATGGAGACCAAACCAAGACAGTTTGACACATCTTAGTTCGAGACAGTTGAGTTCACTCCAGGCATGACAATTGAGGTCATTCGGATGTGAGACCATTCCATAATATCCACACGTACACGACATATCGCGCACCCACAATGTATCACCCAAATTACTGAAAGTATTACTTAATTACTACACAAATCGATTAAAAATTAAATCATTTTATTGAATCGAATACATTCGAAATGAACAATTTCTGGCAATGACGCCATTGAGCCAATGTTGTTACTGTTAGGCCTTTTCCTTCGCGTCAATTCGAGTTGAATGCCACCAAAAACTCAGCTACTTGAGGGCAGGCAAATTGATCAGGCAAAAATCGCCAATACAGAGGAAGACAGTTGTTGTATATGCATACGAACATGCCCATACAATCTGCATCCGAGTCGCACCGCTGAACAGTTGGTCCGATATTTCGTGGACTTGCAAACACAGAGTTTTGCATGACCAACATGCAAAACACCAAGAAAGCCATGACTGTCAAATTGGTTTGGGAAAACAGAAATTTAAAGACCATCGTTAGAGTTGTCAGTTTGCATAAACAGTAAAGTTTGATTCGATTCGGTATCGACTGCTTTGTTTTAGCATCAGCGAGCAAATGATTGATTGAGGAGAGAAGCACTTATTGTCATCGATTCAATGACATTGAATGCGTTCGATTGCGTTGTGTGCGATATGCAATGGAAAGTTTGTGTGCGTTAGTACAAGTATGCGTAATCGTCGCGGAATGTTGCGATCATCCGATTGTCAACAAGCTGTGGTTGGTGTTGTTCGGACAAATGATTCGGCTAATTGTGTCTAGACTAAATTCGGCTAATGAGCACAGAAATGCATTGTCCTGTTGTATTGTTCAGTTCAACTTGCACTGCTGTCGCCAGTGTGCAATTCAATTCTGAGCACATGCAACAACAACAATTAAACAAACATTCCATCGCAATGTCGCGACAGCTTAATGACAGTCAGAACCTATTAATTACTATTTGTTGCTCAACACTGTCTGTCTGTAAATCACAAAAAGCAAAATAGAAAGTACATTTCCAAGGATAAATAGTGTCTATGGCTTGTGTTGGGAGGAATTGGAAATTGTACTTCGATGTGTTGCGGAATGTTTGTTCGGTCTGCCATTGAGAGATTGAAAGAGGACCTAACCAACCACTCGTTTCACTGTCTTCTAATTTCACATAACAAAAAACGCGTAGACTGCAGAAAATACCCAATCAATCTAACAACTGTGAATTGATGACAAATCTCATTATCGAGCAATTTGCATTGATAACTAATTTCAATAGACAGGGTCACACTAATCACTAAATAGCGAAGTCTAGTATTCTAGGCACAAACAACACAAAGCAATCATTGCCATAAGATCGATCGTATAGCTATTAGTTATTATCGGAAAGTATTCGAATTGAAATACCAACTGAGTGAAATATCGTTGTAACCGAGAATGTCACTCCATAATAGGCAGTGGATAGGTGTAGTGTTCTACCATCATAACATCACCAACCAGTCCACTGACAGAATCATGTAATGATCGTGTAAAGTGTCTGTGAGTGTCGTCTTCGTGGTAGTTTGGCGCTCACCGAAATCTTTCTGAACGTAGAATTAAGCCTTCAAGCATTAAGTCATTAATTAGGAGTTAAGCACACTTCGATTAAGATCAACGATCTCTTGGGACAACCTGACCCAATGAGTCGGTTAATCTTATCAGAGTATGATCACGAGGCCCTCACTCTCAAAATTGTCTCAAATCGTGTCGGGTCGGGTCGGACACGGACAAAGTATTTTCCCAGATTCTCGAATCTACTCACCAGTTTCACACTTGTCCGCTCAATCCAAATCTGGCGGCTTATTTTGTGAGTAAAACAAATCCGCGAGTTTGTTAGTTCGCTTGGCCAATTAGCACATTTAATAATTTTAATAATTTTAATAATAATAATTAAAAATTTCGGTCATAATTTGAATTGTGATCTCGTATCACTCAAGGGGCTCCAGAATTTGCTTTAGTAAATGGTCAACCAACTTCCGAAGCTTTCAAACGACGGTAAAGAAAGAAAAAAAGATGTATACTTTCTGAACCATATTTTCACTTCCGATAGTGATTAGCCCTGAGAAAAGGTTCAAACACACAAGCACACAAGCAGACACATACTCAATGTTTACTTATCACTATATCAATGCCGTCTCTCTATCTCCACAACTTAGTCCCATTAGTATATCACACATTGTACAAACCCTCTAATCAAATGTCTATGTCCACCATGAATAAAAACCAAGTCATGGCACTTGTCAAGAATAATGTAGTCAACAACACAATAAGTACTACCCAAAACCCACACTAAATTGTAAGTTTGCAATATCTCTGGCACAAATCGATTGATTTTGTTAATGTCTCGCATTGACCTATTCTATTAGTATTATGCTTTACTTTAATTCTACTTAGTACCCTAAGATGGTCGCATTATAAGGCAGAGTATCTCAACTAAACTGGCTTTATTTTATAAATAGATGTCAGAGTATTCAGAACATTAAAATGGCAATGTCTCCACTTGCACAAACTCTCTTCTCTCATTGCAGCGAGATTGAGTTTGTGTGCTGTTGTTTGGCAGAATAATTTTGTTGTTGTTACTTTTCTGCTTGCTCTCCTCTTTGCCAACTGGACTCTTTTTGTCTCTGCTCCGTCTCGGCTCGGTGCACCGCTCTCCGAATCGATCCATTCAGCTATAATAGACTTTCTAATAGCTCAAGCAGGAATTAATGCTTCAAACAAAATGAAAAGCAAAGAATCATTTACCTGATTCGAGAATCTTCTTCTTCTTAAATTCGCTCTGTGCGTTGGTGACACAGAACAGTAAATGACAAACGTGTGTTAGGGTGAGTGCGTGTGTGTGCATTTGGTGATGATGCGAATGTAGTGAGCCAACCAATGCACTCACCAGACAGATGTACACACGCTCGCACACTTACACCAATGCAGGCAACCAAATGTGAGTACTACCACATCACATCATCATACGAGACGAAAGCATCGAGTGAGAGAGAAAGAGAGACGAGGAGATCGACACCGAACACAACCGAAGCCGTCAGAATCTAATCGCAATTTAACAGAGCAGAAGGATAACTAACATAAAAACAGAAATTGGCTTTGAGCGAGCGAGCGTGGTGGTGGAGGTGCAGTGGTGTTTGCTTGCTGGTTGGTTAGTTGGCTCGGCTCACTCATAAGCGATCACATACATTGGACGTGACTGCCTATTAACGTCTCGATTGTGTTTGTGTGTGTTGGGTATGTGAATGTTTGGTTACTGGTCAGTTGTTAGTGTCTGCTGGGCATAGTTGGTTTAGTGGTGATGCAGTTGCTCGATAATCAGTAGATATCGAGTGCCGTTCGTCGCTCTGTGTAGTTTGACTTGATTTGCTGAGCATCACAGCAGTAGGAATTGAGCGATCACTGGATTCAGCGCTCGCGGTTGAACCTACTTTTGTGGTGTTTGCCTATTTTATGTGGCTAGTTGGCCTTTTGTGTATTAGCCAAATGGAGCGATTAGTCAAACTAGATGATTCCATGCACACAAATCACGATATAAGTGAATCGCAAGCACAAGTGCCATTATCACGGATCAGTGCTAAGTAAATGAACACAACAGACACTTGGCGGTGTGCTTTGTGTTGTTCATCGGGTTAGGATGTAAGACGAGCCATCGTGGTCCAAAACGCGAATGTGTACTAGGTTCTCAGTTCAGACTAAAGTATGTGGTGTATGGCTCATTTGAAGCATTCCTCTTTTGCCACTTTTGGAGTTGATGTCATACCGTTGGCTTGGTATGTGTGTATGTGAGTGAGTGCTTGACTTTTGGCACTAATAATTGACATTAACCTTTTGGCTCTCTAACTCATTTTGTCTTAGTGTGCGCGTTTTGAACATGTTACAGGTTATTATCAAATTATTGTACTTATCAATCAGTACTTGACCTCAATTTTCTAACTTAGCCAAAACCACTAGAAGCAAACCAAGCGACAACACGTCCATATCGTGGTCGCCACTGTTGCACACACACAATTCAAGCTCTCTCGATCAAGCCAACCATTTCACTTTATCTGTGCCGAAGGAAGAGAGAGAGAGAGAGAGATAGAGAGAGATTGTGTGTCGAAGTATCGATTATTATTTGACCAGGTTGTGTGTGTCTGTCCGTGTCTGTGATGGCTCCCAATGTGTACACTTTGGCAAAGACAAGGCACATTTGCACTCTGATTGAGAAATGCCTCACATGCTCGAATTGCTATTTACGGGGCACAGATAGATAGATGCAATGAGTAAGAGATGCTCGATTGCGATTGTCGAACACAAACACAGACACAAATTCACTAGAGATGTCAACGGGTGAGAGATTGTGTAGTGTGTTTCTGTGTGCAGTGCTTCATTTGAGTGGACAATCGAATGGAGAGGAGCAAATTGATTGAAATGTGCTGATACAAGTGATATTATGGTCAGTTGAAAGAGGTGATGTTCTGGCCGAGACAAGCATCGGCTGCTATATTTATCATCGATTGGACCAATCGATCGATGGTGGCTCGATGATAACTACTACTGCTGACAAGGATCATCGATAGACTGAGATTGGCATGAAATGTCTCACAACAACAACATTAACAATCGAACACCCAAAAGAAGACATTTTATGGACAGAGCAGAAATTTTCTTTGGCACAAATCAGACAAAAAGCGAACACCACAAAACAGACACAACAAGAACATACAGCAAACATGAACACAATGCACAGTGTGCACTTTGTGTGTCTATTGAGTTACGTAGTGTTGCACTCCCATTCCACTCCACAACCAACTCGATCAGATCTTCTACTGACACTTTGTTAATTTCCTAGTTTTTTGCAACACATTCAAATGTAAACTGGCAAGTCTATTGTATCGTACGTAGAACCATCTACAATCGGAATCGATTTTTAAAGATCTGATATATGTTCAATGTGAATGGTTGTCCCATAAACGGAATTGATCACTGCTCTTTGATCTTCGATCTCGATCGTTTGCGCCTCGATCGCTAATACTCACCTTTTTGTTGGACAGCAAGTCTTGTTTGCTACTTTGCTGACCAAAGATGCTTTTCACCTTACTGGCCAGTGGTGGTGGTGGTGCCACTGGTGCTTGGGCCATTGGTATGCTCAGTTTTGGTTTGCTGCTGCTGTTGGCTCCACGGATAGTTCCATTGTTGGCCAGAATGTGACCATTGTGCGTGGGACGGAGTATCTGGTGGAAGGACTTTGACCGTGGCAGTGGCATCACGGGCACTCGTATGCCGTTCAAATGCTCTTTTTTGGCTCCTCGACGGTCTTGCTTGTTGTTGTGATTGTGGTTTTGATGATTGGCACGGGACTTGCTGCTGGGCAACAGATCTGGACGATTGTTGTTAAACACTTGTTGTTTGGTATAGTTTGAATGTTGTGGTTGTAGTCTATAATCGGGCGATGATGAGGCAGAGGAGCGAGAAGTGCTCAAACTGGTGCACGAGGACGACATTGGTCGTAGTGACGAGTGGGACAAGTGCTTCTCACTGAGACCGAGCACCGAGTGAGGCCGATGGACCACCATCGAGAGAGGACCCGCATGACCAAAGTGGCCACTGGCCAGATGGGGTTCGACAAGCTCAAATGAGGACGCAGTCCGCTGAACGAATTGCTCCGGAGCTCGAGAGTCATCAACATTGACCGATTCGGGAAAGTAGTGGCCACGGAGGTTGTGGTGATGGTGGTTGCCATCATTTTGGTGATGGTGTTCATTTTGGTTGTAATACTCTCTTCGTCGGTGGTATTGTTAGAGTAACTGATTTGGTGGGTGGACAGACTTGAGGATGGTGCCGACTCGGTGGTGTCAGTGGTTGTGGTGAGTGAGGAGGCAATCGAGTGGGACAGAGTGCCAAAGACTGGGTGCCTTATCACCTTGGTGAGACATGAAATACTGTTTGAGTTGGAACTCGAGTTGCCCATCGTTGAGTGGGGGCTGGTCGAGTTGAGTGTTGGTCGAGTTGCGTCGGCTACTTCAATTTGGAGGCACAGCATTCGTGGAGGTGCAATAGATAATGGTCAGTTCGGTGCAACAGTCCGTGGCATTATGCACTCGAACCAGTGTGAACAAGTGTGAACGGACACAGACATAAACATAAACACAAATACACTAATCACGAGAGCACAAACTGATTTACTTACATGGCATCATCATAGTTTGTGTGGCATATCACAGACGAAAGTGATTCCTAGTAGAGGGAGATGGCTCAACGACTTGATGCTGCACAGCATTCACTTAGCATTCGTTAGCGATTTGAGATGCAGCAGCAACTTGAGATCATCAACAGTACAAACAGGCCCACGCAATCAGGAAGCGATATAACAAGAAGAAGAAAAAAAATAAGGCACAATAACTCGGGGACAACACAAAGACATCACTGATACAGACACTGACACACTGAAGGCTGATTGTAATCGAATCAGTGTGTTGTTCTTGTCATTGAGGTTGAACAGAAGTGGGCACACAGAAGATCGACGATTCTCGGTGGCGGCCACCAAACACAGTCCACACCAACTCACAACTTCTTCTGGCCAAGTGACCGAGTGATGGTGTTCTATGTGTTGTTGCGTGTGTTGTGTTGTGCCGTCCCGTTCGAGGTAACAACAAGAATGAGCCCTTGCGCGGGCGGCCGTGATAAAACGATGAAGTACGGAGTTGAGTGTGTTAGTTAGTTAGCGTCAGTTGTGTGTGTGCACGATCATATGGTGGGCACTGTGACTGACTTGTGAGTGGTGTGTGTGTTGTGTTGTGTCTGCTCTCGGTGGTGATGGCGGTGTCGGTGTGGTGGTGGTGTGCCTTTGGTGGGCGATTCGAAGACTCGATCTTGTATTATATACCGTTACGGTGACCACTCGGCTCTTTCGGCAAAGGTCACACATTCAATGCACACCAGCACTGTGCGAAGTACGGTGGCCAGAAGTGGTGGTGGTGGTGCACTGGCTGTACTGCGCTTGGCTTGGCTCGACGAGTGAACGACGATTGTGTCTCGAAGTGTGTGCACACCAACAACTGACGAATACGATTGCAGTGGTGCGTGGTACTGCCCGACGACGACGATTTCAGCTGAGCCACCAAATCGAATTGTTGTCTTGTGTCTTGTGTCCGGACACAGGACGGATAATAACGGGCGAGTGGCACTGACACACAGGGCGAGTGTGTGCCGATGAGATGCAGACAACAAGAAACTCGAAGACAAGAGACACAACACACTCGTGATGTGCACAAACCAGTCCGAACGACGATGATGATGATCAGAGAGAGAGAGAGAGAGAGAGAGAGAGAGAGAGAGAGAGAGAGAGAGAGAGAGAGAGAGAGAGAGAGAAAGATGAGCAGATAAGATAAGATGAGATTTTCTGAAATGTCAAATAAAATTATTAAACTTTTAAGTGCATTACACCCGATCCGCACCATTTGAAAATTTTATTAGTTTAGAGTTTAGTTTAGTTTGTATATGCGTGTGCCGTATCTCACTCGATTGATACCGAACCGAGTGGTTGGCCTGACCAAGGGCTCGCACGGCAATCAAGCCCTACGACTAGCACTGCAAACTCGTGAGCAACACATTCGCCGGGACAAGGCTACCTCGAACATTTGCACTGCCCAGGCACAGTTGGCCAACATGAGTGCCATGTTTGCCATTTTTCACGGGCCGAAGGGCTTGAAAGAGATTGCGGAAGACGTTCATCGGAAGACCCTGTACTTGGGACACAAGATCGAGGAACACGGAGTGAACTAAGTGGTCACCTACAATCCGTTCGACACATTCAAGGTTGAGGTGCCAATTGCGAAGCGGACACGACCGAGAGCCGATGCCCAACGAATCAATTTGCGCTACTATCCTGACGGTAAACATGTTGGCATTTCACTAGATGAGACCACAACCGAACGAGACATTCTCGACCTGCTTTGGGTGCTCGATTGCGAGAAGGAGGAACACATTCACTACCCGGCAGAGCTGCTCGAGAAGAGTGTTCTCGTCTCGGGTCAGATGTCCGTAAGACTCCCTTCCTGGTGCATCCACTGTTCAACAAATATCACAGTGAGACAAACCTGATTCGGTTCATGAAGAAGCTCGAGAACAAGGACATTTCACTGGTGCACTCGATGATATCACTCGATTCGTGCACAATGAAATTCAATGCCACTACTGAGATGATTCCCTGCTCGTGGCCTGCCTTTGCCTCAATCCATCCATATCAACCACCGTCGCAGACGAAAGGCTATCAGTTGCTTATCAACGAGACGGAGAATGATTTGTGCGAACTGACTGGTTACGATAATGTTTCCTTTCAGCCTAATTCGGGTGCACAGAGCGAGTATGCTGGTATGCGGTGATACGGGCATATCTCGATGCACATCGTAATGTAAGTGTTTTTGTCTCTCTCTCTCTCTCTCTCTCTCTCTCTCTCTCTCTCTCTCTCTCTCTCTCTCTCTGCATGACAATTCGACAGATGAAGAAGAGTGGGCTATTTGGAAAGGGTTTGAAGATTATTTTAAGCTTTCCACCACGTCACACAATGACCAATTGCAGCAGAACAAAGCCAATCCCCACAGCACGCCACATTCACTCTAATCGACGATATTGAATTACAATGTGCACATTTGGCCATTATTGTCCCTTTTGTCAAGAACAGGCGGCTTCATCACTAGCTCTACAGTGAGTGAGTTCTGTTCGGAAGATCGGTTTGGCAAACTGTTACGTGTAGCCCAATTAGATATGGTCAATTCTCAACATACCAAAAGTGGCACTTTACATTTTCACACACTGTGCAAAGTCTCCCAATGAATAGAGTGAAAAAACGGTCTTGTGGTCAGTAGTAAGCACCAATACTACACGTGACTACGCAAATTAGCATCACTGACTGTGAGCGGCTCGAAGTGTAGTAGACCTTCAGTCAAAATCGAGAATATATACCACCGCAGACAATATATACGCTCCTGTGAGGATGTTTGCGATGTTGAGGTTGGAAAGGCGCTTGTCTGTTAACTCTTACTTGTTAGTCCGAGGGTTCGAATCACGTGTGTGCCAATAACAGTTACATGGTTGTAATATTAATTAATTAACCATCTGCACATACACAAACTTGCCCATTAGTGCGCGGCAGTGAGCTAATTGATGGCTTGAATTTGTGAACGATGGTAGATTGTGCACCATTCGAACAAGGCCTTTTGCTCACAGTTACATGGCTGTAATATTAATTAATTAACAATCTGCAAATACACAAACTTGTCCATTAGTGCGCGGCATCTTGGAAATCGGCCTTCAGTAGCACAGGAATCTCCAGTCTCGTTGTTACTCAAAATAGTTTATTCTAGGCTAAGATATATGAAAGGACTATGTACAGAAATATAAAGAGTAATAGAAGGTAAAAACAGTATAAATAAGTACAACTAACAATGTCACAGGACAAAGTAGTGGACACGAGTAGAAACAAGAAGGTAACAGCCAGCAGAGAGGCAACCTAAGAAGATACAAGGGAAAGGGTTAGCACGAGCAGAGGCATAACACTAGAATGGCTTACTAGAGTAAGACCATCACCCTCGGACTAACTAAGCAAAGACAGTAAAGACAGAAAGAATAAAGTCAGTACTGAACAGTTGCTCACAAGTAAGTAACGAGGTAATGGCTGGAGATGGCTTTATATCGCAGACGATCGGTCACTTGTTCGAGGTAATCACAGTCAACTCAGTGACGAGGCATCGACTAGACGAGTTCAATCTCGAGTTCATATTCATCGGTGACAAACTAAACTTGTCATCGATTTCCAACACGGCAGTGAGCTAATTGATGGTTTGAATTGGTGAACGATGGTGGATTGTGCACCATTCGAACAAGGCCCTCTGCTGACAGTTACATGGTTGTAATATTAAATAATTAACAATCTGCACACACAAACTTGCCCATTAGTGCGCGGCAATGAGCTAATTGACTGGCAACGCAACCAAACAGCACTATTGCAAGCTTCGAGCACAGCAGCACTCACCCTCAGCTATGTATTTGCACATTTGCTCATCTATTCACATCCAAATAGTAGGTGAATGGCTCAGTCGATGTATTCCTTTCTTACAACAGTCACCATTAGCACCCAGGTCCATTGATGGAGTGTGCCGATGGTGCAAAGCACAAATACATCTATTTGAACATAGCACCAATGTGGCATTGGCTCGGTTAACCGCATGCCTATAGTCATAAACATATGAATTGTAAGTGCCCTGCAAAATGGACAGTTAGACAGAATTGATGCAAACATATGGGAAAGTTAACCTAGAATTTGATGGCCCATCACCATCAAGATGATGTTCCTGATTATGAAGCACATTCACCCAATCTGTCAATGCATGTGGCAATACTGCATTGCCACATGAAAAGAAGCAAAGATCAATATCAAAATTTGTGGTGGTATACAATGCTCAACAACTAACTAAACCTAATGCCAAAATCAGGCTGCGCGTGTGCACCACTCCATGGTAAACGAAGACAGGTAACAGATGCAGTGTCCACCAGATGTCGCTTTCTCAACTGTTACGTCTTCTATGACAGGCAGCGTGGTCGGGCTACAATGACGCAACTGTGTGCGTACATTTCTGTGCCTCTACCCTCTACACTCTGCCTCTACAACAGCTGAAGAGTGTTATGACCACGGCCATCGAGACACACAAAGGCATTTTGTGTGCGTGCGAGAGAAAATTTTTTGTACATGTGCTCTAAACAGCAGTCGCTTTTTGACCATTTGCTCACGAACATATCAAGTCATCACGAGATTCTTTCTTAGGTCCTGGCACATCATCTTCATCAATATAATCGCCATCATCACCATCATCGAGATTATCACCACCTGCAGCAACTACAACATTATTGGGATTCTACAGTGCTCCTTTTAGAGTGTTTGCCATCACTTGGTTGCACCCGGCTTCGGTGTGGCTTCTGCTTCACACTTGGTTACAACCCATTGGATATCTCAATACATCATCGCATTTATCCAAACGAATTGAACTTCCACACACTTGCTGCCGTGAGAATTAAATGTCCATCTGACTGGTGCGGTCACCATACGATCCCTAACCACTGAACAGCCATTACTCTATTCATTTCACGCATTTTCCTATCTTTGACCATCAATCTATTGATTATCTGTCAACGATTTATTCTTTTTGCGTTTTGAAACCTTTTACCTAAAATAATCATTAAAAAAACCATCAAACACCCACACTCACTTCTAATCATCAACATGACAAGTCACGTGAAGAGAGGTAAGCCCAAGGGTTGGCAAAAACCATCGAAACGAAGATGGCGGCGGTTAGCAAATGGGAAATATGATCCTAGATTAAAATCAATAGCTAGGCCACCACTGCCTAACCTTCAGGAACGTTATCCTCAGATATTCCGAGAATGCATACTCCAACAGGCATCGCATACCAATTTTGCTACTGCTTTTGAAACTCAACTTCGATCATTGCAGAATATGCTCAAACAGTTAGAGTTAGCCACCATCCACCTCAATCAGCCCACTTCCACTGAATCATACGCAAACCAGTACCATTTGAATGATTTGCCAAATATGCTTCAAGCCCTCGGGATGCCACTGATACCTCCTGCTGATCCAACTGAATCAGTGTACAATCCCGTACAGTTTAACCCGATCTTATGGTCGACCGCTAAAGCTCTTACCTTCCACAAATTTGCTTTAGTACAGCAAACCAAGGATTACCAACAGGAAGTAGAATTGGATCAATTCTCGGAGGCATTGTCACCTGAACAATCAAAAGAACTAGATCTACTTTCTGAGAAAATCTATTCTACTCTTTGCGTTCATCGGGCTCGTGCTTTTGAGTTTCGTGCAGCTGACCAACTAGATAATCTTGAGGTAAGTGATTTCTATCGTCTTCACAGCTAATTCTCCATTCCATTTACAGGAGAATCAGCCCAACCAAGTCGATGAGAGTGAAGAGGATTCACAAGATGTGGTTCTATTCGGTGGTCAAGATGGATCTGTTGGCACCAATTGCAGTGATCGTCACAGATCAATGTTGTCTCAATTAGCAAATTTTGATATTAAAAAAGAATTGGTTGATGGGGAACTAGAAATTTTTCTTGACGATAACATTGTGCCAATCATGCAAGACGATAATCATGATGATGTTCCTGAAGAATCTCAAATTCAGTCTAATGTTCAACAAATCGCAGGCGGATCCAACTTGGAGTCTCGTCTAAAACGTCAACGAGTTGGAGATTC
The DNA here is from genome assembly GCA_023373905.1 of Rhizoglyphus robini. NCBI lineage: Eukaryota > Metazoa > Arthropoda > Arachnida > Sarcoptiformes > Acaridae > Rhizoglyphus > Rhizoglyphus robini. Next base: position 207,780 of record JAKIJQ010000226.1, on the reverse strand, counting down.
CCTTAATGGTCTTCTGGATGATTCCACTTTGCTTGCTACCGAGGAGAATATTCCGGTTAGTGATTTCTATTGCCTTCACCAGTTCTTTATTGCTAATTCTCAATTTTGTTTTAGAATCATCTTCAACCCATCCAAGGATCCGGCGAGAAGGAGACTGTTAAAGGATCACCGGGCCCACATGATGCTGCCGATTCTGATGATGGGCATGCATCAACACTTGAAGAAGCTCAGAGTCAAATGCCACAAGATAATGGAATATCTTTGGCGGTTGCACAAAATGAGGATAATGACGAGGATGATCGTGAGAATTTGAGATGTCGGGAGTGCAGAAAGACATTTAGCTGTGCATTTAGTCTTAATCGACACAATTCAACTGTTCATCAAGGCAGTAATGATCATCAATGTGCATTTTGCAATAAATGTTATAGCCGCAAAGATGCTCTGAGCCGACACATTCGGAATGTCCACAACAATCCGATGAATTGTAAATGTTCATTTTGTGAAAAAAGTTATGGCCACATGGACACACTGAATGAACATATTCAAACGAAACACACATTTAATTGTCCAATTTGTAGAACTTTTTATAACCACAAAGCTACTCTGATCCGCCACAATGCACTGGCCCACTGTCAAAAGAAAAAAATCAAGACAAGATCAGCAAACACCATTCGTACAGAGAGTTGGCCCATTTTAAGATGGTTTTCAACAAATTGAAGCAACAAAGGGTTTCAGCCAACAACCGACTTATTAAAACTCATTAAAACTTTCTATACAATACATTTGTCATAATATATATATATATATGAAAGGTTGATCAAATTATATTTTGATGCCTTTGCTGATTTATTTGAGATTTCAGAAATTAATGAAGAAAATATTACAAAATAATAAAAATAATTAAATAAATTGTGTTGATGAGACGAGTTGAGATTCGGGCGTGGAGTTGACCAAACCAGGAAGAAAAAAATATGGGAGAGAGAGAGAGAGAGAAGTTGAGATTTCCGGTGCTGTCTTCTTTCGAGAACGTTCGCTGGATTCTTCAACAAAAAGGTCACAGGTCGAATATGTCGGACGCCCAAAGGAGAGAGGCAGAGTGGCGATCAAGGTAAATTGTCCAGTTTACGTTGGAGAAAGATAGACGAGGATTCTTGACTAGGATCCAAGAACGGTTGCACTAGACTAGGCAGACCGATCAGCACGAGGAGTTGAAACACAATGTAAGGAAGAGGAAGGTGATTTCTCTGTGTAGTTGTTTTGAGTTGAGGCAGGTAGAGTAGAAGTAGAGGTCAGAGGGCAGCACAGGTAAGCTAACGATACAGGGAGAAGGGTTAGGCTGTGTGTGTGTGGATGGACAGAATTACAGGACTATTCACAAAAGTCAGGTCAAAACAACTAATAAAATTTAAATCAAAAGTGGGGAGAGGGACCCCACTTACATCACACCCTCTTTACATCATTTTGAGAACAAATTTGAAGAATTTGGGCGAAAAAATGACAATGGAAAGAATTTGGCAATTGTGTACAAAAATAAAATAAAATATTTGGCGACTAAGATTGTATCTCATTTGGTCAATTTATGGCATTAGAATTGGATATTTGTAAATAGAATTTTTATGTTAGTTTAGAGAAAGTTACTAATGGCTTATTCAAACTGGGACGTTAAAAACAAATTGATTCAAAAACCAAACAGTTTACTGAACCACCCAGATTTGGAATCACCAGTAGATTCAGACAGATTTAGAGAAGGAGTTCCATTGGAGTCATATTTTTGTGTATCATAGAATAAAGTAAATTTTAAATAATAATCATTCACAGAATGACACTTTGTACAACAATCGAGAGGATCCAGTAATGCCCCACGATGGAGCGTTACTAACTCGTTGTACAGTCTAGAAATTTTTACAGAGTAATTTCTATTTCCAGATTCAACGTACTTGTTCACCATATCAATGAATTGAGATTTGGTTTCCAAGTAAACTGACTCTGAATCTCCCAAGTGCTCATCATCATCTACGGACTCCGTTAGGGGAGTATCATAGATGTCAGAATCAGATGTGGAATTATCAGAGTGCAATTCAGATCCAGAATCAACCGAAGAAGAACAGATTGATTTGGGTACTGTTTGAATGGAAATAGGTGGGTTATCTGAGTATTGAGGGACAGAATTTATTGAACCAATAACAGTACTCTCAGTAATATGAGTCATAGCGGAACTATTCTCATTTGGAACGGCACTACTGGATACAGATTCGAAATTTTGGATTCGAGACTGATCTTCTGCAGGTGCCTGCTCGTTGTTATGCAAACAATTCTCGATTCGGTGTTTACCCCTGCAAATCTTGCATCGGATGTTGGAGTTGCATTGCTCACTAGTGTGACCAGAATGGAAACACAGTTCACAATTCGAGCCAATTTTCCGAATCCGCTGCCAAGGTATTGTACGATCACAGCGACTACTGGTGTGAGACGAATCTCCACAGTACCAGCAATCCTTGTGGTCACACCCTGCAGGTGGCTTAGGTGATTTACGGGAAGAACAAGACCGAATCGTAGAAGTTCTTATTTGTACTGAAGATACGTTTTGGTACAATTTAGAAATTTTGTTAAGGTAAGGTAATTTGGAAATTGAATTTATGGATAAACTAGCAATATATTGAGTTAGTAAATTTAGAGTATTGTAGATTAGTTTCAGAAGTTTAGTATTAGGGTTAGTAATGAAACTAATGATTTGGGAAGAAATGTAACCCTGTTGGTTACCGAAGTATTGTCTAATGTGATTTGGGATAGAGGAAACGGAAGAATAAAAGTTGGGATTGTGATTAACATCACACCCTGTATTCGTCACACCCTGTCGACTGACAGAGGGAGAATTTAGAGAAATTTTAGGATGGGAATATGCCATTAGTGAACCGAAATGAGAATGCAACTTACAGAATAAGGGAAAAATTCAAATTTCAAGTTTGGATTTTGGAAGTGAAATTTTGCAGTCAGGATTTTCAGATTGGCCGAGGGGAACAGGTGAGGATTCACTCCTGTCCTGCTGACTTGAAAGGTTGATCAAATTATATTTTGATGCCTTTGCTGATTTATTGAAATTTCAGAAATTAATGAAGAAAATAATACAAAATAATAAAAATAATTAAATAAATTGTGTTGATGAGACGAGTTGAGATTCAGGCGTTGAGTTAGCCAAAACCAGGAAGAAAAAAATATGGGGAGAGAGAGAGAGAAATTGAGATTTCCGGTGCTGTCTTCTTTCGAGTACGTTCGCTGGATTCTTCATCAAAAAGGTCACAGGTCGAATATGTCGGACGCCCAAAGGAGAGAGGCAGAGTGGCGATCAAGGTAAATTGTCCAGTTTACGTTGGAGAAAAATAGACGAGGATTCTTGACTAGGATCCAAGAACGGTTGCACTAGACTAGGCAGACCGATCAGCACGAGGAGTTGAAACACAATGTAAGGAAGAGGAAGGTGATTTCTCTGTGTAGTTGTTTTGAGTTGAAGGTAGGTAAGGTAGAAGTAGAGGTCAGAGGGCAGCACAGGTAAGCTAACGATACAGGGAGAAGGGTTAGGCTGTGTGTGTGTGGATGGACAGAATTACAGGACTATTCACAAAAGTCAGGTCAAAACAACTAATAAAATTCAAATCAAAAGTGGGGAGAGGGACCCCACTTACATATATATATCTATTTATTACTAATTTCATTAATTAAAAGTAAAAAATGTTATATCTTACTTGATGATTTATTAAGAATGTCAAAGATAACACAATTGTCAATTATAGAGTTTAATTAGTACGTTTTGGGAATTGATACCCAAGAATTAAATATCTCCAAAATTGGTTCGGTTTATTTTGACTTTGTATGTGTGTCACACAGTGGCAAATTGATTGAAATGTGCTGATACAAGTGATATTATGGTCAGTTGAAAGAGGTGATGTACTGGCCGAGACAAGCATCGCGCTGCTATATTTATCATCGATTGGACAAATCGATGGTGGCTCGATGACAGCGATGATGTACTACTTCTGACAAGCATCATCGATAGACTGAGATTGGCATGAAATGTCTCACAACAACAACAATCAAACACCCAAGAGAAGACATTCTATGGACAGAGCAGAGATTTTCTTGGGCACAAATCAGACAAAAAGCGTACACCACAAAACAGACACATAACAAGAACATACAGCAAACATGAACACAATGCACAGTGTGCACTTTGTGTGTCTATTGAGTTACGTAGTGTTGCACTCCCATTCCACTCCACAATCAACTCGATCAGATCTTCTACTGACACTTTGTTAATTTCCTAGTTTTTTGCTCTGTGCATTTGATTTTTCCGACATGATAACATAACAAACACAAATTGTGTGTTCTTTTCACTTTTCACTTTAGTGACGAGTGGGACAAGTGCTTCTCACTGAGACCGAGCACCGAGTGAGGCCGATGGACCACCATTGAGAGAGGACTCGCATAACCAAAGTGGCCACTGGCTAGATGGGGTTCGACAAGCTCAAATGAGGACGCAGTCCCGATACCATCACTGAACGAATAGCTCCGTCGCTCGAGATAGTCATCAACACTGACCGATTCGGGACAGTAGTGGCCACGGAGGTTGTGGTGATGGTGTTCATTTTGGTTGTACTAAGACTCTTCGTCGGTGGTATTGTTCGAGTGACTGCTTTGGTGGGTGGACAGACTGGAGGAGGGTGCCGACTCGGTGGTGTCAGTGGTTGTGGTGAGTGAGGAGGCAATCGAGTGGGACAGAGTGCCAAAGACTGGGTGCCTTATCACCTTGGTGGGACATGACACACTGTTTGAGTTGGAACTCGAGTTGCCCATCGTTGAGTGGTGCTGGTCGAGTTGAGTGTTGGTCGAGTTGCGTCGGTAATGGCGACTTCAATTTGGAGGCACAACATTCGTGGAGGTGCAATCGATGATGGTCAGTTCGGTGCAACAGTCCGTGGCATTATGCACTCGAACCATTCGACTGTGAACAAGTGCGAACGGACACAGACATACACATAAACACAAATACACTAATCACGAGAGCACAAACTGATTCACTTACATGGCATCATCATAGTTTGTGTGGCATATCACAGACGAAAGTGATTCCTAGTAGTGGGAGATGGCTCAATGACTTGATGCTGCACAACATTCACTTAGCATTCGTTAGCGATTTTAGATGCAGCAGCAACTTGAGATCATCAACAGTGCAAACAGGCCCACGCAATCAGGAAGCGATATAACAAGAAGAAGAAACAGAAGAAGAAGAAAAAAAGATGGCACAACAACTCGGGGACAACACAAAGACATCACTGATACAGACACTGACACACTGAAGGCTGATTGTAATCGAATCAGTGTGTTGTTCTTGTCATTGAGGTTGAACAGAAGTGGGCACACAGAAGATCGACGATTCTCGGTGGCGGCCACCAAACACAGTCCACACCAACTCACAACTTCTTCTGGCCAAGTGACCGAGTGATGGTGTTCTATGTGTTGTTGCGTGTGTTGTGTTGTGCCGTCTCGTTCGAGGCAACAACTAGAATGAGCCCTCACGCGCGCGGCCGAGATCAAACGATGAAGTACGGAGTGGAGTGAGCGATCTATTTAGGTTGAGTGTGTTAGTTAGTTAACGTCAGTTGTGTGTGTGCACGATCATATGGTGGGCACTGTGACTGACTTGTGAGTGGTGTGTGTGTTGTGTTGTGTCTGCTCTCGGTGGTGATGGCGGTGTCGGTGTGGTGGTGGTGTGCCTTTGGTGGGCGATTCGAAGACTCGATCTTGTATTATACCGTTACGGTTACCACTCGCTTCGGCAAAGGTCACACATTCAATGCACCCCAGCACTGTGCGAAGTACGGTGGCCAGAAGTGGTGGTGGTGGTGCACTGGCTGTACTGCGCTTGGCTTGGCTCGACGAGTGAACGACGATTGTGTCTCGAAGTGTGTGCACACCAACAACTGACGACTACGATTGCAGTGGTGCGTGGTACTGCCCGACGACGACGACTTCAGCTGAGCCACCAAATCGAATTGTTGTCTTGTGTCTTGTGTCCGGACACAGGACGGATAATAACGGGCGAGTGGCACTTACACACAGGGCGAGTGTGTGCCGATGAGATGCGGACAACAAGAAACTCGAAGACGAGAGACACAACACACTCTTGATGTGCACCAACCAGTCCGAACGACGATGATGATGATCGGTGGCGCGCGATGACTTTCCACACTTCAACTCACTCTCAATGGTTAGTGTTGAATTGAACTGTGCTTCTGTTGCTGTGACTCGACAGGCCAGACACCACCATACGAGGACAGTGAGACGAGGGTGACACTCGAAGGTGACGCGCCGTGTATTCTTCTGTTCCTCAGTCTACTTATGAATAATAATACCATGGGCGCCATTCAAATAACGTTATCACACATAACGGAGAGAGGGGGATGGTCCACGAAGGTGGTGGGTGATTGTCAAACTGAAACAGGTGGCGGTGTACAGCACAAACTTGCACCACTCGAACACTCGAACACTCGCGAGACTGACTCGGTCAGAGGTAGATCCAATGCGACCGTTAGGGTGAACAAGCAGCGAGGAACGTCACAAGACGCGCCAGAACATCACATGATATTTGTGCATTGTGCCAAGACGGGAATGTACATTGTACAACAGTGGTGAACAAACTTTTTTCACCCTTAGCCAAACTTTTGGCTAACGAAGACCAATTTTAGCCAAATTTTTAAAACTATATTTTTAAGCGTTGTTTGTGAAAATATGGCTATTTGTGTTTATTAGTGGTCAATATGAAGACAATTATAGAGAAATTACAATGAAATTAGTCAGAATTGTTAAAAAATGAGTTTTTACTTGTCCATCCCTTCGTTAGAATCTTCTTCACTATTCTTTTTGTAGTTAGGCTTGTGTGATGGGTGGCATTGATTTGCTAAAGTCAATTTCTCAAAATCAGGTTTGAATGAAGTCAAAGAACATCTCAATTCGTTTTCCAAATTGATTTCATTTAGCATGTTTCTAAATTTATTCTTCATAAAGTGAAGAATTGAAAAAGTGGACTCACAGAGATAGGTTGATCCGAAGAGTGATACTGTTTTGAGAACGATTTTGGTGCAGATTTCAAACTCACCATGCTTAAAGATTTCCTTCCAAGTTATCCAAATGTTTTCCTTTTTTAGGAAAAAGGATTCATTTGCTTTCAGAGATACGATTTCTTTAGATAACATTACTTTATCCTTGTCTGAAAGATGGAAAGTTGCTTGCAAATTTGAAATCTGTAAGCTTGAATTCGAATGGCGACTGATAGAACAGGAAAGCGGGCTCCAAGGTTTTGAATTCCTGAAACATTTCGTCGAATCTCGTGGACAACTTGGACAAATAGTCACGATAAATCGTCATCTCGTTAGCATCAATTTCTATGCGCTCTTTTTTTAGCCACTCAAAATGGGTAAAGTCGCCAGTCTCAAGTTGGCTTGGCAATTCCTTCAAGAAGAGATGAAAGGCTTTGATTTTGGAATAGAAGTGATGAATATCAAGCCCTCCTCCTTGCATTTTTTTGTTCAAGTCGGTCAAATGTTTGGTAATATCCGTTAAGAAGTACAAGTTTCGAATCCATTTCTTGTCATCGAGGAAAGAGAAATTGACCAATTCACCACGCTCGTACAAAAACTGCCGAATCTCAGTACGCAAAGAGCACACTCTGACCAAAACTCGAGCTCGACTCAGCCAGCGGACTTCACAATAATAAACGAGGTATTTGAATTTAAGCAGCTCTTCGCCGTTCTCCTTTCTGGTTTCATTGACATCTTCAAAAAATTGAACTGCAAATCGTTTTACGTCACCCTTGACAAGATGATTGATGAGTTTAGTGACGTCTTTCATCAGAAGATTGAAGCCTGGTTTGGGTTGGATAGGTGGCTGCTGTTCTTTTGGTTGCTGTTTCGTTGACTTCTTTGGTAGTGGCTTCTTGGACTGCATCTTGTTTGGTTGTTTGGCTTTCTGTTGTGGTGTAGTCTTTTGGGATTCAAGTTCAGGTTTCTCAACATCAGCATCAAGCAACTTGGCTACCAGTGCTTCTTGATGAACAAAACAGTGAATGTAGCAAACCCAATTCTTCAAATCTGGGTGTTCATTGAGGAATGTCCGAACAAACCCAATCTTTGGACCCTTCATCGCGGGGCAACCTGAAAAAGGGAAGTCAATCGTTTGTTGTTGGAAAATCAATGTAAAATGCTACTAACCATCAGTGGTAATTCCGGTTAACTTGGAGAAATCTAGTTCAAATCTTTCAGAAGATTCTTTGAATTTCTCATTTATGTCGACTCCCCGTTTCTGCTTCTTTAGTTCGCAAAGAAATAACATTTCTTCTTTAACTTCAAACTCCGGGGTAATATAGCGAACAAAAACAACAAGTTGGGGCATCTCGGAGATATCCTTGCTGTCATCAAGGCAAATGGAAAAAATAAAGGCAATTCTTCAAATCTGTTTTCAGTTTGATTTCAACATCCTCAGAAAGTGTTTCAATTCTTCTGCCAACTGTCCTTCGATCAGTTGCAATATCGTCGATTCTTTTCGCTAATTTCTGTTGAGTTCGGGGTTCAGGAAAATCCACTGTAAGTGTCGAATTGACAGTTTGCAAAACTTGTTTGATGAATTTCCCGCTGGAAAATGGTTTTCGAAACTTGCACATAAGCCACGCAATCTCAAACGAGGCTTTCGTTGACAATTCAATTGGGCTTAACGATTTCTTCAACTGTTTTGACAATTGTTGACGTTCGGAAATTAGCCGATTGAGTTCAGCATTCCGTGCTTTGCTTCCATTGTTGTCCAATGGAAATTTCTTGTCAAAATCAGCCTGGTGCAGTCTATCGTAATGGGATTTGCAGTTGTGGACCTGTAAATTTTAAACTTTAAATTGTGGATCACTTAAAATAGAAAACTCACTTTTACTGCTGCGATAATGCTGTTACAGAGGAGGCATTGGACCTTTCCATCAACTGATTGAACCACAAGGTAATGAAGTTTCCAGGTTTCTTTGAAAGATCGAGTTTCTTCTTTCTTGTTTGATTCGATATTTTTTTGGGCAATTTTTGGGTCAATTCTGGGTTGTTTTTGTGACTGTAGCTGGGCTGAGTCCTCTTGTTGCCGCTTTTCACCACCTCCGTTGAAGAAACTTGTGATTTTCTGTTGTCCACTCATTGTAAGCAGAATAAAAAACGATACAAGCACGTAAAGAATCAGTGGAAAAACATTTTTCGCTGCGGTGATTAGGTATTTTGCTGAGGTATAAACAAACACACGAGACTACCACACACGTGTTGTAGTGAAGGGAGAGTGAGAGAGAGGTTAGAGGGTAATGAGCGACTCGATAGTATTGGGGAGGGAAAGTCACAAACTTTAAAGTGCAAAGGGCAAACATGCAGTGGACGATAGAGAAAGAGTGCGTGACGTCACTACGATGAATGCACATTGCACAGTGCAGAATTCCTTGCAATATGCGATTCACTTGTTCTCGCGCAAAGAAACAATCAAAAAGTAGCATTTTTGTCATTTAATTTTTGCAACTTCTAAAAAAAATATTTAGCCATTTTTGGCTAAAGCCAAATTGAAGTTAGCCAATTTGGCTAATTAGCCAGAGTTTGCTCACCACTGTTGTACAACCAAAACGCAATTTCTTTCGACTTGTAGTAGACTGTAGACCCTACACTCGAATGATCTATTCGTGCTCGGCACACAGACACACACAAGTAGTAGGCAATGTAATTCATTCGCATTAAGACAGTGTGTCAGGAGAAGAGAATGTTAGATTTGTGTGCTTTAGTGTTCAGGCACCGAACACAGTCAGTCAGTGGTGCCAGTGACGGTGCACTACACACATACCGAAGGCCATTCGGCCAATGCACAGAGTGCACTACACACACAGAAAGCATGCAGGTCGAGTGCCATCAAGTGTACCTTCCGAACTCTCCCTAGCCCATTCGAGCATACACGCGGGCAAACACACAGTGAGATTAACCCACAGTGATGACGCAATACTCGAGCAATGGTCACTCGAATTGGTCGAGCTCGCTGTCGCTGGCGGGTGGTGGTGGTAGCCGCAGCCGCGGTTACCTCTTTGAGCTCATCTTTTTGGATCCGGATTGCGCCAGTTCAAACACATAATACAGGACGCATAATAACAAATAACGAATCAATGTGTGCTGATCGTGTGTAGATCTAATAACAAGGTAAGTGAGAGAGAGAGAGAGAGAGAGAGAGAGAGAGAGAGAGAGAGAGAGAGAGAGAGAGAGAGAGAGAGAGAGAGAGAGAGAGAGAGTGAGAGAGAGAGAGAGAGAGAGAGAGAGAGAGAGAGAGAGAGAGAGAGAGTGAGAGACAACTTACTTAAAGTTGTTGATCACATTGATCATTTGAGTGACCAATTCAGGATTGTGCGCAATCAACGCCGGCAATTGCTTGCGTGCAGCCCGAATTAGCCGAATCAAACACTTTACGGCCAAGTACTTGTACGTGAAGATCATAGCAGCGATCACACCAACACGATCGCAGTAAAGTATCTGCATCCAGATGTAATCGTCCCAAGTCACCCAGTGTAGGACGATAGAAACCAACTTGGTAAGGATTCCCGATTGAAGGATGAACTTCAACAGTGGCGTCTCACCAATAATGTACTGTCGCGTGAATGGCTTCAAGGCTTCGGACAAGTACTTGACCGTGTCGTAGGTGGCATCAAAGTCAGACTGGTCAATTGTGTCTCTAAACTTGAGCACATTGATGCCTTACTTGAGAATCTGCTCGATGCGAGCCGAATGAGCCTCGCTTTGGTTGATCATGTATTGCTTGAACGGGGAGGCAATGATGGGACACAGGCTAATGCGATTACGGAAAAACTCCAAGTACTTCTCAACCATTACTGGCCAAGTCTCGTGCCCACCCACTTCGGTTGATACATTCGGTGAATTAGGACGCACAATGACAGTTTCGTCCGAAGATGCTGAAGAAGCACCACTTGAAGACATTTTGCTCTGAATGAGACTTTCTCGTGTGCACACCTGAACACAGAATGGCGAACTGACCGCCGCATGCACCTTACTCGGTGCACATTTGCACATCGGCAAACTCACCCTTCTGCTGCCGAATTACTGGTCAATTGACCGTATACCCAAGAACAGTTTCCCATCGATCGGTGGTCAGTGGCATTGTCCTGGTGGAAGGCACCGTGAGAAAGTGAGACTACAAGTGTCAGAATAGTGCGACCAGTGAGGCTGTGAAAAATCCATAATCGTTACGAGACTACGAGCCTATATCGGAGAGTTCGGTACAGTGAGCCATACAGACAGTACGCAAATCTGTTAATTGCTCCAATTACAAGTGGCCGACAGGCAGGGCAATGAGAACATTCTACGGGCGTCAGACAAGACGATGCAGCACCGCTGCAGTGGTACTGAACGTTCTAGGTGTTCGCCACCGTCTTGCTCTCAATGAAGACATTCAACCTAAAAAGGGAGAATTGGCGTCACTTTGCCGATTGGTCACTGTCCAAAATGTAGTGGATATTAGCTCCAGGTGATGGTAACCGCGACTCACTTGCGCCGCACACACAATTGGTAGAGATTGACTAAGTGGTCAACTTATAGAAATGTTTTGGCACTGGCTCACGAGGCACACACACAAACACGTTCGTTATGGTCACTACAGTCTTGAACATAATCAGCATCGGGTTCATTGTTGTATCAATGGGCAGAGGACTATAGAGACGAAGCACCTACTAAGGCAACACCGCAAAGGCTCAAAGTGGTTGCCAGTACACAAGACCGCGCAAAACCAAAGAAATATCTTAGGGAGCAAGAAAAGGAGCGTGAGAAAACTCAGTAGCACCGTCTTAATTGCACCAATTATGAGCAATTCCAGTGACATATGAGTCGGGTCGGCAAAACAATGGGCAAAAAGTTTAAATCGGCTTGCAGACCAAATTACCACCGACTTCCCAACGCCTGACGTGGGCATTAGTTCCAAGCAATGACCACCCCAATCATTGAGTGGCCTACAGGTTGGGGTCGGTAGAACAATGAGAACATTAAGCGGTCATACAAACACGGCGATGCAGTGGTCCTTCTCGCGTAACTTGGTCGTTCTTGGTGCCCGTCATCAACTTGCTCCCAAAAGGGGAGAGTTAGTTTGGCCAATCGATCACTGCCCAAGTGGTTATTAGTTCCAAATGATGACCACCGACTCACTCGCGCCGCACACACACACAACGAGTGAAGATAGACCATAAAAGGGGAGAGTGAGCTATGGTTGATTGGAGCCGCGCTGCACTTGGCAAATTGGTCTAATTATCGGATTGTCTTGCTGCTGCTCGAGACGAGGCACACAAACAACTGGCAACGTGGCAACTTCGGACGTCAGCACAATCGTGTCCAGTTTGCAGTCCATTAGAGAGAGAGAGAGAGGGGGGGGAGGGAGAGAGAGAGAGAGAGAGAGAGAGAGAGAGAGAGAGCGAGAGAGAGAGTCAAAGTAAAATAAGGCTTTCGATCTATGGCCTCACAACAAGTATTCACATTTTAAATTTAGGTTACACTGAGTATGCAAACTGTTTTATTAAGTGTTTTTGTCTCTGTCGGTACCAACTGACAATGCAATGGTTAGTGGACGAAATGGTATAATGCAGATATTACATTGTATTAGTCATATAACATGCATGAAAAAGACCCAGGTTGTGTGTGTGTGCACAGAATGTATTGCTTTGTTTTAGCTTTGAGGAATACAACTGTCTACATCAGCAATTAGCAGGTTATTGCTCCATATGATTTGCTCTACTTGTGTCACTTGAGACTCTGCTGGTTCATTTTCAGTATTATCGTTGCTTTGTTGCGAGTGCTTTTGTGTCGATTGTTGCTGCTGGCCAGTGCGTGGCTCATTGGTTTGCTGAGCTGCATGAGTCAATGTGTCATCACTTGGTGGACTTGCGTGCATCATTGGCCTGGGAGCATTCTTCAGATGAATGATCAATCGAGCTGCAAAGGAGAGGTACTCTTCCATGGTGTGAGCCTTTTGGAATAGTGCGAGCTCTAACTCTGTCGGTTCATTGGCAGTGGTCAGGCCAAGGTAGCTTAGCATGTCCACGATCTTCATTAGAATTCCTTTACGCAGGAAGGGACGGTTCCAATGATGTGGCGAAATTGGATCAGATTCGGCCATTGGGATAACACGAATAAACGAAAATGTTACACTTATTGGGGAGACATCTGCGAAGTAGTCTGTGCCTGAGCAGATAGAAATGATTCAATCAAACAAATAGCTCTAATCACACTAGTAATGCATTTGTTTGCTATGAGTGTACGGGTATTTATGTCGATGTGATACTAGAGATAGTTGATGTGTAGTGCACATTGCATTGTGAGAGAGTATTGGACATATCGATTAGGTCACTGGATAATCTTGTTCTGATTGCAGACAGGCAATATAAGTAAAACATAAAAGGCAGACAAACAAAGTAATATGTGATGTGGACATATTGATCTTATGATTAGTTCCATTGATCATAGGTCACAGGGACTGATTCGATTGTGTGTGTTTGACAGTACATAGCATTATAGACACCATGCAACGATGATGATGTCGAATGATCAACTGAGAGGTCAACAAACCAACCAATCTTAACTTTTAACCTCTCTCTCCCTCTCCCTCTCCCTCTCTCTCTTTCCCTCTCTCTCTCTCTCTCTCTCTCTCTCTCTCTCTCTCTCTCTCTGACTTATTCACTTTGTGTGCTTGTCTTAGCATTTGCTTTGGTATTCGAGATGACCTTTCCTCTCAATGCACCCAATGCTCCTTGGTGCTCTTCGAATGGTCTGTTATGTTTCTATGTGTGTGTGTGTGTGTGTGTGTGTGTGTGTGTGTGTGTGTGTGTGTGTGTGTGTGTGTGTGTGTGTGTGTGTGTGTGTGTGTGTGTGTGTGTGTGTGTGTGTGTGTGTGTGTGTGTGTGTGTGTGTGTGTGTGTGTGTGTGTGTGTGTGTGTGTGTGTGTGTGTGTGTGTGTGTGTGTGTGTGTGTGTGTGTGTGTGTGTGTGTGTGTGTGTGTGTGTGTGTGTGTGTGTGTGTGTGAGACAATGCGAAACATGGCTGTGCAGCACATTGCCAATACATTCGATGTCTGTCTATTCTCGGCTTGTGTCTGTCAGTACTGATCAACTCAACGCAACGTTGCTGTCTCTCGTTCTGATCGCAGATCTGTCTCGTTCGTACACTAAACAATTCATCCTCGTCGTCATCATTGTTGAAAGTATTAGCCATGACTAGTACTAGTTCGACCAATGACAAGAACGCGTTAACAAGCAAGAAGTGACCGTTAGATGAGTGTCACCACTGTCACCACTGCCTTGGTGGACATAGCCAATCATAAAGTATAAAAGCACCAAGCATCACAATGCCTCTCTACAGCAGAACCTGGTTGTGGCTTATTTACTCGTAAGTCCTCGTGTTGCCGTCACACTTTACCGTGAGTGCTAACCTTGTCTCTTCTGTCCCCATTAGGTCTATTGACGCTATTTACTTTCCCGCGCTTTACCTACTGTGGTTGTCTGCCGAGTTTATTTCATTTATACTCTGTTCTTATACTCTTATAATAATCTCTATGTTTTATACTTAATCTATTTAATTGTCAATAAATCTAATTACGATAATTCAACAGATTATGAGACTTATCCTCGTTCTCTGTCTGGATCATTGATAGATCTATTCTCAAACTCCTATTCCAACTTAGTTTCAGTCTGAACTATTTCTACCCGAACGTCTTGTGTCTGTCTGTCAGCCTCTCCGTCGAGACAAGCGTGTACGAGCGGTGTGTGTGCGTGCTTCATTTACTGTTCGCTGTTGCCACGCTGCGTGCGTCTGTTTCGTCATTTTAGAAAGTGGCTTCGACATTTCTATAAACTTGTGGTTCGCCTCACCCATTTTACCCTGGTTCTGAGACGGCATCCTGCAATCTAATTGTTTACCACTGAATGATTAATCCCGAGTTTAAAGAAGAAGACGACGACGACGAGTTCAAGGAATTGACTGACAGTGGAGAAGTTGGCGAAGAAGGAGCAGAAGAGGACGAGCTTCCTGTAGATTCCTCTAAAAAGGAAGTTGTGGCTTCGGAAGGAGAAAAGCAAGTTTCTACTGAAGTCTTAGGTGGTGGTTCGAATTCTATTAAACCGGACGACACCAAGGACGACATTTCGACATCAGCAAGTACTTTGGCTTTTACATTACCAAATATGGCTACAATGTCGTACCTGCCTGGAATCAACTTAGAAAAGTTGAATAAGAAAAACTGGCCTCGTTGGCGCGACCAATTATCAGGAATTCTCGGAGTACTGGGCGCTGGTGATGCGATCAAGAGTGATTTACTGAAGGCGACTCCCAAGAATGAACAAGCTAACGGCATTGCGAAACTATATATTTCTATGAATATAGAAGACGAAAGCCTGAAGATGCTTGTTGCTGGTTTCGATTCGGCTTTTGATATGTATACTCAACTTAAGGACCGATTCGAGAAAGCAGACCCATGGGGTGCTCAGCAAATTCGTCAAAGGATCGCGGCAATCAAATTCAATGACCCAGCCAGAACCGAAGAAACTATTACCAAGCTTGAGCGAGAAGTAAGTCTACTTTGTCTAAAGGCCACAGTGTCTGAAGTAGAAAAGTTCAATATTTTCCTCGCGGCTATTATGACTGAAAGGTACGCTCCACTGGTGTGTCAAGCTCAAGATATGACTGGCACAAATGCTGATTTGGCAAAATTAAAGAATATGATTGTCCGTCATGGTACAGCTTTAACCAATAGTACCAAGTTGAACGAGATACGTCAGTTCAAGTCTAAACGTGGTGGAAGGAAATGTTTTCACTGTGACAAGGAAGGCCATTTTAAGGCTCAATGTCCCGATCTGAAGAACGATTCTACTACGAAGAATGACAAATCTCCTGCAAGTTCGGACACCCGGTCTAATCGCCATTTTAAGAAGCGTAATGTGATCGAAGCAAAAGGAAGAGCAATAAAGAAAACTGAATTACCGTTTGATGTGAACCCGTGTAAGGACAAAAGTGTCGCCGCAATCAAAATTGTGACAAGAAAAGTCTCGAAGGCAACGTTCATCCTGGACAATGGAGCCACTGATCACTTTGTATATGATGTCAACTTACTGACCGATATACATGATGCACAGCCGTGTCTCGTTGGTGGCATTTACAAGGAGAGCGACGCGGTTTATTATTCGAGTACTGTGGGCACTGTAAGCATCAAGACGGACGATGGCTCGTATTTTAGTTTTCAGGCTTATCTAGTTCCTGAATTAGAAGATAATTATTTCTCTCTTTCCCGATTCGCTAAAGCTGAAAATGCTTATGTCATCATGAACTCTGACCTGTGCCGTGTCGAGTTTGATGATACTTTAATTTGTGTTGCATCTACAGTGAAGTACAATCACGTGACCGACTTCAACATAGTCTACTTGAATGATAATGAAGTTGTGAAACCTGACAACGAAGCAACCTCTGCAACTGTTCGCAACTTATGGCACCAACGACTTGGACACTGCAGTATTGACCGTATCAATCAGACTGCTGCAATCTTGGATGGTATTAAACCAATTACTGACCGATCCACGTGTGGTTGTTGTGTTCAAGACAAATACGATGCACCTGATTTCAAAAGTAACCCGAATCCTGCCAAAGATGTACTCGATTGCGTCCACTCTGATCTGTCTGGAGATCTAAGGACTGAATCTATTAATGGTGACAAGTACTACATCACTCTAATCGATGAGTATTCGAGATGTTGCCAAGTTTATTTCCTAAAGGCTAAATCTGATGCTGCTGCTGCTATTAAGAACTACGTGCAATGGGCTGAGCGTCAAACTGGCAAGAAATTAAAAAGATTCAAGTCGGACGGTGGTGGAGAGTATGTTGATCGAATACTCAAGGATTATTTTGTTTCGAATGGCATTGAGCACACGTTCTCATCACCGTACTGCCCAAAGACGAATGGTTTGGCAGAAAGAAAGAATCGGACCTTGAAGGACCTATGCCGAACGATGATGAATGCCGCCAATTTGCCTAAACCTTATTGGAATTATGGAATACGGTATGCTAATTTCATAAGTAATCGAATAGTCTCCACAGTCACCCACAAGATTCCCTATTATGTCTTTACTGGGACAAAGCCTAGTGTGGAGAAAACTCGCGTTTTCGGATGCAAAGCTTTTGTTGGAAACCATAATCAACAGAAGTTGGATTCATTCGATTCCCGCCGTAACGAAGGAATATTTCTGGGCGTAACGGAGGACCACCAGAAATTCATCGCGTATGACTTTACCGATGACCGCATTGATGTTCACCGCAATATGCACTTCATTGAAAGCGAATTTCCATACAAGTCTAGCAAATATGTGCATGAATTCGACTTTGATTATTTACCCGAATCATTGGAGACTGAATTGCCGTTTGAAGAAACAGGACAACTTATCAATGAAACGGATACTTTATCAATTGCGGAGGAGCTCGAACACGAACCTCAAACTGATGTTTTGGAACAAGAAGTAGACGAGACTACATCTGAACAAGTTCAACGCGAAGAGGAAATCTCTACTGAACAAGAATGTCAGCCACTGCCTGAACCTATTGTACCTCGTTATCCTCAACGCAAGAATCGTGGCGTTCCACCCAAGTATTATGGTCGTGATGACCAAGATGCCAGTATTAAGGCCATTCGTAAAGAAGGCGTTCCATTTACAACTGTGGAAGCTATGGCAAGTCCTGATCGTGACTCATGGATTGATGCTATACAGTCAGAAGCAGAATCATTACGTCAACACGAAGTTTACACTCGAGTTCGCGAAAAAGAAGTGGAAAAGAATATCCTCGGTACCAGATGGGTATTTGATTTAAAGCGTGATGAAGCCAACCGTGTAGTGAGACACAAAGCACGATTAGTGGTCAAAGGTTATGACCAAATTGCTGATAAGGACTTTTCTGAAACCTACGCTCCAGTTGGACGTAATTCTACCTTCCGTGCTCTGCTCACTTTAGCTGCATCTGAAAATTACCACGTTGCTCACTTTGATGTTTCTACTGCATTCCTTCATTCTGACGTTGATCACGACATCTATGTGCGACCCCCCACCTGAACTAGAAGAGCCTGGCTTTGTTTGGCAACTAAAACGATCTCTCTATGGTCTGAAGCAAAGCTCGCGTAACTGGTATCTGCACCTGAAGGAGATACTCAAAGAATGTGATCTCGAACAATCAAATTCGGATTTTGGCTTATTTTACAATGCCAAAAAGAAAATATATGTCCTGATTTATGTTGACGATATTTTGGCGATATGTCTAAACGAAGCTGAAGCTAAGAAACTGTTCGAACAGCTGAAAAAGAAGTTAGACATTAAGGATCTAGGAACTGTCAAGAAGTTCTTGGGATGGCAAGTTGATCGTAAAAGTGATCATTTTGAAGTACATCAGTCAACGTACATTGATGCTGTGATCGAGAAGTTCAATTTGGTGGATTCAAAGCCGTTGAACATTCCTTTGAACGACTTCAAAATTAATGATGCACACCAGGAAATCGACTATGAACTGCCTGTCCGTGGCATCATTGGCTGTCTACAATACTTATCGTACAAGAGTCGACCCGATATAACAGCAAGCGTGCAATATCTTTCCCGTCATATGCACGAACCAACGAAAGCCCTGTTTACTGCATGCAAAAATATAGTGCGATATTTAAGTGGCACCAAGCACTATCGTTTACATTTTGGAAGCAACTCGAAAGCCAACGACGTCGAGTTGTACACTGATGCCTCATTCGGAGTACCGTCTGTTTCTGGAATATTGCTCCACTGGTATGGCTCACCTATTGTTTGGTTCTCGAGAAGACAAACACAAGGACCGACATCTTCCGCTGAAGCAGAAGCCTATGCATTATGTGATGGTCTAAAAGAATTAGCCTGGTTCAATCAACTTATGTTTGATTTACAACTGAAGCCCAAGCTGTACGCTTATTGTGATAATAAGACTTCCGTCCGAATGATGAAGCAAGGACCTACGAATACTACGAAGCACATCGAGATCAGTTGGTCAGCAATTGCCCGAATCCTTCTAGTCACTGAAGCGGATCTCAAGTATTTACCGAAAGGCGAGATGTTAGCTGATATTCTGACCAAGTCCCTGGCCCATTCTTCCATTGGCCGCGGAGGAGTGTTGAAAGTATTAGCCATGACTAGTACTAGTTCGACCAATGACAAGAACGCGTTAACAAGCAAGAAGTGACCGTTAGATGAGTGTCACCACTGTCACCACTGCCTTGGTGGACATAGCCAATCATAAAGTATAAAAGCACCAAGCATCACAATGCCTCTACACAGCAGAACCTGGTTGAGGCTTATTTACTCGTAAGTCCTCGAGTTGCCGTCACACTTTACCGTGAGTGCTAACCTTGTCTCTTCTGTCCCCATTAGGTCTATTGACGCTATTTTACTATTCCCGCGCTTTACCTACTGTGGTTGTCTGCCGAGTGTATTTACTTTTATATCCTGTTCTTATACTCTTATAATAGTCTTTATATGTTCTATACTTAATCTATTTAATTGTCAATAAATCTAATTACGATAATTCAACAATCATCACCAAGTGACAGTTGTGTGTAGTTGTAAAGTGTCACTTCTGTCTTACGTCTACAGACAGAGATGACCAGCGTGCACTTAGATCCGTCTGAGCCGAGCATCGTGGCTGGTGACTCGACTGTGGCCGACACTGCACTGCCACTGTTGATTGTGGACAACAACAGTGGCAATGCCGTGATGAGCACACCACCGAGTATTACGATCACCACCACCGCGGGCATCACCACTGAGCATAACATCAACCGACCATCGGGCAAGAAGCCACGCCATCGAAAGCGAAAGCGTGAGATTTTCCAAAAAATACGCGAACAGGTAAGATCAGTGTCATCATTCCCTGAGAGTGCTACTTGACATTTCTGTCCCTTAGATTGCCTTCTACTTTAGTGACTCAAACTTGCGTCATGACAAGTTTATGCGCAAACTGACAGGAATCGATCGTGAGAACCAGAGTGAAGGCACCAGTGAAGACAACAGTCACCTCACTCGCGAGTATCTGAGTGGCACCAAGAAGGTGCCACTGTTGACCTTTCTCACCTTTAACAAGATCGCCATGCTAAAAATCACTAGATTTATTGACAAATAGATTAGGAATACAAATAAGGATAATATACAAAGAAAGAATAGAACAGGTCTTCTCAGTAGCAACACATAGGACCACGCAAACAAGGTAAAATAGATGATTGTCAACGAACCTAAGTGGGGACAGGAAAAGGACAAAGTTAGTGCGAGTCAAACGGCACAACGCTGCAGACATACAAAATAACAGTATGCCATTAGTTAGTCCAACTGAACCAAATAGCAATACTAAGATGATGGCTTATATACCGTAGTGATGATCGTTGACCAATGCTTGGTGACAGTCATCGACAAGTGCTTTACTTTGATGTTGTGGCAGTGACTAATCGTTAGTTCAACTCATCGGTCGAACCAGTCATACCGAGCACTTTCAACACTCCTCCGCGGCCGATAGATGAACGGGCCAGAGACTTGGTGAGGATATCAGCGAGCATCTCACCCTTGGGTAGATACTTGAGTTCGGCTTCTGTGACAAGTAGGAATCGGGCAATAGCTGACCAGCTGATTTCTAAATGCTTCGTTGCATTAGTTGGGCCATGCTTCATCATACGAACTGAGGCTTTATTGTCACAATAAGCGAACGACTTAGACTTGATGTCGAGATCAAACATAAGTTGAGTTATCCACGATAGCTCCTTCAAACCATCGCACAGCGCATAGGATTCGCTTTCGGCTGTTGATGTAGGGCTTTGTGTCTGTCGCCTTGAGAACCATATTATCGGAGATCCATACCATTGGAGTAATGCACCAGTAATTGAAGTAACTCCAAACGAGGCGTCAGTATAGAGTTCCACCTTATTCTCACTTGAATTCTTTCCAAAGATGAGGCGATAATGTTTTGTAGTATTGAGGTAACGTACTACATTCTTACATGCTGTAAATAAAGCTTGAGTAGGCTCGTGCATATGACACGATAGAAACTGGACGGTGGCAGTAATGTCCGGTCTACTCTTATAAGCTAGATATTGTAAGCAACCAACTATACCACGTACAGGTAAGTTGTAATCGATAGGTTGGTGGGCATCATTTAATTTGAAGTCATTCAACGGAATGCTTTGCGGCTTGCAATCCACCAAATTGTATCTTTCGGTTACGCCATCGATATAGTTCGATTGGTGAACTTCAAAGTTGTTGTTACGGCGCTCGACCTGCCGTCCTCGTCCTTGATATCTTCAGCCTTTAGTTCACCGAGATTCTTGTCTTCCGCGTTTTCTTCTTCTTTACCACTCATGAAGGAATCATACGACTTCAGGAGAGCTTCGAGGATCGAGATCCAAACAAAGAAGAGTAAATTCAAAACTTGAGTCCTTAAGGGTCGAGACCCAATTTAGAAGGAGCGAGATGATGAAATATGACAGAGCAACACACAACGAAACGGTTCACGAGGAAGTTGTGCTGACTGCCTGCACGCGTGCACACGCTTGCTCACACTAACAGACAGACAAGTAGTGAAAAGTGAAAGTCACTGTGAAGACGCACAAAAGACACACAGGGTGGAAATAGACTTCCTAACGGGACGTGATGGTGAGTGGGAATAGTCAAATCTTAGATCATTCCAGACAGAAGACAAGTATAAGTCTCATAATCTGCTAAAAATCACTAGATTTATTGACAAATAGATTAGGAATATAAATAAGAATAATATACAAAGAAAGAATAGAACAGGTCTTCTCAGTAGCAACACATAGGACCACGCAAACAAGGGAAAATAGATGATTGTCAACGAACCTAAGTGGGGACAGGAAAAGGACAAGAGTTAGTGCGAGTCAAACGGCACAACGCTGCAGACATACAAAATAACAGTATGCCATTAGTTAGTCCAACTGAACCAAATAGCAATACTAAGATGATGGCTTATATACCGTAGTGATGATCGTTGACCAATGCTTGGTGACAGTCATCGACAAGTGCTTTACTTTGATGTTGTGGCAATGACTAATCGTTAGTTCAACTCATCGGTCGAACCAGTCATACCGAGCACTTTCAACACGCCACCATCACCAGCAATGAGCACGATCTGATGAATGCTTTTCGCTTTCAGTCCGAGTTCACCGCCTTCGAGACCGAGCTGTTCTACGATGTGCACACGGGCAACATCTCAAGACGCGAGCCATTCTTCAATGCCAGTGTCGAATCGAATGCACGCACAATCTATGTGGAGCGGTTCGAATACACCATCACGGACATCTTCCAGTGGCTCAAGGCGGCCTTTGAACACTTTGGCCCTATTCTGTCGATTCGAACACCGCGCTATCGCCAGTCGAAAGAGCTGATGGGCTTTGCGTTCATTGAGTTTGCGGGCCCGAGCTCGGTTGAGAAGGCATGCAAGTACTTTGAACAGCAGGAAGCTCAACAGAAGAAGGAAAAGGAGAAGGCCAATGAAGCGGAGCAACAACCTACAACTGCAGAGGAGGGTGCTACTGTTGGCAAGAGTGATGATGAACCAGTTCAGGTTAATAAGGTTGGTTTGATCACATTTGTTTGGCGGTTTGGTCCATGATAGGGGGAGAGAGAGAGAGAACGAAA
>JAKIJQ010000226.1:0-180000 GCA_023373905.1 Rhizoglyphus robini | reverse complement strand
TCAGTTCGCCTCGGAAGTAGTCGATGGTACGGCTGAGACCATCGGCCACCGTAATTTTCGGGTACCAGTTGAGCACTCGACGAGCCAACGAAATGTCCGGACGACGGCGGCGTGGATCGTCCTGGGGCGAGGGATAGTACTGCAGATAGGGCGCATACTTCTCGGGCACCTTCTCCCGTGATGGTATGTTCTCCCAGCCACTGGCGGTACTGTTGCCGTGCACCAGGTCGAGCACCACAGTGGCAAACTGATTGATGGTGTACTCCTCGAGATTGCCCAGGTTGACCGGAGTGGTGAAGTTGCTCGCTATCAGGCGGTCCAGTCCGTCCACCAGGTCGTACACAAACTGAAATGATCGAGTCTGGTGGCACTCCCCGTAGATGGCCAACTTCTGACCCTGCAGTGCCTGACTGATAAAGTTGGACACAACCCGCCCGTCCGAGACGTGCATCCGCGGTTCGTAGGTGTTGAAGATGCGAGCAATGCGTACGTCGAGCTTCTCCTGCTTGGCATAGGCCACAGTCAGTGAATCAGCTACCCGCTTGCCCTCATCATAGCACGACCGTGAACAAATTGGATTGACGTGACCCCAGTAGGACTCGCTCTGTGGATGCTCCACAGGATCGCCGTACACCTCCGAGGTGGAAGCCACCAAGATGCGGGCACCAACACGCTTGGCCAGGCCCAACATGTTAATGGTGCCGACGGTGTTGGTCTTGATGGTCTTCACAGCGTTCATCATGTAGTGAGGCGGTGAGGCAGGTGAGGCCAAATGGTAAATCTCGTCCACTTCCACGTACAGAGGATTGACCACATCGTGGTGCAATAGCTCAAAGTTGGGGTGACCGAGCCAGTGTTCGATGTTGCGCCGACGACCTAAGTGTAGTCAAGTACACTAGTATAGAACCAGCCGCTGGCATTGTGAAACCTTTTAGCTATCGTAAATCAAAATAGGTAATGCCATTGGCATAAAAGTCGGAGCGAGAGTATGTAAACCATTTGTTTCTTGTTTAATCAGTTGTGTTCCAAATCAGTTTATGTACAACAAAGTTGGGCAACTACTATTTTCTCCTTCTGGCCACAAAATAACCATTGCGTTTTTAAAATAGACACCTAGATCTCTACCCATCCGAACAATTTTATAATCTTCAATTGACAATTGACATAGGATTTTAAAAATCCAGTTAAAAAGAAATAAAAGCTGAGATATTTTTGGGCTAATTGTGGCATTGTGAAATTATGCCTAAAACATGTCAAATATAAAATAAATGTTGGTTCTACATCATTAAGAAATATTTTAATGGCCAATTGGCATTTGAGTTTTGAAAATGGGGTCATTTAACCATTGGTAGCCTACCTCTGATAAATTAAAAAATATGATTTTCATTATTAAATATTATTAAATAACATCGAATCGATCAACAACTAATTCTCTCTAAATTCACTATGGGAAATGTACTCTAAATTTAGTTTAATTGAGTTTGGGTTATATTTGGAGTTTTGGGAATAAATTTTAATTTCAATCTAATTTGTCATATTTTTACATTTTAAAATTTTTAGATATAATCTTTTTGTACATTTTTCGATTCATTTTCTAAACCCAAATAAATCCTATCACATGAAGCAAATATTAAAATGAACTAAATTCAAACTCAAACAAATACTAAATATTTGTTCGTGTCACAAATACAAATCCGCCATTCCACAAATTATTGACAACAATCTTTGAGATAGCACTTCAAGATCTGATTGATCGGATAAATGTCTGTAATTAAATTCCCCTCATTGTCATCACACAAATCCATAGTATAGGATCCAACAAATTTGTAAAGAAGGGCAGAATAATTTTTTGATGGAAAAATGAAAAAAAAACTTTGAAATAAATAAACAAATGTGTGTTTTCATGATTGCTTTCGGATTAATTCACATCTTAACATACGCAATAAACTATCAATCATTTAAAATCCTTGAGGTTGCACTTAATTATTCAGTGTTCAGTGTCGTATTTATTAACGGTTTAATCATTTGTTAATACCTTTAAATGGTCACTGACGTTTAGTTTCAAATCATCGGTGAGCAGAATATGTTGGAAAACGTAAACAAACACTCGGACAAACGTGCATTCGATTCAAATTGTCCGCATCCAACTCCCTGATTCACATTTGGGTGTGCTTGCTACTGCGCATCTCCATTGCGCACAGCGGGCGCATCAGGAAGAGTGTGTGCTTGGCTGTGTCACAGGAGGACATACACACTGTGTTGACAATCGGTCTCTACACATTTCAATACAAAATTTTGAATTTTTTGAAAAATTACTACTCCTTTGACCTTTGACCTATATGACCCCAAATCAATAGTGCACATCTACACCACCACCCGAACATTGTGTTAAATTTTCAGACCGATCCATGCAGTAGTTTCGGCGTTTGCTTGCCCACAAGATTTGCCCCAATTCCCTTTTTTTCTGGCAGGGAATCGTCACTCCCGAAATCACTCACACCTCGCTCGCTTCGCTCGCTCAGCGTGAGTGATTTCGGTCGCTCCTCCAATCAGACAATAAATATAAAATTAAATTAACAAAATAGTAAATTCAGTCGGATTGGTAAGATTTGTAATTGCACAAAATGAAAACTCTTACTGATTATGTAATGTCAGTCATATAGTAGTAGCCAACCAAGTATATATTGACCTTAGTACTAGACCAGGTAATAGAACTCAAACCTGACTAGGCTGGGTTTACCGGGAGATTGCCAACAACAAGCGGACGCTTACCAGAAGAGTTGTCGGCTTTGAACCAATTCTCCTGCAAGATGGTTTCAAGAGTGATGCGTTTGTTTGGGTCACGGGTGAGAAGCTTGCGAATCAGACTGCCACATTCAGGAGAGATTACACGAGGGAACTCGACCTTAGCCTCAAGTATCTCATCGTCGTTCACAAAGGGTGGTCGACAAAAAACCATGGTAAACAACAAAGTACCCAACGACCAAACAGTGGCAGGATCGGCCAAGTAACGTTTGAATTCGATGAACTCTGGAGGAGCGTGGATGCGAGTTCCTTTGAAGGGCACACGGCCAGCAAGTTCGTGCACAAAATAACCAGAGCCAAAATCAATGAGTGTGGTTTCATTCGAATTGCGAGAAACCAACAAATTTTGGTCCTTAACATCACAATGAACTATACCAAGCTTGAAACAACCAACGACTGACTGGACCACTTGTCGGAACATATCACGAGCTTTGTCCTCGGACAGAACGATCCAATCTCTGAGATAGTCATACATGTCGATGGCTCTCTCGGGTTGCTCCATCACGATGTACAAGTTGCCTTCGACGAGGTACCAGTCGAGAAGACGAATCACACCAGGAACGTTGGCCGCGGCCTGCATCAGTTGAACCTCCTTTGGTATAATTCGATCGTTGTTTTCGTCAACGGCTTTGATACCTCTGACCACCTTGATGGCCACTTCAAATCGATTACTGATTTGATATCCACTCCAAACAAAGCCATAACCTCCAGAGCCGAGAATGTGCACCATTCGGTACTTCTTGTTGAACGAATTGAGACAGTAATGATCATCGTCAGCAGTGTTGGTATTGATGGTCTGGATGACCGCAGCTGATGGATCAGTCACCATGTTGATCGGCTTGCCAATATGAAAACGCTGCTGCAGAATCGGCATCGGCTGCGGTGGCGGCTGCTGCTGCTGCTGTTGGTTGATGTTCTGGTCGACACTTCGAAAAGTGTCTTCAGTAGCCATAGTGCCTTGTTCCACATCACGCTCATGTTGTTGGGGTGCCGGTTGACGGTCCCGACGCAGTAACGAGACAAGTGACCCAAAAAACTCTCGAAACATCTCGACTTAGTGTTGGTGCTGAAGTATAAACAAACAGACACTTAGCGTAACTCTGAGAAATGGTAGAGGCAAAAAAATGGATTAACTAACAGACACAGCTCATTAAACATTTTTGGTCGCAAATACTTATTAGATGCAATTGACAAATTGAAAATAACGTGCCTGTTTGTCCAGTTAATATAACTAATTAACACAGTCACACATACACGGTTTCTATTAAAACTAAATAGTCGTTGTATTGTCGTTGGAGTCAATTCGGACAGGAAGTATAGTGAACACTCGTCCTTGTCAGTATAGTCATCGATGAGTCGTCACAGAGCGACAGACACACAAGTCGACTTATTTCTCAATACATATCTTTTAAAATAGTTCTAAATATTCTTTTTATCTCCGGTGACCTTTGACCTTATGGGCCAAAAATCTAATCAGTTTGTCTACAGCCACATCAGAGTTTATAGTAAAATTTGCAGGATGATCCATTGAACCGTGTAGACACTATCCTGCTAAAAAGCCTTTTTCCGACCAGTTAACAGAGAGTCATCACTTCTGTCGCCTCACTCACTCGCTTCGCTCGTTCGTTAGCTCGATCCGCTCAGACAATTATTTGAACAAATGTATAAACTAATCATTATCTAAACTCGGTCAAACAAATATGGGGAGGGCGATGAGGGGGAGGTAAAGCCACCTTCCCGCAACTTAACTCTGGATCCTGTTGATCCAAAAATCCATTATTATTGGTCAATTGTTCTAGTATCATGTCGAGTGACACTAAAAACAGCAAATTGTGCAATATCAAACTTTAAAAGTGAGTTTTACATGATTAAACACAATTGGGAAATTTGATCTACTTTGTGATGACGTCGCATACACTCAATGGCAATGTAGTGCACAGGGTGTGTGCACAAGTTTATCAGATGAATTCAAGTTAAACTTTAATGAATTCTATATTACTAGATCACTACAGCACTCGTCACAACGTGGTAACAAGTTTTGCGACTTAAAAGTTCCAAAAAATGACCGAAAGAGCAACATTTAAAATGCACTTTTCACTCACAGCAAGCAAAATATATTATGAATAAAATAATTATTAAAATCGTCTAATAACTGTCTAATAACCAGCGTACATTGGCATAATGGACTTAATCTATCCTATTTCAAGTAGTTAACACTAAATTGATAAAGAAAAACAATGAAAACTTACTTGATTTTGGTGAAAGCAAAATGACGGTCGAGGCAGGCACACACACAGAGAGCGACTGACAGGCAGACACAGACAGATTGGCATTGCTCGCTTTTAGTTTAAATCTGAAGCACCATATGGCGCCTTGCTCGCAATAAATCGGATTTTTAAAATGCAGCAGGCAAAGCATAGAGCAGATATATTTGACTAGATTTGAATTAAATTGATCACGCTGGACCGTGAACCTGCTCGGCGAGCCGGAAGTATTTCTCGGATCGATAACACTGCGTGCAGTGAGGCCGTTGTGGCGTTGTCGAGTGGTGATTGAACTCATTTCAATTACGAGGATTAAACTGAATAGCTAATTGATCAATTAAACAGAAATGTCAGTTGATTGACCCATCGAGATCAGACAGGCAAATGTCACCAACGAAGAGGTCAACAACACTAACAACATCTAACAATATATCCTGCGGCACACAACGACTGCACAATTGGCTTCCGTGTTCCGCGATACTTTGCATCAGTGCATTGTGGTGCATTTGCGAGCATCGATATTTGTCGCATAACTGACTAAATAATATATGCGGCCACTTGACACTGACAATGGCAATTGATAGAGGAAAATGAGTAAAAAGTTGCACTGGTGAGCCTATATGAATAAAATCATAATTAATATACTGTCGGGGAGTTATAGCTACAAAAATATCACTTTATTATATCTAATTAGAGGCGTAAACAGTGTTTAGTGAAGCAGAACATAAAGCGTTACTTTGTTGTTTATGCATAGTTAGTGAGTGCTATGTTTATGCTATTTAAAAGTTGTTATATTGTTGCAAAAGTAATTCAACCGTTGCGGCGACGACAGAGGACACATTCGTTAACGATGCTGCGACAATGGTTGAGCCCGACACCAAACGCACGCACCGGTTCAAATATCGGGAAGTCGTTGTGGCGACCACATGCCGGAGCCTTGCGCCGTGAAGCAGACGAACATAGCTACGAACGAGAAGATGATCCACCACGACAAGCGGACTCTTCATTCCATAGTCCAGGTCGGAGCTGTCTAATCGCCGCTTCTCAAGGATCCGAACTCATCCACAAACAAATTCATTTTGCTTAGCTACTAGGTACTCTTTGGACACGACTAATTTCTGTTGTTTCATGAGTTTGATCACCGGAGCCATTGTTCGGTCTGAACCAACTGCCAAATCTTCACAACTGCCAGTTGATTCAGACATATGGGACGCATTTTGACAGCGTTTACTCGCCTCATGACATCGAACCAGTTTTGCATACTTTCTAACAGAGCAGCATACGCCATTTGTAGCTTTTCAAAGGCCGTGTTAGTCAACTTCTGGTTCAACTTCCGCTGGTCGACTGGGGACAGAGTCTGATTGACAAGGGGACATACTTAAATCACGTGATCATCTAGAGGGGAGGTAGGGTGTCTTGATCCAAATTTTCCCTACACATTTCTATGCTCTAGGATGTGACCATGGTGGGGGAGGTAGGTGGTTAGGGTCCAAACTGCTGATCACGTGATTTAAGGATGCCCCCCAAGGCTTACGATTGAGCGGGACAGTGACACAAAAGACACGGCAGGGCCTCGTGCCAAAGATGGCTGGTCAGCAGGGTATCCATCAGCACTCCTCGCGAAACTAGATAAGCCGGGTTCAACTTCGTGTCCACGTGGAACCATGGGTTAGGATCCGTGCGAGATTGCACAATGCGAATGCGGTTGGCGACGAAGGGCTCGTACCGATTCAGATTGGCCTGAAAACGACAGCAGTTACTAAAGAGTCTGTGAAGAAACGTACCCGAGTGGCCCCCGCAAATTCGGCCTCAAGGTCCTTGTAGGCTTCCGCGGACAACACGGTCACGCATAGTTCCGATAGGGGAAGGTTTGTTTCGGGGATGATAATCGGCTCATAGACATAAGCAGGATCCCGTTTTGTGCTTCTATTGGGTAGGCGTACACACACACGCCGTAGGCCGAAGCCTAGGCTTCCGCAAACACCCATAACTCGTACTCCCCCAGTAACACGATCTCGGTAACTTGAACTGGAAGATACAACCAAAATTGCTTCAACAGTTTCTGTACCTCTCGCGCCAAAGCTTCCTCCAACGGCTCGTCCCAATGTTTCGATTGCTCCACCACTCGCCTAATGAACAACTTGATTTTGGTGAATAAAGCGCCGAGTAGTCCCATTGGATCGAATACGGCTCCAAACAGGGAAGCGAGCTTGCGCCTAGTGATGACATCGCACTGGGTTGCAGGTTTGGGGAACTCAATGACGTCGAATTCGAGGTTCCACGTGACTCCAAGCGCCTTGTGTTTCAAAGTTTGATCGAAGGACACTCGAAGATCGGGAACTCCTTTTGAAGTCACTTGGGAGCTGCCCACTTATGAAGTTTGAACGAACCAAGCGCCAATGTGTCTCGCACGGACATGACCAATTCGCCCAAATCCTTAATGGAGGGGGCGCACATTGCCGTGCACGGTGCGCGTCCGGAATTGCCAACTCAAAGACGAATGCTTTGGCTGGGTCTCGTAGATCCCGGCTGTGTACAGGCAAGTTTTAGATGACTCTAGTAGGCATAACGAGAATGGCCACATCCACTCTTACATCTGACTCACGCGACCACACACACACCCTCACTCGTTCACCGATGCTAAACCGTAGTCGACCGCTTAAGGTCTCCACCGATCTGGCAGGTATCCGGTCTCGGTCGAGCTGAAGCTCCTCGGCCACCACACTCGAGACAAACGAATCCGTAGAGCAATTATCCGTTATAACGTTCACCGCTAGTCAGCTGGAGCCGCTATGAGCGGAGACATGCACCTCAGCCACCGGCAGATAGGTGTGCAGATCGTGAAACTCACTGTTGAGTAAGTCCGGCTATCGGCAGCTCCTCTCCCTGACTGCTGCGGGCCACCGCGATGGACCGAGGTGGTGGCAGACGGAGTTGCTCTACGATGCTCCCCTCTGGGTCCGGAACCCGCGCCTCCTGGACCGGAGACCCTCCACGCCTGCTAACCCGGCGACCGAAGGCCGGGGCATCGCGGGTAGGGGGCTCCGATGGCAGAGAGCGACGTGGTGAGCCCCAGTGGGACCGCAGCGCGAGCAATGCTTGGTGCAAGGTCCATGACCCTCGTAAGGCAGAAGACAACGAAAGCACGGTTTGGGGTGGTGACGGCACAGGGTCAATTGGACGGGCACTTCACACTGTGCAGGATCATGTGCACGATCACAAAATGGACAGTGCGATGGTGCCGTCGACGGCATCGCCTTTGTCACAAACGGGCGAGAACAGTGTCCCCGTGCTTGAATGGCGGGAGATAACCAATGGCAAATCAATGGCAACGCCGAGTCCTTGATGCCTCATAAGCTTGGCAGGTCTCATCCCGAGAGAGCTCGGAGCCGGCCTGACCGTGGAGGTTCGGACCGGCCGTGCCCGCCGGGCGGAGTTCGACCAACCTAGCCTTCAAAGCCGCCAACTTCTCTATTGCCCTAATCAAATCGGTAGACGTACGCGCCGCCACACTCTCCGGTGGGTTTGAATTGTAAAGGGTCAGTTCCGCAAGATGCGTCTCTACCGTATGGAGTATCGAAGCGTCGTACTCGGTCACACGCATCCCGGTCGTCTGCAATCCGTGCTTAATATCCCGAACTAAGGCTAGCCGACGCGGGACCGACTGGGGATCCTCGGCATTCCTATTGGCTCTCCCTGAAGAGCCTCGCCCCTCAACGACCGGGAATACTTGCACACGCGGTCCATTGGGGACAATTCTTCACAAGAACCCGCTCGATTCTTAGTATGAGACATGGTCAACGACACGAACAATCAGACACTTACAACACAGGCAAATGAAAACAAAGAAGAGTGAGAGTACGAGACACTAGCGAGCACTAGTCAAAGGAGAGCAATAACGAGGGAGAGAAACACAAGCGAAGACAAGCACTGCTGTGACCAAGTCACCGCTCCGTAATGTAAGCAGAGCAACTAATGCCCAAGCCATCATCGCCAACGACAATAACCTCTGGCTCTTTGTGTCTGGCTTCGTCAGGCCACAGCATGACATACGCCTCATCTCTGGTCGGCGACCGAGATAGATCCAGTCCAATAGTTGCAAACATAACCGAATGATCACGAGTGATCTGCGATCCAACCGAGTCCGGTCAACTGGTGCTAGTGCACCACAACTAGTCAAGCTGTGAATACATAAAAACTCCAATAATTGAATGCATTCCCAAGGAGTTGGTTGCAATCGCACACGCGAACATAACACAGATTGATCATTTTTGTGTATCTCGAACGGACATGTCAATCTTTTATGCAGGGATAAAATGTGTACATGTGTGTTTGTGTATGCAGACCGCTCGGGCATGTTGTGCACACTCCACTTTTGTCATACACGTTATTAAGTTTCTCTCTGCAAATGAAACATTTTGATACTATTGGACGATGAATGCACAGTGTGCATTGCACACTTGTGTTAATGTAGCATCCTATATACGTTTTGTTAGTTTCTTACGTTTGTCATCATTAAGACGCCTTCGTTCCTCCTTTATTAGGCGTTAGACACTCTTAACTCAAGACGATCGCCTTTTACAAAACAGCTCAATAAAGTGTAATTAATGTGCGCCATTATTAAATGGCACCTTTACGTATACTATCATGCATCCCTTCTTAGTTCAGCCACTTACATGTCAAAATCAGAATGGTAATATTTTATTAGTATTAATTGCGAAAAATTACTTCTCAGGACGTTCAAATCAAGAGAATAAAGTGAACAGTACATGAAAAGACACACTTTCATTGTGTTAAACAAGCAAATGTGCACGTGGACTCACATTCGAACGATAATATTGGGTGTTCATGTGTCGTGGTGCCCGTTCAATAATCATTCCCTGGCTGACAGAGAGGAGAGAGAAATAGAGTAAATCGAGTACATGTACACACTTACAAATGATGTCTGTGTGTGTGCGGTGGCGCCCGTACTCAACTCGCTCAGTGGGCACTCACAGGACGCCAACCTGATCGAATGCGCACACTCAATCAATTAGGCAGAATTGGCTGATGGTTGGTGTGCGTTGAGTAGTCACTCGTTCGTTTGGCGTGTAGTGAGTAGGTTGTGTTCTGTCGTGTGTGTCACTTTTGAATCCGAATTTTGGCATTTTGTGAGTTCAGTGTCTGCAAGGTTCTTAAATCGATCTCTCGTTCTGCACTACCGATCGACTGTTGCCTCTTGAGGTAAGTATCATTTTATTTGTCATATTTTTTTCAACATTTTGCTTCTCATTGATCTCAATGATGGCTTTTAGATTTAGTGTAGTGAACTCGATTAATTTTTGACTGTTTTTCTCACAATTTTTTACATTATGGTCACATATGCACACACTAAACATTAATGGTCTATTCTATATAGCGCACTCCATTCAAAATGGCAGAAAAAAGCAAGAAAACTGGGTTTTTTAAGTCGGCCTTTCGTTTCAGCCGAAAATCGAAGACTGCGAAGAAGCAGGAATTAGCCGAGAAGTCTGCTGAGATCATCGATGCGGTTCTCAACGTCTTCGAGGAGTCTCAAGAATATCGTCATGGTCTTCTCAATGCTCCACTGGCTCAACATGACGACAGCGTTTGCAACCAACCTGGCACTTCCAATGAGGCATTGGACATGTCAAAGTGGGTTGAGGGAATTGGTGGAATGCAGGCCTTCTCGATTGCTGCCGACTTCTCTGTCTCTCCACCGGGCAGCGGCACTGCTGATTACAAGCTCTCGGTGACTCTCGAGGAAGTGCTCACTGGAAAAACCAAGTATTTCGACTTGTCCCGCAAAGTCTATGGTGAACCTGGTTTGGTGCCGAACTACACCACCGAGGTGACCCATTACGATTTGGCTATCCCGAAAGGTATCGAGTACGGGAGCATCTTCACTCTCCGTAATGCTGGCGACCGCGCGTATGGTCAACTTGTTGGTGCCAAGGTTGGCTTGGAGATTGCTCCAATTGAGCATGACATCTTCAAACGTGGGGCCAACAACGTCGACCTTGTGACTACTATTCCAATCAACTTGGCCGACGCTGTATCGTACAACGCTGTAGTGATCATTCCAACTTTGGATGGGAGTGCTATTCCCAAGATCTTCGAGCAGCTGATCACCGACGATTTTGAGCTGCGCTTGCCAGGCCAAGGTTTGCCGTACTTCTACGAGCCCAACAAGCGAGGCGATTTGTTGGTTCGCTTCAAGGTCGTCTACCCAGAGAAGATGACCGAAGAGCTGGCATTGGCCGAGCCTTTGGAGCGTTAGACGATTGGCAATTTGAGTGTTCAGGTGCACAGATCACTTGCACCTTCGAGCACATCAGCACACATATATTCCACTATGCTAAATCGCATACACATAATGTTCAGATGAACACAACGATACACACAGCTAGGGACCACACAACACAAGCTCAAAACTATGTTTTGATGTTGATTATTAAATTAAAATTGTTGTGACAAACAAAACACTGCTCATTTGACTCGGATGGTGAAGCACGCCGTGATCAGTGGAGCCGGCGGTCGAGGGACGACTGTCTGACTGTTTGTCTGACTGCGACAGTAAGGAATGGTTTCACTAATGCATTGGGAGGTTTGGCAGAATGGCAATGCAGTGGATCAGTAGACTTTGCCGTGGCCCCCACCATCTCTACAGCCTATCCAGCCACCATCATCCCCTAAACAGTCTTGACTTTGTCCCCCCCCCGGAAGGCTTTAGCCCCAAAGTCAAACCACACTGTAAGTGCAATGACTTGAGACATCTATACGACGGGATGTTAAAGTAGTGAGCCAAAAGCCAAACTGACCCCACCACCGCTATCGTTTCTTCTGCCACCACCACCTCCAGGACCATCACATTGCGGCAGCCGCAACGTTTTAGTTTTTGCCCCAAATTTACTCTCAAAGCTAATAGAAGAGAAGACAGACATTGGCCAAGTCAAAAGAAGAAGAAGGAGAAGAGCAAAGACATGTGTCGCTACTTGACCCCTTGGTCATCGTGTCTCATTCATTTTGCCATTTGGTCTGTTCTTAATGTTGTCCAGATGTGTGACATTCTTCTGAAACCGTTTGAAAGTGTAATGGTGAGTTGTATTTGAGTTGTCTCTTGCCCGAGACGACTGGCACGCTGGCCACACTGTAAATTCCCCACTGCCCATATATGCGCACAGAGGTAGTACTGCTCGTGTGTGGTCAGTGCTTGCAATGCAGGGCAGTGAAATGTGAAGTTTGAATTTCATTGCTCACACACAAGCACTGCACGAATATGAGCAGTGAGTACACTGCCGGGAAGCATGCATTAGGGTTCATGCAGAATATTCTACCCATGAATAATGAAATGTATGCATTTTAATTGAATTTAAAATCAAAATTATATTTATTAGCAATTAAAGCTAAATTTTAGCATTAAATAACAAAAGTTGACACAATTTGCAAGTTTACTAGCTGATGAATGAGTCACAAGTGATACTTAAAGTATTCTTCGAATATGTATGCATTCAAACGATTTTCTGCAATTTTCACAATCAGTCTAGGGAACGATGGCATTCTGCTGAGTGATGACACTGTTCGTACATGGAGAAGGAAATGCACGAACTCAACCTTTATTTTTGCTTACTGTCAAAAAAATCAGCATTTTGAGGACTTAAATTATTAACGATGATTGGAACCTTTATATGCTGGTCGATACACTGGCTGACAAGAACATAGTCTTTATTCCTAATTAGAAATACTTTTCTTTGTTTGATAGCAAAT
The DNA here is from genome assembly GCA_023373905.1 of Rhizoglyphus robini. NCBI lineage: Eukaryota > Metazoa > Arthropoda > Arachnida > Sarcoptiformes > Acaridae > Rhizoglyphus > Rhizoglyphus robini. The sequence goes on along the minus strand of JAKIJQ010000226.1, from coordinate 167,164 downwards.
GGAAGTTTTATCATTGAGTACATTCCGCTTCAAATAGAGAAGAGTCAAATGAAATGATCAATCAGCTAGACCTTTCTCAGGTGCATTTTGGACTGATGGTTACGCTGAGCTTGTCGAGAATATTCATGAAAAGGCACATTATGGTTGTGAAAATGTCAGTTTACTTCTATAGCTGGTTCGCAAACATAAAAACAATGGCAACCAGTGAATGATGGATCCATGATGCGATCAATCTGAATAGTAAAAGATATATAATTAAAATAAACTAACAACTTATGGACTCAATTACCATGAACTTCCTCAATTAAAATTTCTTAATCTCATAAGATTGAAAAAATGTTGATCAATATTGTTGAATTAATGATATAACTTGTCGAATTGTCTTGAAAACATTTCATGTCGCGTTTGTTGTCTTGGGTGATTGGACACAATTAAACATTTCGTAATTTCACTTTGATTAGTAACTCATGAACACAAAGTAATAGGCATTATTGTTTTTGAATCATAAATCAATCGTTAAAATGAAATATCACGAATTAAGGATAAAAATACGAAATACACGCAAGCATGAACCGTGCGCCAGTGAGACAACTGTAGCCAACACAAGGCAACACAACACGATCGTCCAACGGACAAATTGAGCTAGTACATAGAAAGTCTCATGAGCCTCTCCCTCCTCTCCCTCTCCACACGGGCGAGTTAAGACGAGTGAGACAGGGGGGTCTTTTTCGTTACACATTCAAATGCTCTCACACTTCGTTGTAGCATAGCACATTGGTGCGAGTGAGAGCAGCAGTACCCCCCTTAAGCGTGACCTTTGCTCTTGAAGAGGCACTTCACATATTCAAATTGCAAAGTACATTCGATACAATTCCTTGAGGGTATTAAGATTTTATGCAATTCATAATTTATGAATAGTTAATTGTCTGAAATAATTATCACATTAAATTGACAGAAAAAAATACTTTAGCGGACAAAATAACCGACTATTTGTCCGGCCTAACTACCGGACTGACTGTCCGGAATAAATAACCAACTATTTTCCCGGCCTATCTACAAGGAAAATTGTCCGAACTAAATACCCGAATTATTAGAGGCTTATTACTGTTCCATTATTTCTCAATATCCTAAAGAAAGACATACCAATACAATAGGAAGAATATTTGCCTGTAAGGTGGCTTATGTGAAATGCACCCACTGCCTAAATATGAGCAGTGTTCATGTACGAGCACATTTCCAATGACCCTCCAAAATATTTTGCTCATGTGTGGACATTGCTCACGTACGAGCAGTGGAGTGCTCGTGTGCGAGCAGTGCGTGTATATGCGCGGTGAGGAATTTACAGTGCAGTGCTTGTCAGAGCATTCTTTGTGTTTTCAAGGTCAATGAACCATGCCTCCACATGTCATATAATGCTTTTTGACTCATATGGAACACAAATGAACATAAAATCATATTTAATATGCAGTCAGCATCACTATCTGCAAACACAATTTGGATTGTTTGCCTTTATCGGGAGGAGGCGCACTGTGTGCACTGTTGCGTATCCTACTTTTATCATTCACTCTAACGTTGAGTGTGTGTTTGTGTCTATATGCCACTTCAAAGTTATTAAATATGAATTCATATTTATAGTGATACAAAGTAAATGTACAGACAGAGCAAAGCCACACCAGCCACAGTCAGTGCACATCAAATGACGCACACACACGAACACACATTAATGCACGTTGAAAATTCGATCATTGAGCTGTTTGTTTCGTTGTCCTGTTCCAGAGAGTCAAATGTTTTGTCTGTGCTTGTGTGCATCGAGACATCCTTGCACTCTGCGTTGCTCTGTCCCCGACCGACACATGTGTTGCAGAAAAAGGACAAGGACACGCGCCACATGTTAAACAGAAATTGAATTAGAACTAGCAACAAATCGGGTAGTGTGTCCACTAATGTGACTTATGATTTATATCTAAACTGTTTGGTTTGTGTCGCAAACGAAGCAAACAGATCAAACAAAAAAAGTGAAAATGAGGCATAGAGTGACGACAATCAACCGGAAGATATTTGTCACTGTCAGTGAACAGCCATTCCGCAATAGCACCACAATTGTAGTAACGAAACAACACTTAACTGTCCTATGTGCAATGTCGTTTTTGTTGTTTCTGTTTTACCCTTGGTCTGTGTGTCCATCAGTGCAATTAGTTAGCCATTGCCCATCGAAATACTACAATCAAGACCGATTATTGTCAATGAATGTGAGGCCATTTCCTTTAAACACAGTTGAAAGTATTTAGATATTTGTTTTGACAACTGGAGACAAATGCCACAAAAAATAAAACAATTGAGCAAATAAATACAACCAAGACTATGAGTGCTATTGAGAGACGTTTGTTTTTACTTCTTTTACTGCCAAATTATTGAGATTCAATGTCCAAGCACACATGTAGCATATTAAGTTAATACAATTAAATAAATAGCATTATTAATGGAAAGCATAAAGTAAAATATATTTGTTGTGTGTTTGTGTGTGTGCAAGTCCGTGCAATGTATTCGATCGATCGCTTCATTTATTTCTCTTTCGATCTCTTTCCTCCCTCCGTGCGTGTCTGTGTGCCCCCGAAGATGCCACCGAGTGTGACTCACACCAGCCACCAAATGACATTGCATTTTGTGCTCCCCCCCCTCTCTCTCTCTCTCTCCCTCTCTCTCTCTCTCTCGTGGTGCGTTCGATGTGGCGCCCGGCGTTGGCTCGCTCACTCGCTCGCTCTTTACAACACTCGCACACAACGACCACTGTTTGCTTGTATGCTGTGTGACAGTTTGTGTTGTGTTTAGTCTGTCTGCCTCGGTGAGCACCATGACACCAAACTCACTCGCTCCTCGTCTGCCTCTCTCGCTCTCCCTGTTCAGTTGATTGAATCGCATTGCAACCAATGCAGTAAGATAAACAACCGAAAATTGACAATTCTGTACTTCCTGTTCGACTCAAGATGATTAACGAAACCATGTTTTCGATTATGGTTGTCTCGTTAGTGGTGGCATTGACCTTGATGGGCAATGTCACCGAGTGCAACCAGCGTGGTGATGGTGGTCCACTGATTGCCACCGACTCTTCCCTGCTCTTTCCTTCCTTGGCAAATGTGACTGTTATATCGACCTCGACTCTCACCACCCCAAGTCCGCGTGTAATTTTGAAGCCAAATGCTGTCACCATCGTCGATGTGCCTCAAACGCCGATCGTAAATGCCACCGCGGTCTCTCCTCTTGTCAGTGCCACCGTAGATGACACGGTCATGCCGATGTTTGTTGACAATTCTAATGACGCGCAAGGCAATGGAAGCTCGTCTGGGGTCAATGTAGAAATGGTCGGAGACAACAATGAGCCTGCAGTAGTGATCGGATTGCCTTCTACTACATCCAATATATCCCAAAAGTCACCTCATTCCTACGCCATTTGTAACAAACAAATTCGATCCGCTTTCGATGACTGTGGTGGTTGGTATGCGTTTGATCTGTTGTTGAATTCGCACCAGTGTTGCAAATTGTGGACAACTCATCAATGTCTGATGGACAATGCTCTGTCCATGTGCACATTGGATGAGATTGAACATTGGAACAATCACTCGCACCGGGTGATTGAACTTGCCAACGATTGTGTGCCTTTCAAGCCTGACTCTGAGTATTGCCGTTTCTCCTGGTCATACACACTTTCAGTGTTCTTTCTCTTAGCACTGTTCGTCATCATTCTGTGCTTGATATTGTTTTGCTTAGTTTACTGTTTGATCAAGTGTTTGAGTAGCGTTTCGCATCATCATTATGCTCGGTTGCCTCAAAATAGTGGCGGTCTGCAAGGCGACCAGATCGTTGGAGGACAACAACAAACATCGGATCTAGAGCTTACTCCTGGTATGGCTGAGTTGGACCTTCTGCTTTATCGTGAACGTGCTACTGATGCTTGGGTACATGTAGCAGCATCGGTGCCCAATGTTCCACCATTTGAAAAACCAGGAAACACTGAGGTGAAGGCAGTGTCTTCTGTGAACCTTGATGATCTGAACGAGGACAAGGATTTGGATGAATTTGGACTTCAATCACTGAATCCAGAATTACCTGATGATGTGATTGAGTTGGAAATTCTGTTTCAACGTGCACGCCAAGGGAAGTCACTGCGTCGCGTTCGATTCGTGGAAGAGCCTTCTGTCATCCTTTACGAGTCATCATTGGTGGTCAAAAAACAAGTGATGGAAACTGCTCTTTAGACTGTAATGATTTCTTTTTCATGTCTTTTTATTATATTCACAATATAACATGTAATTCAACACATTTATTTGTATTCCATTCGCCAATGTCTTACAGACTTAATTGCAATCAATCCTTCTTTATTGAAAACAGTTGTAATGATGCTAATTTAAATTATGTTTTTACTGATAACTAGTTGAAGCAATAAACTTTTTTGGCACTGATCGCATGCTCAATTGATTAATTGTACTTCACTTGGCATTGGCTGACTATAGCCATTACGTTTCATCGCCCCACACTTTCACAATCTCATTCTCATTCACAATTATGGTTTTGTGCCCCTAAGTGTAATGCCATCAGCCATACCACGAGACACACAATTAGACTCAACACACGATCCAAGGGCTTGTAGATGGTGCACACAACTGCGATTGGATTGCGAGGATTCTCAATGACTGCACTCATTACAGACACTGTTTGTTAACAGGCAGAGCTGTCCAGTCCATTAGTCGAATCGTCAAACATGATAATGTTCGGTTTATGAATAGCTCACATTGGTAAGAACAGGCACGCAATCGATCAATACTTACCTCGAAATAATTTCGAGTGCAATCGAGATTCACTTCCTCTGACCGCCTGAACAGTTGCGAGCAATGGTGTCGGCACAAAATCCCAGTCCCAACATGCGAATCACCTTGAAAGCCAATTGATGATGAAAGTCCATCACATCGCCATCATAATGATCAGAAACTAGATTGTTCTGCAAATTGGTCTGTTATTCTTCCAGTGCCATCTCCGTATCACCGATTACAACATCAATCCGACAAGCCAGTTTGCTCTGTTCGGCCACCGAATAGTTTCTCAGCCTCGATGCTTTCACCAAACAGTAGAATAGTTTGTGCCATAACAAACAGAGGCAACTAAAACATAAAGCGAATGACAGGAGAAGGCGAAGGGTTGTATCGATCGGTTGCTTAATGCTGAGGCAATGAGAACAGTCCGTGTGTGTTTGTGCACAGCAAGCCAAAACGAACACAAAGATAAAAATAAATGCAATTTATTAAGTTAAATGAACGAGATTACATTAGCAAGCCAGCATAGCAGCTTTAGTGTGGCATTGCTCGAAGGTAAAGCCAAGGTGTGTGTGCAAATCGGGAGAATAGTGGAATAGTAGGTAATCGAATCATAAAATGTAAATGCGTTTGTGTAATATGTCAAGTGCCAACCAATGTCTAATATGTGGCTAACATGAACATAAAGTAGATTAGGTGTGATATGGTGGCCTTGTTGCTGTTGTTGTGACTATATTAAATTGTAGTGTAATGTCCCATGTATAAGCAAAATGTAAAGCAAATGTTAATGAAGTCACCGAGTTTGGTGGAGCATCGCGATGGTCCATAAATAGTCGAGATCAAGTGTAGAGTATATTGAAACCCGATGATTAAGGAGAGTTTACTGCCTCACTGATGATTTGGCGTATCGAACACAAAGTGGACAGAGCCTGGTGAGTTAGATTGAGTTAGACTTAAGGTCATAGAACAATGAGAATGTCTTACCTGAAACTGTTCAGGACGACGAATGGCATCGAAGTAGTCGATCATCTGATCCAACTCATTTGACTGCAACAACACAAACAGTCAGTCTTACTCATTAGATGGCCAATTAGCTTACCTCCCAAGTTTCGACCCGTTCACTGTTGGAAATGTACTTGGCAAACACTGCATTGAACAGTCGAATGATGGCATCAATGGCGGCGGTGGAAGCCAAACTGTTCCACTGAGTCTGGGTTGCTTTGTTGTTGTTTGCCCCGGGGACAGTCAACGGGACTTGCATCTTGCGGCAAACTTGCTCCCAAATGTCAATCACCTTCGAGTCAAGCTGTTCGAATTGGCCAAGTTGGTTCTTTGCGCCATTGTCGAACAAAAGATGGTAACGCAATGCACCATAACCAAGGTATAAGAGATGTGGCAAGAAGTGAGCAGTCTTGTCTGCCGATGGCACAATCACCACCAACTGCTGCACCAAATCGAGTGCCTCGCCTGAGGTCAACACCAACTTTCCGTTCTCCTTGTAGATGGCCAGCTGGTACAAGAGTCGAGCGATCTCAGGTATGGCCTCGTTCGTGTCCGAGTAGACTGGCGACTGCAGCAGGAAAGTAGCCAACTTGGTCACAGCACTCACCGAGAGATCGAAATCATCGTTCAGCTCGCCTTGCGATGGTTCGTTCGAGTTGAGCTTCGCCACCGGGATAATGTCATTCGAAAGCAGCAACTTTCCGTACCAGAACTTGGCCACAAAGATAGTGAACAAGAACAAGGTGCTGTAGCTGAAAGTGAAATGTTATTACAAAATTGATGGGTCAATACAATGGTCACATACCTCACACTGTTGTCCGAAGCTCGAGGATTCTTAGGCATACGTCCAAGCATCTCATTAGTGAACTGCACCAACTCAGTCCAGCAACTGTCCCACATGCTTCGAATGCTTTCCAGCGAAGTGCCCTTGCAATTGGGACGGCGGACCTGCATGTACTCGGCCTTCCACTTCTGAGCCAAGTCCACCAGTTTGGTCACCACAAAGTAGAATGCCTCGTACAGATCCTGTGCCTGAAAGTGTTTGTCCATGGCGGTCTGAGAGACACTTCGAGATTCGGCGCTCATGAATGCGAGCAGTCGCAGTTTGGCACTGGCGTACTCCAAACCAGAGATTCGTCTGGTCATCTTGAGAACCAACAAAGTGGCGAACCACTGCTGAACGTGCTTCCCATTAGTCATGCCTTCCACCGGGATGCTGATCATCTTGTTGTTCACTTCCATTGAACGCTGTTCATACACAACCAACTGCGCCTCAAGCCATTCAAAGTCCTCACCAAAGTCCTCCATTTGGAAATCGAAAAAGCTGTTGATGATTTTGATTGGGTCTATTTGGTTTGCCATTTGGTTGGCATTGTCATCAGAGTTCGATGGCTGTGGTTGAGTGGCAGCAGCAGTACCTTTCTTAGTTTGACTCAATTCTGGAACTTGAGCCTTGTGGAGAGTTGACTTCCACTTCTGGAGATTCGAATAGAGATCCTTCAACTGAGTGTCCGGCGATGCAGAAGGCTTAATAGAAGCGGCAGCGGTGGTGGCGGTTGCTGTGTCCCCTTTGCGACTGCGTTTCTTCGATTCGGTAAAGATCTTAGTGACTGAAGTATCGCCAAGCAAGTCCTTATCTTCAAAGTGGTCACCCGATCTTTCCAGTGCAACGGGCATGTTCTCAGTCTTGTGTTTGCTCAGCACGGGCGAGGCAAGCTTAGTTCGCTTTGATGGTGGCGACAGTGACGAATAGTTGGAGACTTCCTTAAGGACAGGACAATCGGTGGTGATCAAGGCGTAGTTCACCTGAACATTGACCTCAGTCGGTGTAATGGGTTTGGCACGTTTGCCTCCTCTTGGGGTACTGGGAGAAGCTGAAATTCCAGTCAAAGTGCCTGACGATGGGCCAGTGGAAGGACCAACAGTAGCGGAGTCCTCATTCTTCTTGGTGGTTTGCTTAGTTCCTGTGGCTGATGCTTTGGTGCTGTGCGCGGTTGATGCTGCCTGAGCAGTGGCGGTGCTGCTGTCACCGGACACATTGATTGACTTGGCTGCCGTTTTGATTGCAACAGTCTTCTTAACGATGACAAGTGCTTTCGGAGCTTTGGTTGGCTTTGGGGCTGCTTCAGTTGGTTTGGCCGCTGTGATCGCTTCCTTCGGGGTAGCTGCTACAACTGTGGACTTTTTGGCAATGGCAGTTGCTCTCAGGGCTTTTGTTGGCTTCGGAGTGGCTCTGCTTTTGGTAGCACGAGTAGAGCTGCTGCTGGGTGTCTTCAATGCACCATTGTTGACCTTAGTCTTCCTACCAATTGCGGCGGTCGTGGTAGTGGTGGCGGTTGTCACTATTTCCTTCGGAGCCTCAGTTTCGTCCTGTTCATCTTTGGCTTGTGCGGGAACATACTTAGTTCGGCTAACATTAGCCGCTGCCTTGGCAGATTCTAAAAGCAGGCAGACAGTCAGTTGAGCGGGATTCAAAGCAAGTCACTTACTCTTAAAAGATGACTCAACCACGTAATCCGAGTACTTGGTCATACTGGCGCGCGAAGTGCGCTTTGAGCGTCGGTCAATAGAAGTAGAAGCTGCCTGAGTTGAATCCTTGGAATCAGCGCTACCACCCTCAGTCGGCACTGGAACTGCTTTGATGGCCTTTGACTTTGATGCAGCACGTTTGGCAGATGCAGCAACAGCCGGAGCCTTCTTCGTCGGTTTTGCACCTGCAGATGGTTTCGAGCTTTCACTGGATTCACTAGAGCTATGCTCGATGATGCCAGCCGCTGGCTGCACGGGTTGCTTCCCAGGAACACGTCGAGCCTGCTTGTTCGGCTTAGTAGCTGCCCCAACCTACTCGACAGATGGACAAAGTTCGATTAAACCGACAATGATCATAATGCTCACATGTTCCTTTTTCAGCGGCGACTTCGACGGTTCAGGCTTGTCACGTTTGGTACCACGAGAGGTGCTAAGGCCAGCTTCCTCAGATCGGCTCGGATCCCAGACAGAGCGCTTGCGTACATTTCGGCCACTGCGTGTGGGAAGGGTAGAAGTAGAAGGCGTCAAACTGGAGCAAGCTTCGGCTTCGTGAGGAGTCTCATCGGTACCTGGCTGCTGGCTACCCTGATCCGAACTGACAGAATTTGCATTATCGTCTGACAAATTCGACTCCTACGAGCAGACACTTAGTAAGCAACACATTATTGAAGGAACACTGTTAAGGGACTCACCTCGTCGGTTTCAGAATTGCTGTCCTCAGTGGGCAATGCTGTACTTTCCTCAGATGATGATGTTGGATAACCAGAGTTCGCGGGGTCAAGCCCTGCAGCACGGATTCGGTCACGCGTCTTCCGGTCGGCTATCTTCTTCTCCTCGATCTGTTGTCGGCCAATGTCTGTATTGTCCGCGCTCATACGCGCGCTCTTTGCTGGCGATGGATATTTGTTTGCTCTGATTCGTGTGTGAGACCCACAGACAAACATAACAATGGTAGTGGGTGATTAGTGAGGGGTAGTTCGATTGATGGTGAGAGAAATGTGCTCAGCATCTAACAGCCATATCATCACTTACCTCAATTTGCGGTTGTTCTGCAAATGCATTGCCTTAAATCCCACTAAAGTCCTTTTCTGCATGTTTTTGACGTGATTTGATGTGCCCTCAGGTGACACGTTCTGTGAGGAGAACCAAGGAAAAGCACACACAGGGGAAACTGGTGGACAAAGTGAGGGCTGTGGGAGTGGAGGTGAGGTGTGCTGGTTCTCTACCGGTGTGATGGGATGGTGATCAGTGGTTGCACTGGTGGTCCACTAGTGATGAATGTTTACAGTAAGCGAATTACGACCTGCGATGGCCGAGTGAATGCTGCCGATTGGAAAGTGGCGTGAGGCTGAGCGATTGGCGAGGGCAGATGGAGACGGGAATAAAATGCGCAATTACGAAGAAGACAAAGACAGTTGTATGCGGAGTGCAGTGCGAGTGATGCGATGATTGAATCGTGAGGCGAAATGCACAGGCACACAATCACATGGAGAAGACAGCAGTCATGGGACGGTGTGAGTCGATCGGTGAGTGTTGTGTTGAGGTTGAAGTGCAAATAGCCAAAACACACAAAGCCAAGACCAGTGAGCGCGCGTTGGTTCGAGCGGGCTAACCACTTAAGTTGCAATAGTCGCTTGGCGTGTTTCGTGCGCCGTCGACTGGGTCACCCAGACTGAGTGCGGCCTTAATTTGACATTGTTAATTCATTTTCACATTTGGTTATTAATACCAACTCACTTTACACAAATCATCCAACGAGTGACATAAGGGGACATACTTTAATTACGTGATCAAAAAATTAAAGATTTTGACCCCTAGTACCATGCGTGATCAGTCCGTGATCATGACGTGACCCCTACTCCTACAAAAATTTTTTTACAATTAGTACAATTAGTTCAGTGTAATCATGAGACGAATGTGAAATGCGCATGCGTTATATTTGGATTTGTAGAATAAGTTGCATTGTATGGCAACTAACTATTAACATGTATTTCGATAAATAAAGATCAGAGAATTCGGGATTCTTTGTTTGGTCTGAACTTTAGACCCCTTCCAAAATTTCGTGATCAAAGCGTGATCACACCTTGGACCCCTCCCATCCAGTCAGTTGATCACGTAATTAAAGTATGGCCCCTAATTAAAGTTCTCAAAATAACCAGTTTGAGTTTCGTACTCACTTGGCCATGTATTTTGATTGGGGAAGAAGAATTTTTGATTGTGCGACACCAGGTGGAGGTACCGAATGTGATGTTTTATGAAAATACAAATATATTTTCATTTGAATTGCACGATGCCTTCGAATCTGGTTTTGTCGGATTTATTCAGTATTTTTAGTTTGATGTTGACATTTCTTGTTTGGTTAATTTAGCGCATGTTAGGATACACATCCTTGACATTTTCCAATTACTGATTTGTTATCCAATTTCGTTTAAAACAATCATTCTGTCATCATTTTCGTTCATTTGCTTTCTCCATCGACCAAATTCCACTATTCAATAGATAGGCTACTTAAATCTATGACTTTAACAACCAAGTGACTACTCTCTCCTTCTTCTTCTCCTTCTTCTTCTACTACTATTTCTTGTTGATGTTGTCAATGTATTGGTCAATGTCATGGGACATTGAGATGGCTACTGAGAGGCAGATCTGAATTGAGCTATGAATATCAGGAAGATCGTCAGTAACAAATCAATCAACCACAAACGCAACACTATTAGGTCTACTACTATCAGGACAGTTCGCAGGAGCAAGAAGTTAGAGTTTCTTCACTTATCAAGTGATGACTGATGTTGATGATGATGATGTCGAGTGTGGTGGATGTGAAATGGGAATTGATTGACACAAGTCTGGTAAACAATTTATCAATTTGGTATTTGTTTTGTGCTCACAGACAATCATGCAACTGCACCCAATTCACGCACATGGGTTCAGTGATGATAATGCGCGAAGGAGAATTGTGCCGAGTGTGGAGATGGTGTGCCAAGTACTGATGGTGGTGTCGCACACCAGCGAAAAAGTGACTCGATGCACAAAAGCCAACGGTCATCGGTGGACACAAAGGAATAGAATGAGAGTGATTGAGTTTGAGAACGATCAAGAAGAAGATGCTGCCACTTGTCCGGTCACATAGGAACAGCAATGTGTGCAGTACGGAAACACGAATTGCCCTGCACTGTGCCACCTCTGAGGCAATCGTCAAAGAACTTTAGGTCAGTCAGTAAGTGGTAAAATGGTGATGGTAGTGGTGTACGATGGTTGGACCAGTTGTTTATTGATTGTTACGACTACCAGAAGCCGAACGTTGTGTGAGTTGTGTGTTGTGAGTGTTGTCGGAGGCAACAATGTGCGCTATCCGGAACTCTATCATTAAATCACACTGCACCTTCTACTGTGTGTGTTGTGTCCATTTGTCGTGCTCTTTCTCTATCTCGTTGTACATATCGACATGGACGGACCAGTGCACTGCCTTTGTTGGCGCGCGCTATCGTCTTCATGTCAGGCCAGGTGATGTCTAGATGTGCAGATGCAGCTGTAAAGAAGTGAAGAGACATTCTTGGCGGCACACAAGCACACACGGCCATCGATATCGAATCTAGCACACAAAACGAAGACTCACACAACGAGTAAGTGCGAACAGAACAGATCACCACCGAATCGGTGGCACCGATCAGGGGCGCGCATCGATGTAGAAAGGCAAACACAGCGCAGGCACACAGGACTTGAACCCCAGTCGGACAATCAAAGAGAGGCACACACAACCAATAAACTAGAGTTTAGACAAGTGATCCGATGTGGCGGCAGTCATTGTGCCATCTGTGTCGATTGGCCAGTACGGAGTGATCAAGCTTGAAGACTTAAATATACACTCTCACTTCATGAACTCATAAATTCGATATGTGCTCATACCTCTTAACTCATTCCATGCTCGACACATTCGAATATGCCCGGTGCGGGTGTTGGTTACATGCACTGATCACGGCATCACTGACTGTACCAAGTAAGTGACAACTATTGCACAACCGTTGAGGCTGAAAGTTAATGGCAACCATTCCACCCAACCGGCGCCAACTGGGTCTGTAGGCCAATGTTGCTCCCTGACCATTGTCTAGTCCAATTTGTGTTGTCGAGATTACTTGAAAGTGAGTAAAACCAAACAACATTAGCACATATTGCTTGCAAATGTACTTTCACATTGCAAGTGGAGCATCACCGAGTAGTGTGGCTATTGTGGCCAATCACAGTCACAAATTGATCAAGAAACACATTGTGCCAACGAATCAATTCGAGTCGGGACTCTGACGGACTGCATCAGTTCGCACTAATCAGTTGGTTATAGTGAATTTCAGTGCAACTTGATTGGTTTGGTGAGCACTGCTGTCCGTTGTGGTGATTGTTGGTAAGCCAAACTGCTGTTGGCCAAATCAATGTCTCAATTTGATTCCACCCGAACCGGAAATCATTTTCTGCAGCGGCAACGATCATGGTCAATTTATTTTCCTGTTGTTTTGAGTTAAATTCCATGGTCAAAACAGTGGCGTGTGGTCACTAACAGGTCAGTACCGCACATTTCTCTTTTTTAATAATTAATGTTTATTTATGGGTAACGTTGTTAATGATTAACGAATTATTGAAAAGTGTTGCGAGGAAACATCAAAGCGAATGCATGCGCTCAGTGATAAACACAAAGATAAAATGTAAACACACTAATTGGGTTAACATACAACGTGCGTAATGTGTTACATAAAAAAACATAAGATAAGGTAAAGGATTGTCCACACGTTAAGCATCGATGATATTCCAAATTGCTGTGTTGTGTTTCAATTAGTGGTGTGTTGCCCTAATATGTCGTTTCATATTTCCTTTCCGACCGAATAACTTATTACAATGTTCACACCGATACGTTTTAGATTTGTTGTGAACATCGTTAATATGTTGATCGCGTTGTTGTTTCTGGCCAAAGCTTTTTTTACAAAGTTTACATTTATAATATTTTTGTTTGAGATGTACTATTTGCATATGGCGATCAAGATAATATTTGCTGTTAAAACTTGTTCCACATTTCGGACATTTTTCATTCGTAGGCTTACTTTTAAGTATTCGAATTTCGTTAGTTGTGATGGCTCCACGACTACTCCCTCGAACTGAATTGCCATTTTTTTGCTTTGCTAGTTTCCTTTTTGAAGTTTGTGTTTCATTCGCTGAGGTGGCTTTGCCATTACTGACAGTGGAAGATGCTGACCTAAGACGCTTCCTAATATCCTGATCTTGATTTGAGGATTGCGATAGAACAAATGGACTACCACCAGTCGAGGATGGCTGCGTCCGTTTGGCCGATCGATTAGAATTTGGTGGTACAGATGAACGGGATGTCTTTGGTGAAGGTTATGTTGGCAATTGATTCAAATTCTGATGATTACCACTCTTAACACGAGCATAATCACCATTAATGGCCCCAAATGGCAGTGCTGCTGAGCATTGGCATCATCATCTTGAATGGCTCTAAGAAAGTCGTTTTTAGGACGTAAATTTGATGGATTATGATTGAAATCGGAAAATGGTATTTGCTGTTGCTCTTTGACTAACTCTTGCTTAATCCTCACAGATACTATTTGATCATTGACATTGGCACCAACTGGTTCACCGAGATTGTCGAGAAGCATCACTTCTAAAGAATTGTCCTCTTTCACCGCCTCTCCATTGTTATACGATGAGATAATGTTTAAGTTATCCTCATTCCCAACAGAAATGAGAATGCCATCTCCTTGGGATTCATGCTGACGCCCACTGATAGAACGGGTGATACTCTCGACAGTTTTTTACGATAATCATGGTTCCTGCTGTCCTTGTTATGAATATTAATGGCGCCAAGGTCCGTTGAAGTTGATGGAACATTATGGTTAGTGAGAAGTATATCTTGCTGCTCTTCGATAAACTCCATTTTAACCGTGACCGATGCTCCTTGAAGTAATTTTTCATGTTCATGAGATGAACCATTGAATGCAACTGATCCATCGAGATCATCGAATAGAATCCGATCCGAAAAATTATCTTGCTCCATGTTGTGCTGATCCTCGAGATTGCGACTGTGGTTGATGATTACCTGTGGATTATTGACAGTGGACAGTCCAATGTCCAGATGATCTTCGACATATTTCCGCATGAGTTCATTCGAAGAAATTGGCTGTTGGGCTTGGACATTTGCAACTTCTGACTCTTCAACATCCTCCTCTTCTTCCTCATCAGTAAAAGACAAATGATCAGGATCATAAGTAGCGAACCACTCTGAATCCGAAGGTATTTCATCGTCCAATGCATCCAAAACTTCTAAAAGTTTTTGCATTAGCTAGTGGGGTATAGTGTGCCGCAGTGCTGTTGGCTCACATTGCACACTCAGCAATAACCAGTGGTTATTAACCACTCCGCGCGCTCTTCTCCACATGTGTGTCACTAAACATGCCGTTTGCTTTATGTGTGTGTGAGCGTCAGTGCGTGTGTGTATGTGCGAGCGCTTGACTTTTGGCACTGTTAATTGACATTAACCATTTGGCTCTTTAACTAACTCATTTTGTCATAGTGCGCGCGTTTAGAACATGTTGCAGGTTAATATCAAATTCTTGTTCTTCTCTATCAGTGCTTGACCTAGGTTGTCTAACTTACAAGTTAGCCAAAACCCTTCATCGCAAACCAAGCTACAACAAGTAGCCGCCACTGATACAGACACACAATTCAATCACTCTCCATCAAGTCGACCATTTCACTTCATCTGTGCCGAGTTTGTCCTATCCTTATTTGTGTGTTCGCGTGCATTTTTCCGACTTTGACTTGAATGACATTACAATTTCACCTAACAATTATAGTATGGTCTGGCCTGTTCTGTGAACTAATGTAAATTTTCGAGCCTAATCCCCGGCCTCTCTTGGGTCTTAATGTTTTTTAAGCAGACCGCTCGAATTTGTCTCGGCACACACACACACACACACACACACACACAATTTATGAGTGTCGGTGAATTCTGATGGGCACAGTTTCATGTTGCTAGTAAGGGTGTTTTGTTGTTTTGTCTCTGTTCACTTTCAATCTCACAACAAATGCACACCATCTGACACTGGCCGAAACAAATTCAAAGAAAACGGGGTCCGCTGCGGTAGGGTGGATCAAAAGAAGAAAGCCGACAGGCACAGAGCCTGTAGGAGTACTAATTCGATGTAAAAGATTAAATTGGCAATTAAAAGAGTCTACATCATAGACATGCAACAAGGTGGCACAATTGAACTAAACAAATTTGTGTTGAACAGTGTTCAATGTGTTCAATGAACACACAGTCGCGCACATTTACATTCACTTTCCTGATTTGTATCTAAGTGTATTTTACCGTACTTTGCCTTTTACGAATTTGTTCGTCCGGTGTGTTCGTATGTTCTCTGTTTTGTTGGCTATTTTTGGCATTCGGTTGTCTAGTTGTGCAACTTGCCGTGAGCCGACACTATTACAATTTAAATTCTGTGTGCTGTGCTGTGTGCAATGAGAGGTATCTGCATGAAATCAAATTGGACATAACATCTTTTGTGATCGTTGAGACATCATTTTCCAACACAACTAATCGAAAAGAGATTTTCGCCTCCAAACACAAATAAACACACTTTTTTCCCGTATCATTGGGCAAATTGAAAGTGAGGCATTACGCTAGTGACAAGAGCTTATGAAAAAAATTGACAAATTGAGACTGTCTCGACAGAGAGAAATTAGTTCTGTCAAGGTTTGGTAGTGAACATGAGCTTACACTAGCACGGCTATGTGTCCGGTATCACTTAGTCTTAATGCAAACAGTCAAATTAGATATGCCCATCTCATAGGATCTATCGGTGTGTCTGATTTGTCCCATTGGTAAGTTATCGCTGAACTCAGTCCAACTTACCAAATTATATGCGCCATTTGGAGACAAGACAGGCAAATGGCAATTCATGTCAGATGATTAGGGTTGGTGAGGCCAAATGGAGTTGTGAATGTTAAGCATTGAACAAGAAGGCCAATGCCAAATGCAACAACAGCCACTAATTATCGAGCTAGATAGTGATGACCACGACGATGATGTAGTCTAACTTAAGACTGTAAAGAAGACTACCCCAAGATTGTAATCATTGCCCCCGATGTCGCCACCACCACCACCATCATGATTCTTAGTGAAAAGAGCAGGCCAACTTGATTACCATGACGACTGTCTCTGTGCCAAGTGCCGTATGATCAAATAATTCTTGGCTAATGAGCTTGATTGTACGTGCAAGAAGTATCATGATGGCGCTCCATGTGACCAACAGCAGCAGCCCAAGTCCAAAACGGAGATGTACTTGATTGTGCAAATGATGTCACACATCCACAAGCTCCACTTGGTCTACCAAGCAATACACAACAAATCATGGAACAACATGAAGTACTATCCCCGGAACATGATGGTGATGATCGTTACTCGAAATGTTCAACACTTGATTATATGCCACAAGTTATTAGTGAAGACGATAAAGATGAGGAAGACGACGAACGAAAACGATGGAGACAACAGAAAAGATGAAGCATGAAATGGACCAAAGTAAAATTTGCAACGATGGTTTATTAGATTTAGAGATAAGCAAACAGAAGCCTTCTTCTTATTCTTTTGCTACTAACAAGAAGAAGAAGAATAAAACATCATCATCAACCAAAGCAAACGAATGTCTCAGTTGCAAGTCGGTTTGATGTTCAACAGCTGTCATGTTAGGAGCTAATAAATGGTATGAAATATATCGTAAAATTTATGTTCTGCATTAATGCAAATAATGGTAATAATAAAAATAAGGCTTATATTTAATCTACCGAACAAATTAGTAACTTTGCCGAATAATAATAGTATTTTCGCCGAATAGTAACTTTGCCGAAATAAATAATGTTTTGACCAGATAAAAAGTTACTGCGAATAATTTAGTAATTTTACCGAAAAATGAATTTGAATATATATTGGCTACTTATCCGCCCAATTGGGAGGGTAAGTAGATACCCCAGCTAACCCCCTAACCGTAAGTAGATACCCTAATTGATAGGGTAAATAGATACCCCAGTTAATCCCTAACCGAAAGTGGATACCCTAATTGATAGGGTAAATAGATACCCCAGTTAATCCCCTAACCGAAAGTGGATACCCTAATTGATAGGGTAAATAGATACCCCCAGCTAACCCCCTAACCGAAAGTGGATACCCTAATTGATAGGGTAAATAGATACCCCAGTTAATCCCCTAACCGAAAGTGGATACCCTAATTGCTAGGGTAAATAGATACCCCAGCTAATCCCCTAACCGAAAGTGGATACCCTAATTGATAGGGTAAATAGATACCCCAGCTAACCCCCTAACCGAAAGTGGATACCCTAACTGATAGGGTAAGTAGATACCCCAGCTAACCCCCTAACCGTAAGTAGATACCCTAATTGGGAGGGTAAGTAGATACCCCCAGCTAACCCCTAACCGAAAGTGGATACCCTAATTGCTAGGGTAAATAGATACCCCAGCTAATCCCCTAACCGAAAGTGGATACCCTAACTGATAGGGTAAGTAGATACCCCAGCTAACCCCCTAACCGAAAGTAGATACCCTAATTGGGAGGGTAAGTAGATACCCCAGCTAACCCCCTAACCGTAAGTAGATACCCTAATTGGGAGGGTAAGTAGATACCCCAGCTAACCCCCTAACCGTAAGTAGATACCCCAATTTAGAGGGTAAGTAGATACCCCAGCTAACCCCTAACCGAAAGTGGATACCCTAACTGATAGGGTAAGTAGATACCCCAGCTAACCCCCTAACCGAAAGTGGATACCCTAACTGATAGGGTAAGTAGATACCTTAACTGGGAGTGTAAGTAGTTACCCTAACTAATAAAATGCCAATTTGTTCGTTAAAGTTACTAAAGATTTCGGTATAATTACTATTCGCTAAAAAAAACTATTTTATTCGGTTACAAAAACCATTTATTTCGGCAAAGTTACTATTCGGTGAAAATACTATTATTATTCGGCAAAGTTACTAATTTGTTCGGTCGATTAAATATAAGCCTAAAAATAATACATCAAAAATAATACAAAGAAGTAATAAACGATCAAATTAAGGTATAAACTTGGAGATTGGGGAAAACTTTGAGACATAAGCACTTTGACTGATCAGTCGAGAATGATCAATTCAGGCTCGAGCCAGTCGGAAGCAGCAGCAAGATCGAGTGCAATGGCCAATTTCTGTGGGTCGATCAGCTGTGTTGGATTGGCTAGTGCATCGAGTGAAAGTGGTAGAACATGTGCACTGGCCATCTGAGGTGGACCCTCGGGCTTGGCCTTCTTCGCATTGTAGGGCACCTTCTTCTTGGCCTCAATCTTGATGGCCTCACGTAACGCCTCCCGAACCGACGGCTTCAGCATGTCGAACACAATCTCACGCCAAACCGTCCGTTTGCGCCGGCTTATTTTGACCGAATCGAATTCGCTGAAAGCATCCGCGTACCGCATAACTCGATGACTTGGCAAACCAAGCAGATAAGCACGGGCCAATTGATTCGTGAAGAAGTGTTCAAAGAACTGAATGGTGAAGAGGCCACAGTCGTGGTCGTTGCCTTGTTGGGGCACTGCTGGACGTCGTGATCGAAGAGCCACCTCTTTCGTCTCGCCATGATACAGTTCGTGCAGTGCACTCAAGTAGGCGATGATGCCGCTCTGGATTCTCTGGTACTTCTCAATGCCGAAATCGTAGTCAGAGTTGAGGAAGACGACAGTGGCATTGAAGGTCGACTTGAGCTCCACCGGTTCGAACAATTCTTCGAACTCAGTTACCACCACCAGGAACCAGTGAGAATACGCCTTTAGGTTACTACCCACCTCTTGATCCTCATAGTTGGCTGGAAACACCTTCCTGGCTGGACCAAATTCCGCTATTCAATCGATAGGCAACTTAAATCTATGACTTTAACAACCAAGTGACCACTCTCTCTTTCTTCTCCTTCTTCTTCTTCTACTACTATTTCTTGTTGATGTTGTCAATGTGTTGGTCAATGTCATGGTCGAAGAGCCACCTCTTTCGTCTCGCCATGATACAGTTCGTGCAGTGCACTCAAGTAGGCGATGATGCCGCTTTGGATTCTCTGGTACTTCTCAATGCCGAAATCGTAGTCAGAGTTGAGGAAGACGACAGTGGCATTGAAGGTCGACTTGAGCTCCACCGGTTCGAACAATTCTTCGAACTCAGTTACCACCACCAGGAACCAGTGAGAATACGCCTTTTGGTTACTACCCACCTCTTGATCCTCATAGTTGGCTGGAAACACCAGGTATTTCTTGTCCGAGGTGAGAAGGTACTTCTCGAAGAAGCGTATTCGTTTTTTCTTGTTCATGCCAACAAATCGGTCCAAATCTCCAAAGTTCGAGTCAAGCAGAAGAATCGAGTCACTCATCTCGGGTGACAGTTTGTTTTGCGTTGTGTACTTCAGTGCAAAACGAATCATCTCGTCGTTCAAGTTCCTGCCCGGGTTGAGCAATGCCACATGTGAGCCGTACAGCTCGGCACAGTCCGCATCGCCTTCTGGGTACTTGAGCACCAGTCTGTTCATGAGCATGTGATACTGGTCATCGGACATGCTGTGCTTGCGTTTCAGTGGAGCCTAGAAGAAGCAACCTATTAGGGCAATATGCACACACAGTACACTCATACCTTTGTCGGTTTCTTTCGAGAAGAGCCCGAAGTGCAAGGGGCAGACTTGGGGCAAACAGCACCATCAGCAGAGGGCACGTTGCGGCCGTGGTCATCACCATGCTTGTGAGTGTCTTCATCACCACCAGTCACCTGTGGCAGATCATCAGCATTAGTGGACATTATCAATGCTTGGCACAAGTTTCAAAGTGGTTCGAAATGAGATTCACAGTGAGAAGAACACGAAACAGATCAAGTTGAGGTGACTATTGGCACAATGCAGACAGCAGGCAGACACACGACCACGATGGCAATCTCATTGAGTCATGAACATCGACAGTGATCGGCACTTGATGATGGTCGTGGCAATGCTGAACACAACCAAAATGCAATACTAAATGGCACAAGACGAGGACGAAAAGGGCGATTTGCAAGTTGACGATGATGTTGACAGCGAGACTGTTGGTGAGTGTGTGTGCAGCTGAGTTTTGCTCGCTGTTGGTCATTGCCAGGCAACACCAAAGCACTACTCACAGTGGAGTGAGTCGAGTGCGGTGTGTGTGCCTACAAACACTCACAATAGCCGCTCAGTCGTGTCATAGTTGAGTTTTGTGTGCAGTAGACGTCGCAGACGAATGCTAATAATAAAAAGATAAATCACATTCAAAAATGACTAATGAGAACACGAACAAACAATGAATGTAATCTATATTACAGAACATTTTGCTTGGTAAATCTAATAACCTCCGTCACCACCGCCACTTGGCTCTGAACCCAGCCGTAAGTGTCGCTTTTTTGTGACTAACCATCTCGGTGATTAGTGCCGTGGCACTTTGAATTGCATACGATTCATTATATTTGTGCGTGTCTTGCCTTACTCGTCTGGCTCCAAAACAAATCGACTGTAGATTAAATGCCTTTGGAATCGTGCATTCGACTAGTCTGTCGGTCATTTGGTTGTGATCACAATCATGATGGCAAGTGGCACTGCATCGTGCTGCACACGAGCAGACTCAATCATTGACACTAACTAACCAGCCAAACCAATAGATTACTCTCGGCTGGCGGTGTTGTATGAGCAAGTTATTGTTTTTTTATCAACTGTGGAAATGCCAGCGATTTGACGCAAATTTTATGTATTTTTAGTCTTTTGCTCGTTTCTCAAAGGCAATGCTAATGTCGGAGCGTACAGTAAATGACACATTCAACCAGGCACAAGTGAACATGTTGCGACAAAGTGAAAAGTGGCCCGAGTACTAATGTGTTTAATGAATGAATGTAACCTATCGGCATCATTGAAGTACAGTGCACTGGCACTAAGTCGAATGGCACACGACAAATGTGGCAATTCTTCATTAGAACAATGGGGATAGAGTAATGAGAGACTTACAACAACACTAAATAGAATGCGGTTGTGGTGGTGGTTGCCAGTGACCACTCAAACAGACCTTACTAATAGCCCTGGTCAAATAGTGTTCCAATTGGAATTTTCAAAAAATTATTTTAACCAACTTTATAGTGGAATGTGTCGAGTAAGTGTACCAACTTTCAGCATTCTAGGTTAAAGATTTCCCCTGCCGCCAGTGGTCTAAAGGATACTTGTTTTTGTTGTCTTTTTTTGTCATAAGCCGGGCGGCGTGTTGAGAATAAAACGCTACTGTAGCAGTTTTTTTCGGAAGCTACCGCCCTCACGCGCTGCCCCTATGTCTACTTTAGGCAGTGCATGCATGCCCCAAACGAGTGGGTCCAGGTGTTACTCTGACCATTACGTGTAAACGCGCAAAATACAACAGATGTCCCATGTGGTGTCTACGGTGAAACGTAACTTTTACGTTTTGTATTTACTTTTCGCTAATTAAAAAGGTCCTTTTGTCTCGATGACGTTGTCGTAACGTTATGTTTTCAATTAAGTTCACTTTGCTGACCTTAGAATGTCTCTTTTTTGTTTTATTCTGTTTGTGTCCTTCGAGTGTGTTAGATGGGGTTTTTGTTTGCGTTTTCAAGGTCTACTCCAAAAAAGATTTGAGACTTTGCAAAATTCTAGTGTTTCTAACAGTCATATTTGTGATTTATTGGTGATTCTACTCTTCGTCCAATTAATCAAAATGGGCAATCCGAAAAATCATAAAACTCCAACGAAAACTACCAAGAAACGAATAACTCGAAATACAACAAAATGTCCAATTCTTGGCGATTCTCCGAACGACTTGCCTCAATGCCAGCTTCCAACTATAGGTGATGTTTGGAGATACTTTTTGTTTGTGCAACTACTCGAACCAAACTTAAATGTGGACAACATTTCTTCACAAGTTGCCGATAAAGTTGAAGCTATTTACGATGCTGCTTCAATATTCGGCAGACTCAAAAAGTTTACTATCCAAAAGAAAGTGAAAAGTATACATTCAAGTGTAAGAGATCTAAAAAAAAGTTTGCATAAAAATACAGACGCAATTCAAAATTTGAAATGTGACTTTCGAAAGAACGCTTCAAAATTGTTTGATATTGCGACATGTAAATGCTTGGAAAATGAAAAATGTAAATGTACATGCAAACAGAATCGTATGGAAGATCGTGAATTTAACTTTTTGCACGATCAACGAACTGAACGGATTCGTTGGATTGGGTCTGAAGATAAGATTGCTAGTGAGAAAGCCAGAAAGAAAGAGGAGGCGCAAATGAGATTTCTTAAAAAGATCGAGAAACTTCAGGAAGAAGCAGAAGCATACGAGTACAAACGATCTCTTCACCAGGTCGGTGATTCCTTTCAAGATGATGATGACGACGAGGGAGAAAATGAGGACCAAAACGACCCGAATTACGAGCCAGAAGCTAAAAAAATGAAACTAACAAAAGAAAGAAAATACTGTATGATTGATTTAACTCAATATGCCGTCGAATGTGTCCGAACTCGTACTTCACCTGAATCTGCTGCCTTACTTGCAAATTCTCTTTTGTTTTGTTTGGGTCTAATTACTCATGAAAACAAAACTTTGGTCATCGATCGATCGAAAGTTCGTCGGGCGATTGATAAAGTGAAAAGTATTTTGAAAGATAATCTTTTAACAGATGATAATCCTCTCGAAGTTATGTCATTCGATAGTCGTAAAGACAAAGCTAGAGGTTATGATGAAAAGAATCGTCCTACGACTATTAAAGAAAATCATATGGTTCTTGTTAAGATCGTTAAGGGCATTTCATCATATTTCGGCCATTTGACTATTCCATCTAAAATACTTGAGGTTCCTAAGGTATGATCCACTATATCCACTAAATTCAATGAACTTTTCTTCTATTTTTCTATTTAGGAAGCCGAGAGAGTTTTGAATGAATTTATTCGCTTCTTCAAAGAACGTGGAATCGACTATTTGAAAAGCTTGAAAGCTGTACTCTGTGATGGAACTGCAGTCAACACAGGAAAACATGCAGGCATCATCAGAAGACTAGAAGAGAATCTAAATAGGCCATTGCAATGGTTTATTTGTTTGCTTCATTTTAATGAGTTACCTTTGCGCCATTTGATCAACGAATTGTTCAAAGATAAATCACCCACTGATAACTCGAAAAAACAAAAGTTGACAGTTAGTCCAACTGGCTTTTCTGGAGAGTTCGGAAAGTTGATTGAAAGTGCCGAAGGCCGTGCTATTGTCAGTGATTTCCCGATCATTAAGACAAACCTACAACCTCTCGATGATGAAATTGTCAAACATTTAAGTCGTGACCAACGGACGCTCTATCGTCTGGCTTTATTGGTTTCAACTGGTGATATTGAGAGTTATGCTGATCCAAAGCTTGGACCACTATCTCATGCAAGGTGGGTAACTTTAGCAGAACGAATTTTGCGACTATACATCACTTATTCAAACCCACCGGAAAAAATTGAAATAGCGGCCAAATACATAATGACAGTCTACATTCCATCTTGGTTCGACATTAAGCGGGAATCTGAATGCACAAAGGGGTCTATTCACTTTTTTAAAATGATTCAGCGAGTCAAGTCATTGAATTTGACGGATGATTTGAAAAAAGTAGTAGAGAAAATATTCGAAATCAATTCGTACTTTGCACACCCTGAAAATGTTTTGTTGTCTATGTTAGTAGATTCAAATGAGTATGTAAGAGAGTTTGCTATTGACAAGATTATTGAAGCAAGAAAGCAGAAAAAAACTGGTGTTCGTAAGTTCATACCTCCAGTAAAACTCAATTTTGACGCAGATAAATACTTTTATGTAATCGATTGGAATGACAAGAACATGATTATAACTGAACCACCACTTGTTCGAGATCTTTCAGTTGAAGAATTGCGTAATTTACATGCTGCTCCACTCGACTGTTTCAAAACCCCATGTCATCAACAACGTACTGAGCAATTTGTTAAACTGGTAACTGAAGCGTCTGAAGATGTATATGGAGAAGAACGACGACATGGAACTATTCTTGCAACGGTTTTATCCAGAGAAACCAATGGAGATTTCAGTAGCAAAGGCAAATATAATTGCTTTGGTAACATTTACAATTAGTAGTTTTATGTATTTGTATTAACTTAAAACAATATAATTAAAACAATACATTCTTTTTAATCAATTTGTCATTGATTTTGGTTATATTTTTCTATGATAAAAATGCATTGAAAATAGCAAATGGGTAGAGTGGCACACCACAGAAGTAAATAACTGCCCATCAATGCACTGCCTAAAGTAGACATAGGGGCAGCGCTTGAGGGCGGTAGCTTCCAAAAAAACCTGCTACAGTAGCGTTATATTCTCAACACGCCGCCCGGTTTATGACAAAAAAGACAACAAAAACAAGTATCCTTTGGACCACTGGCGGCAGGGGAAATCCTTAACCTAGAAAGCTGAAAGTTGGTACACTTACTCGACACATTCCACTATAAAGTTGGTTAAAATAATTTTTTGAAAATTCCAATTGGAACACTATTTGACCAGGGCTACTTACTAAACTTGCCCGGCAAGGCTATTATTATCATTTTATCATTATTTTTATTAATAACCACAAAACAACCATAACCACAATGTTATAACACAGCCAAACCGCTAGTGTGTGCTGTGTATGCAACAGACCACTCAACCAACTAAACAAATAACAAATGACACGAGCGGGCAAAAGAAAGTCAAACTTTGTCGTAATTACGTTTTTCAGTGTGTTGGCCTTTTTCGCGTTCAGTTCGTTCCGTCGTTCAATTATGGCCAATGTCGTTGTTAACTGCGTCTGTGACTCACACTGTCCCGAGCAGTGTGTGTGTTGTATGTGTGATTTGTGCACTTCAATTTCCACTGCTGACTGCTTGAAGGATATCATCTCATCCTCTCGATGGTGCTGTCCCGAACACCGAACACGTACACAAAACTCGACACACCACAACACAGCACCAATTATGATGATGAGCAGTGAGCATCAGCCGACAGGTTCCTTCACCTATCGCAGATTTGTCACCTTTACAAGTCCACCGATAGGTTCCTCGCTCGCACATATCTCTGCACGTGTTAACTACATCCTTTACCTAGTGAACGAGCCCATAATTTTACTACTTGGACATCACTGTAGTTTTTGATTCAATCAGGGTAAGGTCCACCACCACCGCCATGAATGTCTGTATGAGCTGAATAGCGGCAACCAAACGCGCGCGTGATTTATCTCCATTTGTGACTTTGACTGCTTGCACAACTCGATAACTACTGGCGGCTGGCAATTGATTAGTCGTCCAATTAGCATTCCATCACCACCACCACCAATTGAATCACATCTGTGTGTCTATGTGTCCCTAATGGTGTTCATGTTATGTTCCGTTCGGTTGGCCGGTTTTGAAGTCCGTATGTACACTCTCGATTGCATTGTTGAGTTGATTGGTTCGACTGGCTGATGAATGCAATCCATTTGACTGTGTTGGTATTGAGTCAACAGAACAGTGAATCATCACAAATCTGTTCTGTGCTCACTGCAACACCAAACACAACAAAGACGGCACAATCGTGTCAACACTGACACTTGCACTGGCACAAGCCAACATATTCGGCACCATTTGCATTTGTAAAGCAATCATATTCAAGGAAACTAGAGTTCGCCTCTAAGTTGGTTCAACAACTGAGTCAGGATGGTCACTCGTTGGGATTGAGTCATCATCAAACCCAAACCCAACAGCTCCCATATCATCGATAATATCTACAAACCGTCACTTGGCTAAAGTGAAGCCAAACCTGTCATCGATTAATCGAAGCAAAACATTCACGATGGAAACCAAACCGAGTCAGTTGAGTTACTTCAGGAATGACCAGTAAGAATATTCTCAAGTAAAGCCATTCCATAATATTCCCACGTACCCGACATATCGGGCACACACACACACACACAAAGTATTACCCACATGACTAAATGTATTACTTTATTAATTAAACAAATCAATAGAATTTTAAACATTTTATTGAATCGAATTCATTCGAAATGACAAATTTTAACACATGGACATTCTTGAGCCAATGTTAGCACTAGTACAGTACTGATAGGCCATCGCCTTCTCGTCAATTCAGCCAAGTTTGATTCCATTCGCAGAGACTGCTTTGTTTGAGAATTAGCGAGCAAATGAATGATTGAGGAGAGAGAGAGAGAGAGAGAGAGAGAGAGAGAGAGAGAGAGAGAAACAATCTTTATTATACAGAAATATAATACAGATAGAGCTGCTCACGAAACAGTGAGTTGCCTTTAGACACAGCATACTAATTAATCTGTTAAGACAATATTGCAATACAGTTTAGAATAGTGTAGACTACAAAAAGTGAGACTGAACATCAGAAAATATAAAAGTGTGTGTGTGTGTGTGTATGAATATATAGGAGTCTAACCATAAATGTGATAGTGTATCATATGTACAGATGCAATCAACACAGATTCGGCAATTTCGCAAAGTTTCTTCTTATCCAGCTGGAAACGATCGAAAAAGTCCACCAACTGGGTGCTCACTGTTCCTCTCGCCCCCATCCATAGACCAATCACCTCGCACTCGCGGTCTCTGATCAGGAGGTATTTCTCTGCCAGGTCGTGGTAGCAGCTCCGATAGATGTAATCCTTCTCTGCTTGCACAATAGCTCCAACATCATCCTTTGTTTCCCACCGGACAGTCGGATCGAGAGAGAGAGAGAGAGAGAGAGAGAGAGAGAGAGAGAGAGAGAGAGAGAGAGAGAGAGAGAGAGAGAGAGAGAGAGTATCACTCATTGTCATCGATTCGATTACATTGAATGCGTTCGATTGTGTTGTGTGTCGTTTGTAATGGAAATTTAGTGTGCGCGTTTGTGGCAGTATGAGTAATCGCCTCCGAAAGAGAACTGTGTTTAGACTAAATTCTACTTAAAAGCATATAATTGCATCGTCAGGTTGTTTTGTTCAATTCAACTTGTACTGCTCTTACCAGTAAGCAATCCAATTCTGAGTATATGCAACAACAACAATTAAACAGACAATCCATTGCGATGTTGCGTCCGCTTAATTGCAGTCGGAAATCATTAATTACTATTCGATTCGAAACAGTCTGTCTGTAAATCGCGTGCCACAAATTAAAAACATCGAAAGTACATTGCCAAGGACAATTTTTTTTGTATGACTTTATGACTGGTGTACGCAAAATAACCAGAATCGAACTAAAGGCCAAGATACAAATTGAGTAATACAAACGAAACTTGTCTGGTTCCCCAATACTCTACTCTATTTCACAAACATTACTAAACTATACCCGAAGTTGTCTGGTGTTCTGCCAAAGCTCACTACTACTGACCACAAAATTGACAAAACCAACTCATTGGTGATCACTAATACAACAAATGGACACAACCGCGGTCTGTATTCGTGATATTGGTGGCTGCGATGGAGCGAATAGTGTCGGCCAATGTTACGTGCCACTGCACGTGCACATCCAATGCACTACACCAATCGATCTAGCCAAGCGGGCGTAATGCATACGATTGCATTGGCCAGGCCAAACACAATACTGACTAGTCAGTTCCAGACACGTTAATTAGCCATTGTGCCCAATGCCTTTAAGATGTTGACTCGGGGCAACCAATCAATTGTACATCAGATGTGCAATCCGATAAATACTGGTGAAATGCCTATGCCTACTGTCAAGAGTGCTACAAAAGTCGAGAACGCATTAGTCAAAGCGAAAATTATTCAACCACCAGTTGTCAACAACCTAAATTTGGCAAACTGTTTAAGTATACTCAAGAAATGGAACACAATGATCAGTAGGAACACTTCCAATTGCCCAGTGGCTACCAAATCCGTGCATATTCTACTATATTGCCACTGCATCAAAATCATCATTATCGACCACAAAGCCAACTGCTCCAATCTCACCTCTGATGTCCTCAAACCGTCCATTGGCTAATGTGAAATTCACCTTGTTCTCTATCAAGCGAAGGAAACATATACAATGGAGACCAAACCAAGACAGTTTGACACATCTTAGTTCGAGACAGTCGAGTTTACTCCAGGCATGACAATTGAGGTCATTCGAATAGAGACCATTCCATAATATCCACACGTACACGACATATCGCGCACACACAATGTATCCCTCAAATTACTGAAAGTATTACTTAATTATAACACAAATCGATTAAAAATTAAATCATTTTATTAAATCGAATACATTTGAAATGGACAATTTCTGGCAATGACGCCAGTGAGCCAATATTGTTACTGTTAGGCCTTTTCATTTGCGTCAATTCGAGTTGAATGCCACCAAAGACTCAGTTACTTGAGGGCAGGCAAATTGATCAGGCGAAAATCGCCAATACAGAGGAAGACAGTTGTTGTATATGCATACGAACATGCCCATACAATCTGCATCCGAGTCGCACCGTTGAACAGTTGGTCCGATATTTCGTGGGCTTGCAAACACAGAGTTTTGCATGACCAACATGCAAAACACCAAGAAAGCCATGACTTTCAAATTGGTTTTGGAAAACAGAAATTTAAAGACCATCGTTAGAGTTGTCAGTTTGCATAAACAGTAAAGTTTGATTCGAATCGGTATCGACTGCTTTGTTTTAGCATCAGCGAGCAAATGATTGATTGAGGAGAGAAGCACTTATTGTCATCGATTTGATTACATTGAATGCGTTCGATTGCGTTGTGTGCGATATGCAATGGAAAGTTTGTGTGCGTTAGTACAAGTATGAGTAATCGTAGCGGAATGTTGTGAGCATCCGATTGGCAACAAGCTGTGGCTGGTGTTGTTCGGACTAATGTTTCGGCAAATTGTGTCTAGACTATGTTCGGTTTAAGATCACAAGAATGCATCGTCCTGTTGTATTGTTCAGTTCAACTTTCGCTGCTGTCACCAGTGTGCAATTCAATTCTGAGTATATGTGACAACAACAATTAAACTAACATTCCATCGCAATGTCGCGACAGCTTAATGACAGTCTGAACTTATTAATTACTATTCGATGATCGACACTGTCTGTCTGTAAATCACAAACAGCAAAATAGAAAGTATATTTCCAAGGATAAATAGTGTCCATGGCTTGTGTTGTGAAGAATTGGAGATTGTACTTTTGTATGTTGCGGACTCTTTGTTCAGTCTGTCATTGAGAGATTGAAAGAGGACCTAACCAACCACTCGTTTCACTGTCTTCTAATTTCACATAACAAAAAACGCGTAGACTGCAGAAAATACCCAATCAATCTAACAACTGTGAATTGATGACAAATCTCATTATCGAGCAATTTGCATTGATAACTAATTTCAATAGACAGGGTCACACTAATCACTAAATAGCGAAGTCTAGTATTCTAGGCACAAACAACACAAGGCAATCATTGCCATAAGATCGATCGTATAGCTATTAGTTATTATCGGAAAGTATTCGAATTGAAATACCAACTGAGTGAAATATCGTTGTAACCGAGAATGTCACTCCATAATAGGCAGTGGATAGGTGTAGTGTGCTACCATCATAACATCACCAACAAGTCCACTGACAGAATCATGTAATGATCGTGTAAAGTGTCTGTGAGTGTCGTGTTCGTGGTAGTTTGGCGCTCACCAAAATCTTTCTGAACGTAGAATTAAGCCTTCAAGCATTAAGGCATTAATTAGAAGTTAAGCACACTTCGATTAAGATCAACGATCTCTTGGGACAACCTGACCCAATGAGTCGGTTAATCTTATCAGAGTATGATCACGAGGCCCTCACTCTCAAAATTGTCTCAAATCGTGTCGGGTCGGGTCGGACACGGACAAAGGATTTTCCCAGATTCTCGAACCTACTCGCCAGTTTCACACTTGTCCGCTCAATCCAAATCTGGCGGCTTATTTTGTGAGTAAAACAAATCCGCGAGTTTGTTAGTTCGCTTGGCCAATTAACACATTTAATAATTTTAATAATTTTAATAATAATAATTAAAAATTTCAGTCATAATTTAAATCGTGATCTCGTATCACTCAAGGGGCTCCAGAATTTGCTTTGGTAAATGGTCAACCAACTTCCGAAGCTTTCAAACGACGGTAAATAAAGAAAAGAAAGATGTCTACTTTCTGAACCATATTTACACTTCCGATAGTGATTAGTCCTGAGAAAAGGTTCAAACACACAATCACACAAGCAGACACATACTCAATGTTTACTTATCACTATATCAATGCTGCATGTCTCTCTATCTCCACAACTTAGTCCCATTAGCATATCACACATTGTACAAACCCTCTAATCAAATGTCTATGTCCACCATGAATCACAACCAAATCATGTCACTTGTCAAGAATAATGTAGTCAACAACACAATAAGGACTACCCAAAACCCACACTAAATTGTAAGTTTGCAATATCTTTGCAACAAATCGATTGATTTTGTTAATGTCTTGCATTGACCTATTCTATTAGCTTTACTTTAATTATACTTAGTACCCTAAGATGGTCGCATTATAAGGCAGAGTAGCTCAACTAAACTGGCTTTATTTTTATAAATAGATGTCAGAGTATTCAGAACATTAAAATGGCAATGTCTCCACTTGCACAAACTCTCTCCTCTCATTGCAGCGAGATTGAATTTGTGTGCTGTTGTTTGGCAGAATAATTTTGTTGTTGTTACTTTTCTGCTTGCTCTCCACTTTGCCAACTGGACTCTTTTGGCTCTGCTCTGTTCTGTCCCGTCTCGGCTCGGTGCACCGCTCTCCGAATAGATCAATTCAGCTATAATAGACTTTCTAATAGCTCAAGCAGGAATTAATGCCACAAGCAAAAATAAAACAATGATTCACTTACTTGGTTCGAGATTCGTCTTTTTCTAAATTTTTTTCTTGCCTTATTGACACAGAACAGTAAATGACAAACGTGTGCTAGGGTGAGTGCGTGTGTGTGCATTTGGGGATGATGCGAATGTAGTGAGCCAACCAATGCACTCACTAGAGAGATGTACACACGCTCGCACACAAACGCCAAAGCAGACAACTAAATGTCACTACCACCACATCACATCGTCGACCAAACCATCGAGTGAGAGAGAAGGAGAAACGATGAGATTGAAATCGAACGACACCGAACACAACCGAAGTCGTCCGAATCTAATCGCAATTTAACAGAGCAGAAAGATAGACAACATAAAAACATAGAAATTGGCTTTGAGCGAGCGAGCCTGGTGGTGGAGTTGCAGTGGTGTTTGCTGGCTGGTTGGTTAGTTGGCTCGGCTCACTCATAAGCGATCACACACATTGGACGTGACTGCCTGTTAACGTCTCGATTGTGTTTGTGTGTGTTGGGTGTGTGAATGTTTGGTTACTGGTCAGTTGTCTGCTGGACATGGTTGGTTTAGTGGTGATGCAGTTGCTGGATAATCACGAGTAGATATCGAGTGCCGTTCATCGCTCTGTGTAGTTCGACTTGATTTGCTGAGCATCACAGCAGTGAGATTTGAGCGATCACTGCGTACAGCGCACGCGGTTGGACCTACTCTTGTGGTGTTTGCCTATTTGATGTGGCTAGTTGGCCTTTTGTGTATTAGCCAAATGGAGCGATTGGCCAAACTAGATGATTCCATGCACACGTATCACGATATAAGTGAATCGCCAGCACAAGTGCCATTACCACGGATCTGTGCTAAGTGAATGAACACAACAGACACTTGGCGGTGTGCTTTGTGTTGTTCATCGTGTTAGGATGGAAGACGAACCATCGTGGTCCACTACGCGAATGTGTACTAGGCACTCAGGTCAGACTAAGGTAGTTGGTGTATGACTCATTTGATGCATTCCTCTTTTGCCACTTTTGGAGTTGATGTCATACCGTTGGCTTGGTATGTGTGTATGTGAGTGAGTGCTTGACTTTTGGCACTAATAATTGACATTAACCTTTTGGCTCTCTAACTCATTTTGTCTTAGTGTGCGCGTTTTGAACATGTTACAGGTTATTATCAAATTATTGTACTTATCAATCAGTACTTGACCTCAATTTTCTAACTTAGCCAAAACCACTAGAAGCAAACCAAGCGACAACACGTCCATATCGTGGTTGCCACTGGTGCACACACACACAATTCAAGCACTCTCGATTAAGCCAACCATTTCACTTTATCTGTGCCGAGGGAAGAGAGAGAGAGAGAGAGAGAGAGAGAGAGAGAGAGAGAGAGAGAGAGAGAGAGAGAGAGAGAGAGAGAGAGAGAGTTTGTGTGTCGAAGTATCGATTATTATTTGACCAGGTTGTGTGTGTCTGTCCGTGTCTGTGATGGCTCCCAATGTGTACACTTTGGCAAAGACAAGGCACATTTGCACTCTGATGGAGAAGTGCCTCACATGCTCGAATTGCTATTACCGGGGCACAGATAGATAGATGCAATGAGTAAGAGATGCTCGATTGCAATTGTAGATCGAAACACAAACACAGACACAAACTCACTAGAGATGTCAACAGGTGAGAGATTGTGTAGTGTGTTTCTCTGTGCAGTGCTTCATTTGAGTGGACAATCAAAGGGAGGAGAGCAAATTGATTGAAATGTGCTGATACAAGTGATATTATGGTCAGTTAAAAGAGGTGATGGACTGGCCGAGGCAAGCATCGCGCTGCTATATTTATCATCGATTGGACCAATCGATCGATGGTGGCTCGATGATAACTACTACTGCTGACTAGAGAAGGAAAATTTTTTGAAAAAGCTCGCTCGAGCTTGCTCGAGCTCATACTGCCGCTCATGAGAGCTCATACTATGACGCAATAGTCCTAAAACAGAAAACAGACTTGCACCGTGTAAACTCAAAAATGAAGTTAGGGTTGTTTGACTATCCCGAGGGTGGCGAATTAGTGATGTTATATACGAATATTATTCGCCGAATATTCGAATAATTCGATATTCGTATTCGAATATCAGAATTTTTCCTAATCAGAGCATATTCGAATTTTCAAATTTGAATTCAGTACTTTCGAATAATATTCGAATATTCGCCGAATATCAAGAATAATTTATTTAGTTTACATGGTCAAGAAGTCAATCAGTCAATATTAAAATTAGTTACGAAAATTACAAAGATTCATATAAAGGAAGAGAGTGGTTGAGAAAGACCAGTTCATTAAGTAATTCGTCGCCAATTCTACTTCTTCGGTCACCCGAAATGTATCCAGCAGATGAAAACACTCTCTCAGACGGTGCAGATGTAGCTGGAATACAAAAATATTTATTTTGGAGATCGATAAAGGCTTCAGTGTAAATTCCAATATCAAAACGGCCGATTTGATCGAGACCATTCGAATCAACTTTGAGTCTTGAGCTATGAATAAATTCGTTTATCCTCATATCAACATCACTTTCGGGTTCTTCTGTACTTTTATATTCATCCATAAGTTCAAAAAAATTTGAAACATCTTTATTTTCTTTTTCAAAATTTTGTTTAATGCCAGGAGCATTGCCAAGTGAGTCAATAATTTTATATTTTGCAAGAAGAGTTGTAGTGCTGGAGTCAAAATAAGTCGCTTTAAATCTTGCATCCAGTAGGGTAGACTCACGCATCAATTCATCATTTTCAATGTTAAACTGAATTGGCCTTAGTTTCGGTTCTTCAGTTTTGAAACGTCGTTTCAGTATCCCGACTAACTTTACACTAATATCTTCGCCTTGTTTGGTCACTAATCGATGTTCACTTTTAAGGCTTTCGTCTTTAGTAGATGAGAATTTTGAAAGCCCTTTAACACAAACATTAATCAAGGGTATCACCATCGAGAGGGTTGGATAATTTGAAGCAGACAGCTTGTTTGTCAAAAATTCAACAGATTCTAAAATCTTAATTACATCTAATAAGAGTGAAAATTCAGAATTCGACAAATCTGGATCACGTTCATTTGAAGACCAATAGAATGCTAGTGCTGGTTTGAGTTCACAAATTCTTCTCATCATAAAAAGACGACTGTTCCAGCGTGTATCGATGTAACTGACCAAGTCCACCACTTCACAAGACTTTCTTTTCATAATATCAATTTGGATCTGTCTTAATTGATGATTTGAAGTAGACGAATCTCTGAATTCTGCCACAACTTTGCAACACTTTTTGAAAAGCTCATCTAAAAGTGCATCATGGAAAAGGTCGCCAACACAAAGGTTTAACGTATGAGCCATACATGGGATTCGTTTTAAACCAAGTAAACGAATTGCACCTGGCATGCCACCACCATTGTCCGTGACCACAGCAACAATTTTCGATTTATTAATGTTCCATTGATTTAGTATAAATGATATTGAACTTGCGATACTTTTTGCATCTTCACGATTAATAGGATTTGTTCCCAAACGAGTTTCGTAAAGCTTAGATTCAATTATGTAATGAGCAGTGATGGTCATATAATGTTGATTCGAGTCGGACTTCCAAGCATCACATGTTAGTGAGAGATGAACGGCCTTTTCAATATGACTTGCAACAATTGGCTGAACAATTGAATATTTATCTTGGATTAATTTAGTTGCTTTTTGACGTGTGATAGGAAAGAAAGCAGGATTCAGTGATTTACAAAGTCGTTGAAAGCCTTCATTTTCCACCACAGAAATAGGTTGAAAGTCAACGCAAATCAAATGAACTATTGAATCTTCAATGCTGTCCAATTCGGCTTGGGTTAGTGTTCGCAAACGCAAGACATCACGCAACGTCCTCTGCTTTTTGATAGCGAGCTCATCAGCTGACACATCATTGGTGGAAATTATTTCATGAGAGAATATTTCTGCATGTTCAGTTGAATGCCAATCTCGATAGTGATTTCGAAGATTCGAAGTTGTTTTGCCTTCGTGGTTATACTTCAGTAAAGTTTCAGCTCCGTTAAAATCACAAGATTTACACTTGGCCCAAGCCTGTCCCGATTCATCTTGTGTGTAGGTAAAATACTTCAGTATTAGAGCTTTCCCTTCGCCTAGTCCTCGAGGTGTTCGAGGAGTTCGAGTGCGCTTTGAGCCACGTTTGGGAGGTGGTGTATTCATGACAAAAGAGGCCGTCGTGAGTTGATGCAAACGAGGGCGATCAAACACACTTTAAGGATTCAACAATGACGGTCAGACGCAAAGTTTAAAGAAAGAAACAGTACGTTAGTCACAAAACAATAAACAGCTAGAAACGTACGAAGCACACATGAAAGGGTGATGATCGACAAGGCCAGACAAAAGCAGAGGAGAGTGGCTATGTCCACATTAGTAATGTGACATTACTGCTATAACAATATACAAGTAGTGATGGTTCATGGCGAGGAAACCACTTCTCAACACATGGTTCAAAGACTCAGTTCTTTGCTTCCATTTTTAATCTCTGCCAATAAATAAAGTTCAAAACCAGTGCAAATGAATTATTAGTAATAATTTATTACTGACAAACAAACAAAATTTCCGGAAAGTTTCCCACATTTAGTAGATGTTACTAGGAAAATTCTTTGATGGATATTCGCCGAATATTCGAATATTCGAAGATTCGTTCGAATAAAAAAATCACAAAAGGAGTATGCTCAAATTAACAATTTTCTTACAACGGGATTTGACCTATACCAGAGTGTAGTACTCCTCTAAAAATACGAAAAAGTCATTGGGACCTAGGGTCCAGGAGACGTCGTTTCGCTACAAAATGGCGGACAACTTCCTGAAAAACACGTATAGCTATACGTCAGAATTATGAATGGCATTATACAATTTTGAATATTACATCTTTAAACAAATGAATTTTTTCTTGAATAATGTTCCAATAGTCTCCAAATGGCTTAATAA
Source organism: Rhizoglyphus robini (assembly GCA_023373905.1). Lineage (NCBI taxonomy): Eukaryota > Metazoa > Arthropoda > Arachnida > Sarcoptiformes > Acaridae > Rhizoglyphus > Rhizoglyphus robini. The sequence goes on along the minus strand of JAKIJQ010000226.1, from coordinate 130,903 downwards.
AATTATTTAGATAATAGGGTCCACCAGGTGGCGCTTTAAACGAATATTTAAAAAATTAAACACTAAATGTGTTTCAAAAGCGCCACCTGGTGGACCCTGCGGTCCAATTGAGTTTATTTAATCACTGGAAGAGTTATGGAATTGTATAACATGGAAATCAAATTTGTTTAAAGCTTTAATAAAAAAAATAGAAAAAATCTATTCAGAATTCGGACGTATAGCTATACATAGTTTTAAGGAAGTTGTCGGCCATTTTGTGCCGAAACGACGTCACCTGGACCCAAGGTCCAAATGACTTTTTTGTATCCTTAGATGAGTACTACACTCTGGTATAGGTCAAATCCCGTTGTAAGAAAATTGTTAATTTGAGCATACTCCTTTGGTAATTTTTTCGAATACTAACAATTCGAATTGATAGTGTGATTTTCTGGCGAATATTCGAATATTCGTACACTATGGCGAATCGACAGGTGGTGGTGGATTTGGGATTGGAGCACCCTAAAACCCAAAATGGCGACTGGAGATGGTGATTTTTGGACTTGGGGGTTATGGACTATCCCGAGGGTGGCGAATCGACAAGTGGTGGTTGATTTAGGATTGGAGCAACCTAAAACCCAAAATGGCGAATGGAGATGGTGATTTTTGGACTTGGGGGGTTATGGACTATCCCGAGGGTGGCGAATCCACTGGTGGTGGTGGATTTGGGATTGGAGCACCCTAAAATCCAAAATGGCGACTGGAGATGGTGATTTTTGGACTTGGGGGTTATGGACTATCCCGAGGGTGGCGAATCGACTGGTGGTGGTGGATTTGGGATTGGAGCACCCTAAAACCCAAAATGGCGACTGGAGATGGTGATTTTTGGACTTGGGGGTTATGGACTATCCCGAGGGTGGCGAATCGACTGGTGGTGGTGGATTTGGGATTGGAGCACCCTAAAATCCAAAATGGCGACTGGAGATGGTGATTTTTGGACTTGGGGGTTATGGACTATCCCGAGGGTGGCGAAACTTGGTGGTGTCCTCGAATGCTGGTTTCAAAGTTTGCTGGTTTTTATCCACCAATTGGGCTGCTGGTTATCCCACAATGGGGTCGCTGGTTCTTATCCACCAATTGGGCTGCTGGTTATCCCACAATGGAGTTGCTGGTTCATATCCCACAATGGGGTCGCTGGTTCTTATCCACCAATTGGGCTGCTGGTTATCCCACAATGGGGTCGCTGGTTCTTATCCACCAATTGGGCTGCTGGTTATCCCACAATGGGGTTGCTGGTTCATATCCCAAAATGGGTTGACGGAACCTATTGCCAAATTGGCTTCTTATTGGATGAAGCTGTTTGAATCATTAAGATAGAATCAGTAAGCCCAAATGAGGAATCCTCTCTCCCAAACCATCATTTTTAAGATAAAAAATCCAGCTACCAATTTCAACATCTGATCTAAGCAACCTTTTTTTGGATAAGTTCCAGCAGCCCAATTGGTGGATAAAAACTAGCGAACCTATTTTGGTATAAGAACCAGCGCCCCATTGTGGGATATAAATCAGCGCCCATTGTGGGATATGAACCAGCGCCTCATTGTGGGATATGAACCAGCGCCCCCATTGTGGGATATGAACCAGCGACCCCATTGTTGGATAACCAGCAGCCCCATTGTGGGATAACCTGCACCTCAATTGGTGGACAAGAACCAGCAAACCTTGAAACCAGCATTCGAGGACACCACCAAGTTTTGCTACCTTCGGGATAATCAATAACCCCCAAGTCCCAAAATCGTCATTACCAGTCGCAATTTTGAGTTTTTGGGTGCTCCAATCCCAAATCCACCACCACCAGTCCATTCGCCACTCTCGGGATAGTCAATAATCACCAAGTCCAAAAATCACCATCACCAGTCGCTATTTTGGGTTTTTGGGTGCTCCAACCCCAAAGCCACCACCACCAGTCCATTCGCCACCCCTCGGGATCCCATTCCACTCCACAACCAACTCGAACAGATCTTCTACTGACACTTTGTTAATTTCCTAGTTTTTTTACAACACTTTCAAATGTAAACTGGCAAGTCTATTGTATCGTACGTAGAACTATCTACAATCGGAATCGATTTTTAACGATCTGATATATGTTCAATGTGAATGGTTGTCCCATAAACGGAATTGATCACTGCTCTTTGATCTTCTTGATCTCGATCGTTTGCGCCTCGATCGCTAATACTCACCTTTTTGTTGGACAGCAAGTCTTGTTTGCTACTTTGCTTACCAAAGATGCTTTTCACCTTACTGGCCAGTGGTGGTGGTGGTGCCACTGGTGCTTGGGCCTTTGGTATGCTCAGTTTTTGGTTTGCTGCTGCTGTTGGCTTCACGGATAGTTCCATTGTTGGCCAGAATTTGACTATTGTGCGTGGGACGGAGTATCTGGTGGAAGGACTTTGACCGTGGCAGTGGCATCACGGGAACTCGTATGCCGTTCGAATGCTCTTTTTGCCTCCTCGACGGTCTTGCTTGTTGTTGTGATTGTGGTTTTGATGATTGGCACGGGACTTGCTGCTGGGCAACAGATCTGGACGATTGTTGTTAAACACTTGTTGTTTGGTATACAGTCAACTCTCTGTAATTTATAACTCGCTAACTTAGAAACCCTTCATAATTTATAACTTGGAAGAGGTTTGATTTAAAATTGGCATAATTTAGTACCTTTAACTGTACAAAATCTCTTTGTAATTTAGAAAATCCTCTATAATTTATAACTTAGAACAATATTTGGAGCTTATTTAGAATAAACGTATAATGGGGGACCAAGGTAAGTTTATGTACTTGGGATTTTTGTTAGGCAAAGTGACCTATAGAGAGAATAAGAAGCGATATTCTCTGGAAATGCGACCAAACATTTTCTATGATTTAGTCGTCATAATTGAGTTATTTTTCTACAATCACTTAATTATGATATTTGAACTTCAAATTGTGAAATCGTTAAGTTAATTATTGAAATTTGATCAAATTATTTACATTTTAACCCGAATTTCACCCCTTTGTAATTTATAACTTAGAAAATATTTTGAGATTTTACTCCCAAAAATTCTAAATTACAGAGAGTTGACTGTATTTGAATGTTGTGGTTGTAGTCTATAGTCGGGCGATGATGAGGCAGAGGAGCGAGAAGTGCTCAAACTGGTGCACGAGGACGACATTGGTCGTAGTGACGAGTGGGACAAGTGCTTCTCACTGAGACCGAGCACCGAGTGAGGCCGATGGACCACCATTGAGAGAGGACCCGCATGACCAAAGTGGCCACTGGCCAGATGGGGTTCGACAAGCTCAAACGAGGACGCAGTCCCGATACCATCGCTGAACGAATGGCTCCGTCGCTCGAGATAGTCATCAACACTGACCGATTCGGGACAGTAGTGGCCACGGAGGTTGTGGTGATGGTGGTTGCCACCATTTTCGTGATGGTGTCCATTTTAGTTGTAATAAGAATCTTCGTGGGTGGTATTGTTCGAGTGACTGATTTGGTGGGTGGACAGACTGGAGGAGGGTGCCGACTCGGTGGTGTCAGTGGTTGTGGTGAGTGAGGAGGCAATCGAGTGGGACAGAGTGCCAAAGACTGGGTGCCTTATCACCTTGGTGGGACATGACACACTGTTTGAGTTGGAACTCGAGTTGCCCATCGTTGAGTGGTGCTGGTCGAGTTGAGTGTTGGTCGAGTTGTGTCGGTAATGGCGACTTCAATTTGGAGGCACAACATTCGTGGAGGTGCAATCGATAATGGTCAGTTCGGTGCAATAGTCCGTGGCATTATGCACTCGAACCATTCGACTGTGACCAAGTACGAACGGACACAGACATACACATAAACACAAACACACTAATCACGAGAGCACAAACTGATTCACTTACATGGCATGTGCAAACAGGCCCACGCAATCAGGAAGCGATATAACAAGAAGAAGAAACAGAAGGCACAACAACTCGGGGACAACACAAAGACATCACTGATACAGACACTGACACACTGAAGGCTGATTGTAATCGAATCAGTGTGTTGTTCTTGTCAATGAGGTTGAACAGAAGTGGGCACACAGAAGATCGACGATTCTCGGTGGCGGCCACCAAACACAGTCCACACCAACTCACAATTTCTTCTGGCCAAGTGACCGAGTGATTGTGTTCTATGTGTTGTTGCGTGTGTTGTGTTGTGCCGTCCCGTTCGAGGTAACAACAAGAATGAGCCCTTGCGCGCGCGGCCGTGATCAATCGGTGAAGTACGGAGTTGAGTGTGTTAGTTAGTTAGCGTCAGTTGTGTGTGTGCACGATCATATGGTGGGCACTGTGACTGACTTGTGAGTGGTGTATGTGTTGTGTTGTGTCTGCTATTGGTGGTGATGGCGGTGTCGGTGTGGTGGTGGTGTGCCTTTGGTGGGCGATTCTAAGACTCGATCTTGTATTATATACCGTTACGGTGACCACTCGCTTCGGCAAAGGTCACACATTCAATGCACCCCAGCAAAGTGCGAAGTACGGTGGCCAGAAGTGGTGGTGGTGGTGCACTGGCTGTATTGCGCTTGGCTTGGCTAGACGAGTGAACGACGATTGTGTCTCGAAGTGTGTGCACACCAACAACAGACGAATACGATTGGAGTGGTGCGTGGTACTGCCCGACGACGACGATTTCAGCTGAGCCACCAAATCGAATTGTCTTGTGTCTTGTGTCCGGACACAGGACGGATAATAACGGGCGAGTGGCACTGACACACAGGGCGAGTGTGTTCCGATGAGATGCGGACAACAAGAAACTCGAAGACGAGAGACACAACACACTCGTGATGTGCACAAACCAGTCCGAACGACGATGATGATGATCGGTGGCGCGCGATGACTTTCCACACTTCTACTTACAATGGTTAGTGTTGAACTGAACTGTGTTTCTGTTGCTGTGACTCGACCGACCAGACACCACCATACGAGGACAATGAGACGAGGGTGACACGAGGTGACGCGCCGTGTATGCTTCTTTTGTTCCTCTGCCTACTTATGAATAATAATACCATGAGCGCCATTCAAATAACGTTATCACACATAACGGAGAGAGGGGGATGGTCCACGAAAATGGTGGGTGGTGGGTCAAACTGAAACAGGTGGCGGTGTACAGCAGAAACTTGCACTACGCGAACACTCAAACACATCAAACAAACAAACAATGACAAACAACAAAAGTAATATCAAGCCCGCCAATGATAACACACAATCAAGTCAAGTGTTCAAAGTTGTCCATCTTTAATTGAGCTAATTATTTCATCATATAATATATAATATAACAATGAAAGAATAGAGAGCTGTCGAATGTGTATGAATGTATAGTATAGTATAAGTGAAGCTCAATGAAAGGGATGAACAGGTTGATGGCTCTAAGATGTACGAATGAATGTATGAATGTTTGAATGAACGAGATATTTTTCTGTTGACAAACAGACAAACACACAAAGAGTACTATGAATACTTACATTGCGTACTATTTTACTGCAGTTCGTTTTGGCTAAAGGCAAATGCAGCTCAGTGTTGGTGTTTGCCTCTTTCAGGTACAGCAGCACTGGCAGTCGAAGGGGAAAGTTAAAGTGCCGTGTCGGTGACCATTATTCCGGTGGGTCGTGGTGGTGATCAATGGTAGAGTGATCAGATTTACATTCGGTTTTTAGGTAACAGTAGTCGTCCACCAGTGAGAGAATGGTGCCAGGATTGTACCAAGCTGATTTGCCACCTGGTACTCGGTGGGACTGTTTTTGCCCAGCAAGTAAGCCGCAGCCTGGCAGCCATCGCTCAGTAGACTGCCGTCACGGTTGGCAACGACCCACTTCCAGACGGACATTAACTGGCCAGTGACCAGATGTACGCAAACGGACGGCGTCATGGTAGTCGTGGTGGTGGTCAGCTGTTGTTGGCCTTGCTTACTGTTGATCCTTGATGACTGTTGTTGTTGTGGTTGTGGTTGTTGTGATTGTCTCGTGTGTCGCGTGATGGCTTTCTTCTCGAGCCAGTACTGAATGGCGGTGATGTCCTGCAGTGAGGCACTCATCAGGTTGGTCACATTCTTCATGTTGAGTCGCAGCAGACTATAGGTCATGTTGTAGAAGTAAAAGTTGCCCTTCAGTATTGACCATCGATAGCGCTCTGTTTGTTCGCTGTGGTTGTCCGCGTTCCGCTGCTGCAGCTGCTGAAGCTGAAGTGACTGTACCATATCGTCTCAATCTTGGGATGATTTTTCACTCGATGACTTTGTAAACAGTGGCATTGAGCCATGAAGCTTACTTTGGAGGGTCAGTTGACTGAACCCTCCGGAGGATTCGAGTTCACGCAGAGAGGCAAACAGACGACGGAGAAACATTGGTTCGGTTGATGATTTGGTCGAAGAGGATGAGTGACTAACCGAGGAATGATCATGTTGCTGTTGCTGGTTGCATAGACCAAAATTTCGTGCATCGTTAAAAAGTCAGTGAGATAGTCAATCTGATTGACAGGGCTCGAATTAATGCAAAAATGCAACGCTAAAAAGCGTGTTTTGATAAGATTTTACTTATAGGATTTTATTGACTTAGATAAAATAAGGATAACAAATATGGGAATAACGAATATAAGGATAGTAAAAGGAATAAGTCTCGGTAGCATCAACACAGAGGTATGTCAGATGTCGTAACATTCGACTACCGCTGCCGATCGAACTTATGGTGGTGGCCTTTCGATAATTGCAAACGTTCTGTTTAGCAGACGTCAGTGATAAGCTGGCCCTCTCCGAATGATGTAGCTCGCTTTGGATGAGAGAGTGGTCCATGTGTGGTCTTCTCCGAAAGACCTAGCCTATGTACTCGTTCGCCATGTCATGATCCCTTTACCCTGTGTATCTATGTACCATTAAACGTATGAACTATCGATGATGATCGTCTGTTGCCTGCCCGTTCGCCATGTCTCCTCTATCGCACCGCGCAACAAGACGCCCACTTATTACAGGTCAGTAGGATATCATCTGCACGATATCCAAGATCCCGACAAGATACTCCCAAGCAAGACTTATGGCCAAGCTTGTGGACATGGACTATGACAAGATCTGGGAAAGGAACTATGACAGATCTGCGACAAGAACTTCAACGATGCTCGTACAATGACTTGCCAAAACGACATCGATTTGGACTTCTCATCTACCGTTTCTATGACACGTACAACAAAGCTCTATGCATATGTGTGCCTACCGATCGACGCCGCCATCGAACAAATCTGTACTGATGATGAATGGTGGACGTCGCTACTGCATTATGAATGGTATGGCCAAGAGCAAGACTCTGAATAGTCAACATATGATGCTCAAGACTCTGAAAAGTCGATCAATGATGAACAAGACTATGAAAAGTCAATCTATGATGAACAAGACTATGAAAAGTCAATCAATGATGCTCAAGACTCTGAAAAGTCGATCTTTGATGAACAAGACTATGAAAAGTCAATCTATGATGCTCAAGACTATGGAAAGTCAATCTATGATGTTCAAGACTCTGAAAAGTCTATCAATGATGTACAAGACTCTGAATAGTCAACATATGATGCTCAAGACTCTGAAAAGTCGATCAATGATGAACAAGACTATGAAAAGTCAATCTATGATGAACAAGACTATGAAAAGTCAATCAATGATGCTCAAGACTCTGAAAAGTCAAGATGAACCGACGAATCGACTCTACCCGTTCTCCCATGACCTGCGGTCATGAATCCAAAGGTGGATGGTGTCAGATGTCGTCACATTCGACTACCGCTGCCGATCGAACTTATGGTGGTGGCCTTTCGATAATAGCAAACGTTCTGTTTAGCAGACGTCAGTCATAAGCTGGCCCTCTCCGAATGATGTAGCTCGCTTTGGATGAGAGAGTGGTCCATGTGTGGTCTTCCCCGAAAGACCTAGCCTATGTACTCGTTCGCCATGTCATGACCCCTTTAACTGTGTATCTATTTATGTACCATTAAACGTATGAACTATCGATGATGATCGTCTGTTGCGTGCCCGTTCGCCATGTCTCCTCTATCGCACCGCGCAACAAGACACCCACTTATTACAGGTATTAGCGCGAGGTAGGTGAGCAAAGGTAAAGTACAATAGAACCTACAAGGAGAACAGAAGGCAAGTTAGTACGAGAGGCAACAGCATACAACTTCCTGAGAACTTACTAGGACACAGTAAGTCTCCTTCTGAACTAAGGAGACATTGGAAGACACCGTCTTTATATACACGAGGAGAGGCGAGGTGACAACGGTCACTCGATGACAGTGGCATGACAGTGGTGATCACTGACTAACGGTCAGTTCATACTAGTTGGACGAACCAGTCATACCGATGACTTTCATCATGTTTTTCACACAACGTAGTTCGGCGCTTTTCATTTATCCGAGGCCTGCTGATTGAAAATGGCCTCTTTGATCTTTTGTGCCGGATCTCATTGAGCAACTTTGATGTCATCTGCAAAACCTCGCTTGCATAGATTTAGACAAGCAGTGTAGACTTGCTCGAACCGGACCGTTCCATCATGGCGGTTAACTCACCAGAACAGAACTGACCACTTAGGCCATTTAGTATGACCCGCTTGATCACTGGCTTGCGTTCGTTCTCATCAAGAGTGAACACTCGTATCCCGAGAGGTTGACCTTTCCCCACACAATAGTACATATTGCGCCAGGGCACACAGATGTGCTGTGGCACACGTATTACGGGAATCTCAAGTGAATGAGTATGGGGCTGATTATCATCAGCCATGTAGAGATATGCTTGCGAATCGGTTTGTTAGCCGCTTGGCAAAGGTAAGCTACTGAGAGATCGGTCGTAGAAATGCTCATTGAATGAATATTTTTTCATTTTGAAAGTGATTTTTAGCAAAAGACAGACAAAAACCAAAAATGCAAGATGAAAAGGTTCGTGATCGAAGTAAACTTTTCTCCCAAGAGTCTATCATCTTCGAATCGACCCGTTCGAATCGGTTAAGTTGGTTCTTTGCGCCATTGTCAAACAAAAGATGATAACTCAAAGCATAGCCAAGATAGAAAAGATGTGACAAGAAGTGAGCAGTCTTGTCCGCGGATGGCACCAACTGCTGCACCAAATCGAGTGCCTCACCAGAGGTCAACACCAACTTACCGTCCTCCTTGTAGATCACCAGTCGGTAAAAGAGTTGAGCAATCTCGAGAATGGCCTCATTCGTGTCTGCGTAGACTGGCTACTGCAGCAGAAAGGTGGCCAACTTGGTCACTGCCCTCGCCGAGGGATCGAACTGATCGTTCAACTCGCTTTGTGATGGTTCGTTCGAGTTTAGCTTCGCCAACGAGACAATGTCATTCGAAAGGAGCAACTTGCCTTATCAGAACTTAGGCACAAAGATGGTGAATAAGAAAAAGGTGCTGAAGCTGAAATTGAAATGTCATTACGAAATTGATGGGTCAATACGATGGTCGCATACCTCACACTGTTGTCCGAAGCTCGAGGATTCTTAGGCATACGTAAAAAGATCTCGGTGGTGAGTTGCATCTACTAAGTCAAGCTGCTGTCCCACATTCCTCGAATGCATTCAAGTGGAATGCCCTTGCAATTGGTACGACGTACCTGCATGTACTCGGCCTTCCACTTCTGAGCCAAGTCCACTAGTTTGGTCACCACAAAGTAGAATGCCTCGTACAAGTTCTGTGCCAGAAAGTGATCCATGACAGCCAGAGAGACACTTCAAGATTCTGCAATCATGAATGCGAACAGTCGCTGTTAAGCACTGGCGAACTTCAGACCAGAGATTCATTTAGTCATTTTGAAAACCAACAGAGTGGCAAACCAGTGCTGCACGTGCTTGGCATCGGTCATGTCTTCCACCGGGATTCTGATCATTGCGTAGTTCATTTCCATTGATCGCTGTCCATTCACAGCCAACTGCGACTCTAGCCATTCAAAGTCCTCACGATTGTCTTCCATTAGGAAATCAAAGAAGCTGAAGATGATCTTGATTGGATCGATTTTTTCAGACATTTGGTTGGCATTGTCATCATAGTTCAATGGATTTGGCTGAGCGGCAGCACCTTTCGTAGTTTGACTCAATTCTGGAACTTGAGCTTTGTTGAGAGTTGACTTACACATCCGGAAATTCGAATAGAGATCCTTCAACTGAGTGTCCAGAAACAGAAACCTTGGCAGTTAGAAGTTGCGTGAAAGTGAGAAGGCTTGAAACGATTGGCAACATTCGATACACGACTACATTCATCTTTGCCATCATTCGGTTTGACGGCCTGGGACAGTTTAGCAGAGGGTTGAATATCGATCTTCTCGCTTCCCTTCAGAATAGATTTAAGGGGCTTTGACTTATCATAGTCCGGCTGTTCGGTTTGCATCACATTCGAAGTTGAATCTCCTTCGGCTGCACACTTCAATCGACGCAGAGCACACACATTGTTTAGGCCACATTGAAAGTTTATTTAGCCGCAATTGCACTTTGAATTAACATAGAATTTGATAAAATTATGTATAAAAACAAAATAAATAATAAATCAGAAAATAAATATAAAATAAAATTAACAAAATAGTAAATTCAGTCGGATTGGTAAGATTTGTAATTGCACAAAATGTAAACTTCTACTGATTATGTAATGTCAGTCAAATAGTAGTAGTTAACCAAGTATCTATTGACATTTGTACTAGACCAGGTAATAGAACTCAAACCTGGCTAGGCTGGGTTTACCGGGCGATTGCCAACAACAAGCGGACGCTTACCAGAAGAGTTGTCGGCTTTGAACCAATCCTCTTGTAAGATAGCTTCAAGAGTGATGCGTTTGTTCGGGTCACGGGTGAGAAGCTTGCGAATCAAACTGCCACATTCAGGAGAGATTACTCGAGGGAACTCGACCTTAGCCTCAAGTATCTCATCGTCGTTCACGAAGGGTGGTCGACGAAAAACCATGGTAAACAACAAAGTGCCCAACGACCAAACAGTGGCAGGAACGGCCAAGTAACGTTTGAATTCGATGAACTCGGGAGGAGCGTGGATGCGAGTTCCTTTGAAGGGCACACGGCCAACAAGTTCGTGCACAAAATAACCAGAGCCAAAATCAATGAGTGTGGTTTCAAAAGTATTACGAGAAACCAGCAAGTTTTGGTCCTTAATATCACAATGAACTATACCAAGCTTGTAACAACCAACGACTGACTGGACCACTTGTCGGAACATATCACGAGCTTTGTCCTCGGACAGAACGATCCAATCTCTGAGATAGTCATACATGTCGATGGCCCTCTCAGGCTGCTCCATCACGATGTACAAGTTGCCTTCGACGAGGTACCAATCGAGAAGACGAATCACACCAGGAACGTTGGCTACAGCCTGCATCAGTTGAACCTCCTTTGGAACAATTAGATGGTTGTCTTCGTCAACTGCTTTGATATCTCTGACCACCTTGATGGCCACTTCAACTCGATTGTTGAGTTGATATCCACTCCAAACAAAGCCATAGCCACCAGAGCCGAGAATGTGAACCATTCGGTACTTCTTGTTGAACGAATTGAGGCTGTAATGATCATCGTCAGCAGTGTTGGTATTAATGGCCTGGATGACAGCAGCTGATGGATCAGTCACCATGTTGATCGGCTTGCCAATATGAACATGCTGCTGCTGAATCAGCATCGGCTGCGGTCGCTGCTGCTGCTCCTCTTGTTGGCTTATGTTCTGGTCGACACTTCGAAAAGTGTCTTCAGTAGCCATAGTGCCTCGTTCCACATCACGCTCGTGTTGTTGTGGTCCCGGTTGACGGCGCTGACGCAGAAACGAGACAAGTGACCCAAAAAACTCTCGAAACATCTCGACTTAGTGTTGGTGCTGCAGTACAAACAAACAGACACTTAGCGTGAGTCTACTAATTGGTCAAGACAAAGCACAAGGAAACAACTAACGAACAATGTACATTGAACATTTAGGTAGCTATTTTATACTAGTTGCAATCTGTCAATTGTAAAAAATGTCGTGCCTAAGTGCCGGTTAGAATAGTATATTAACAAATATGCAGTCAAATACACTGAAAGGCTATCAAAATTAATAATTTCCACAAATGTCTAAACTAAAAATTAACAAACTCAGACAAACCCATAAGAAAATAGCGAAGGAGGGATGGTAAAGCAACCTTCCAGGAACTTAACTCTGGAACCTGTTGATTCAAAAATTCCTTATTATGGGTCCATTGTCCTATTATCATGTCGAGTGACATTAAAAACAACAAATTGTGCAATATAAATCTTTAAAAGTTAGTTTTACATGATTAAACACAATTGAAAATTTGATCTACTTTGTGATGACGTCGCATACACTCAATGGCAATGTAGTGCACAGGGTGTGTGCACAAGTTTATCAGATGAATTCAAGTTAAACTCTAATGAATTCTATATTACTAGATCACTACAGCACTCGTCACAACGTGGAAACAAGTTTTGCGACTTAAAAGTTCCAAAAAATGACCGAAAGAGCAACATTTAAATTGCACTTTTCACTCACAGCAAGCAAAATATATTATGAATAAATTGATTATTAAAATCGTCTAATAACTGTCTAATAACGAAGGTACATTGGCATAATGGACTTAATCTATCCTAATTCAAGTAGATAACACTAAATTGATAAAGAAAAACAATGAAAACTTACTTGATTTTGGTGAAAGCAAAATGACGGGCGAGGCAGGCACACACACAGAGAGCGACTGACAGGCAGACACAGACAGACTGGCGTTGCTCGCTTTTAGTTTAAATCCGAAGCACCATATGGCGCCTTGCTCGCTGTTCGGATTTTTAAAATAAACTGCAGCCGGCAAAGCATAGAGCCGATATATTTGACTAGATTTGAATTAAATTAATCACGCTGTACAGTGAACCCGCTAGGCGAGCCGGAAGTATTTCTGGGATCGATAACACTGTGTGCAGTGAGGTCGTTGCGGGGTTGTCGAGTAGTGATTGAACTCATTAGCGGTTCAATTACGAGGAATAAACTGAATAGCTAATTGATCAATTAATCAGAAATGTCAGTTGATTGACCCATCGGGATCAAACAGGCAAATGTCACCAACGAAAAGGTCAACAACACTAATAACATCTAACAATATATCCTGCGGCACACAACGTCGGTATAGTGGTGATGCAGTTGCTCGATAATCAGTAGATATCGAGTGCCGTTCGTCGCTCTGTGTAGTTCGACTTGATTTGCTGAGCATCACAGCAGTAGGAATTGAGCGATCACTGAGTTCAGCGCTCGCGGTTAGACCTACTCTTGTGGTGTTTGCCTATTTTATATGGCTAGTTGGCCTTTTGTGTATTAGCCAAATGGAGCGATTAGTCAAACTAGATGATTCCATGCACACAAATCACGATATATGTGAATCGCAAGCACAAGTGCCATTATCACGGATCAGTGCTAAGTGAATGAACACAACAGACACTTGGCGGTGTGCTTTGTGTTGTTCATCGGGTTAAGATGTAAGACGAGCCATCGTGGTCCAAAACGCGAATGTGTACTAGGCTCTCAGTTCAGACTAAAGTATGTGGTGTATGGCTCATTTGAAGCATTCCTCTTTTGCCACTTTTGGAGTTGATGTCATACCGTTGGCTTGGTATGTGTGTATGTGAGTGAGTGCTTGACTTTTGGCACTAATAATTGACATTAACCTTTTGGCTCTCTAACTCATTTTGTCTTAGTGTGCGCGTTTTGAACATGTTACAGGTTATTATCAAATTATTGTACTTATCAATCAGTACTTGACCTCAATTTTCTAACTTAGCCAAAACCACTAGAAGCAAACCAAGCGACAACACGTCCATATCGTGGTCGCCACTGTTGCACACACACAATTCAAGCTCTCTCGATCAAGCCAACCATTTCACTTTATCTGTGCCGAAGGAAGAGAGAGAGAGAGAGAGAGAGAGAGAGAGAGAGAGAGAGAGAGAGAGAGAGAGAGAGAGAGAGAGAGAGAGAGAGAGAGAGAGAGAGAGAGAGAGAGAGAGAGAGAGAGAGAGAGAGAGAGAGAGAGAGAGAGAGAGAGAGAGAGAGAGAGAGAGAGAGAGAGAGAGAGATTGTGTGTCGAAGTATCGATTATTATTTGACCAGGTTGTGTGTGTCTGTCCGTGTCTGTGATGGCTCCCAATGTGTACACTTTGGCGGCCACCAAACACAGTCCACACCAACTCACAACTTCTTCTGGCCAAGTGACCGAGTGATGGTGTTCTATGTGTTGTTGCGTGTGTTGTGTTGTGCCGTCCCGTTCGAGGTAACAACAAGAATGAGCCCTTGCGCGGGCGGCCGTGATAAAACGATGAAGTACGGAGTTGAGTGTGTTAGTTAGTTAGCGTCAGTTGTGTGTGTGCACGATCATATGGTGGGCACTGTGACTGACTTGTGAGTGGTGTGTGTGTTGTGTTGTGTCTGCTCTCGGTGGTGATGGCGGTGTCGGTGTGGTGGTGGTGTGCCTTTGGTAGGCGATTCGAAGACTCGATCTTGTATTATATACCGTTACGGTGACCACTCGCTTCGGCAAAGGTCACACATTCAATGCACCCCAGCACAGTGCGAAGTACGGTGGCCAGAAATGATGGTGGTGGTGCACTGGCTGTACTGCGCTTGGCTTGGCTCGACGAGCGAACGACGATTGGGTTTCGAAGTGTGTGCACACCAACAACTGACGACTACGATTGCAGTGGTGCGTGGTAATGCCCGACGACGACGATTTCAGCTGAGCCACCAAATCGAATTGTTGTTTTTTGTCTTGTGTCCGGACACAGGACGGATAATAACGGGCGAGTGGCACTGACACACAGGGCGAGTGTGTGCCGATGAGATGCGGACAACAAGAAACTCGAAGACGAGAGCAAAATTTTAGCTTAATTCGAAGGAAATTTTTAATAAATGATCGTTTTTTGCTTTCCAGTACGTTAGTTATGAAAAGGTTAACAATTCAAAATTAGCAATGAGTTCAGAAAATTGAATTTGGGTTGTTGTGCCATCTAAATGATCCATTCACAAACATCATCACTTGTAAAAACAAGCCAAGTTAGTCTTATTATGGAAACTGCTGCCCCTAATTCACTTTTTTAGTGTGTAGCGGCAAATGGTCTGGCAGACTGTGTCTGCTTTACAATCACGTTGCTGCTCAATGCAGTGCTCATTCAGTGCACTTTTGTGTGTGTTTTGGTCACAAAGCGTGGCTTGCTGTCAACTTTATTTTCGTTTGCTTTTTGCACTTGCATTCAAGATTGAACCAATTGTTTCAATTCTAACCTGCGTTCACGTCAGTCTTCCTCAGTCACCTCAGTATTCTGGATCATCTCATCTCGTCACTTATCTTGTCCTTCTTGAGTAGTGATAACCTAATTCAGGTATTCTATTGTATTTCTTAAGTGCATCTTTGTGAGAATTATTTTGTTCCCACTTATCTAGACAAAATGGGCAAGGTTCGCGCTAATTATCGATCACTTGACAATCGAGAGAAGTTGGCTCTCATTAAAGACCGAAATGAAAACAAAATGACTTATGTTGCATTGGCCAACAAGTATCGTGTTGGTATTTCTACTATTAGTGGAATCATGAAAGCAGAGGACAAACTCAAAAGTCAATCTTTACAAAAGGACTTCAAGAAGAAAGGCAAAAGATTGCGCAACCCAAAATACCAAGAACTGGAAGAGAAAGTTTTCGACGATTTTGTCCGAATGAAGCAACACAACAGACATCCTAACGGTGCTTGGGTACAGGAACGCGCACGATTTTGGGCGGACAAGCTTGGCGTCGATTGTCAAGGCTCAAGTCGATGGTTGCAGCTATTCAATCGAACTTACAATCTGACCAACCAAAAGATATGCGGTGAATCGGAAAAAGTGTCACAGGAAACAATCGACCAGTGGCTCAACGAGAATCTCGAACTGATTCAAAGCTATGACCCAAAGGACATCTTTAATGCCGACGAGACTGGTCTCTTTTTCAAGATGCTTCCTGAACGAACTCTGCACTTTAAAGGGAGCAAATGTCACGGTGGCACAAAGAGCAAGGAACGTGTCACCCTCCTTTTGTGTTGCAATTTGGATGGCTCCGAAAAGCTCCCTCCACTGATCATTGGCCGTTCCCACAAACCGAGATGTTTCCCCAAATTACGAAAAAACCAAGTCCGCTATTCTTTATCTCAACTGAGTGGTTGTCTGTATCGTCAACAAGACAGCAGTTGGATGAATCGCACTTTGTTTGTCGAGTGGCTCAAGAACTTGCAGCAAAAGTTTGCATCTGAGAAACGAAACGTTCTTTTGTTGCTCGATAATTTTTCATGCCATGTTGTTCCAAATTTGAAACTCAACAACATTAAGCTTCTTTACTTTCCTGCCAATTCGACATCGATTTCTCAACCTCTTGACCAAGGCATCATTCAGAATGTGAAAGTATTCTACAAGAAAAATCTGATTAACTTGTATTGGTCTCAAATTGAAAAAGGCCAAGCGAATTTGACAACTGAAATCAAAGAGATCAATTTATTGCTGGCAATTCGCTTCTTGAGTTCTGCCTGGCTCGATGTCAAACCTGAAACTATTAGACGATGCTTCCGAAAAGCTATGCCGATCATCCATAACTCCGACATTGAACACGATGCTGATGACAACTGTGTTGGCTCGATTGACTCACGAATATTAAGTCGTCTTTTCCCGCCATCGTTTAGTTTGGAGGACTACATCAATGCAGACAAGGATTTGCTCACCTCGGACCAAATTAATCACGACAGCGATGACGACACCATAATTGATGAAAACGAAGAAGAGGTCGAAGAACATCAAGTTGTCCATTCTTCTAGTGAAGATGAAGACGAAAGTCAACCAATCGAGCCAAAAATGAGCAACACCGAATCCATGAAGGCAGTATCGGCTGTGATTGAACTTTGTGGCCAACAAGAAGAGGTTCCTGCAACTCTACTCAATGGTTTGGCGGATCTTCTGAACAAACTCATAATCGAATCTCACAACAATAAGCGCCAATCTGACATTCGAAGCTATTTTTCTTAATTTTTAATTGATTGTGAGTCATATTTTGGTTTTAATTTCATTTTTGTAACATTTCTTAACGATTCTAATATACCACAATAAAAATTCGTAGCAAAAAACAATAGTTCCTCTAATTCGAAATTCGAACTAAATTTTACGTTTGGTATCCCTCAAACTTCGAATTAACGGAACTTTACTGTAGTGCACTGGCTGTACTGCGCTTGGCTTGGCTCGACGAGCGAACGACGATTGGGTTTCGAAGTGTGTGCACACCAACAACTGACGACTACGATTGCAGTGGTGCGTGGTAATGCCCGACGACGACGATTTCAGCTGAGCCACCAAATCGAATTGTTGTTTTTTGTCTTGTGTCCGGACACAGGACGGATAATAACGGGCGAGTGGCACTGACACACAGGGCGAGTGTGTGCCGATGAGATGCGGACAACAAGAAACTCGAAGACGAGAGACACAACACACTCGTGATGTGCACAAACCAGTCCGAAAGACGATGATGATGATCAGAGAGAGAGTGAGAGAGAGAGAGAGAGAGAGAGAGAGAGAGATGAGCAGATAAGATAAGATGAGATTTTCTGAAATGTAAAATGAAATTATAAAACTTTTAAGTGCATTACACCCGATCCGCACCATTTGAGAATATTATTAGTTTAGAGTTTAGTTTAGTTTGTGTATGCGTGTGCCGTATCTCACTCGATTGATACCGGACCGAGTGTTTGGCCTGACCAAGGGCTCGCACGGCAATCAAGCCCTACGACTAGCACTGCAAACTCGTGAGCAACACATTCGCCGGGACATGGCTACCTCGAACATTAGCACTGCCCAGGCACTGTTGGCCAACCTGAGTGCAATGTTTGCCATCTATCACGGGCCGAACGGCTTGAAAGCGATTGCGGAGGACATTCATCAAAAGACCCTGTACTTAGAACACAAGATCGAGGAACACGGAGTGAACAAAGTGCTCACCCACAATCCGTTCGACACACTCAATGTTGAGGTGCCAATTGCGAAGCGGACACGATCGAGAGCCGATGCCCAGCGAATCAATTTGCGCTACTATCCTGACGGTAAACATGTTGGCTCGCTAAACATGAGGCATAAAAGGTGTATGGCAAGATCGGTAGCCAGATTCCAGTGATCGATCCTTAATTCCTTGATTCTAACTTAAAACACTACTTTTGAATTCTGACCAGACCATGCTTGTGGACGTCAATATGAATCATCCCGGTCAGACTAATTTCATCTGTTCGTCCAACTCGTCGGTGGTCGGCTCGAACGATGATATATATCCCCTCTCTGTATTCTGAGTAAATTCGTGTGCAAACACAAAAACCCGTGACAACATTGTCCGTCAGCTCGGTGGCATAATGGTGGAACTGTTTGTGGAGTATCGCAAGAGCAAACGTGATCGACTGCCCGAGAATGTTATCATCTTTCGGGATGCAATTGGCGAACACGAGTTTCGCTTTGTGCTGAGCATTGAGGTACCTCAAATATTGAAGGTTATAGATCGATTGGGTGCGCAGATGATCATCACGGTGATTGTCACTCAGAAGTGTCACAATACTCAATTTGGACTGTTGACGTCCGGCAACAGTAACGGCTTGCGCACCTTCAATGTGCCCTCTGGCACTGAGGTCTATCAGACAATCGACAATCCACAGTTCATGTCCTTCTACCGGAAAAATCACTTCTCTCATTTGGTTAGTCATCCATACCTAATCATACAACTTTCACTCTAACCACTCACTTTCTATCAATTCCAAGGATCCTCACACTAACCAAGTATTTCATCCTCTGAGGCGTTCTCAACATGCCCACTGACGATCTACAAAAGCCGTGTTACTATGCGTGACACAATTGCATTTGCCCTAGTTTGGTCATCTCGATTCCCCCTCCTGTTTGTTATGCCGACCTGGGTGCCTATCGTTACAAGGTGTACATTGAAGCACAACGAGCAATCAAACTGTCCAAGAGGGATCATCCAAGCCGCGAGTCGGTTGAGGACATTCTCATAACCGAGAGGCAATATATTATAAGCAAATCATCGAGTGGTGACAAGGTTTACGGTCTATTTAGATACTCACGAGCACTAATCTCAACTTCATGCACTATCATCCTGCATCTGGATACGCTTGGCCGCAACACCCGCTTGGTTAGATAGGTTGCTCAGCACCTACGGTTTGGCACTCATCGCCTTCGCCATCTGTGACCATTGGTTCGGTTCTCGTTGTCGAATGCGGACCATTCAACTCGTCACCTTGCACAAACACAGGACCGACAGCAGATAAAACGTGGCTGCTGTAGTCATCTCCATGCTTGGGAGGATCGTCATCATCACCACTTACCGGTGGCTGATTGTCATTGCTAGAATTAGTGGACATTATTACAGTTTGGCACGAGATGTGTTACGAAATAAGTATCACAGTGGTAAGAGCACAAGACAGATCAAGTAGAGTGAGCACATTCAGACCGGCAGGCAAAGAAATCTCATTGGGACATGGACACAGTCATGTCATCGACAGTTCCGAGTCCTAGATGATGGTCCTGACAGAACTTAGCACCACCAAAATGCGACTCGAAATGGCAACGGACGACACAGCAAAAGGAGGGATGGTAATTAACGGCCCCATAAAATTAGTGACTCGCCCAATAGAAAATAATTACTTTTGCCAATAGTAACTTTGGCCAACAAAATTAATATTTTGACCAATATATTTTTCAACCAATATAAATAGTAACAAGACCAATAAACCAAAAACAACTAATTGGAGGGTGACTAGATACCCAACTAATTGGGGGGTGACTAGATACCCAAATAATTGGAGGGTGACTAGATACCCAACTAATTGGGGGGTCACTAGATACCCAACTAATTGGAGGGTGACTAGATACCCAACTAATTGGGGGGTGACTAGATACCCAACTAATTGGAAGGTGACTAGATACCCAACTAATTGGGGGGTGACTAGATACCCAACTAATTGGAGGGTGACTAGATACCCAAATAATTGGAGGGTGACTAGATACCCAACTAATTGGGGGGGTCACTAGATACCCAAATAATTGGAGGGTGACTAGATACCCAAATAATTGGAAGGTGACTAGATACCCAACTAATTGGGGGTGACTAGATACCCATCTAATTGAGGGTAAATACTTCTCCTAGGTATAGGCATAGTTACGATATTTATTGGTCTTTAATTATTGGGGGGAAAAATTAATTTTATTGGCCAAAGTTACTATTGGCAAAAGTAATCATTTTCTATTGGGCTAGTCACTAATTTTATGGGGCGATTAATTATTATCCCAAAAGGAGAATTGGCGAGGTGGCGATGATGCTGTCAGAGAGACGGTTGGTGTGCGAGTGAGAGATTGACATTGCCTGAAGAACGGCAATGACAGCAAACACAGAGTCGCACAACACTCACAAGTCAGTGGAGTGACGCGAGTGTTCACACACGTGAACACGTACACACACACACAAAATGTGCACTCGAAATGCAGCACTTTCATTTGTCTTTTTTCGATTTGACTGACCTAACATTGGACTGTTCCAGTACCTGACAGATTGTGGTATCTATTCACTTGACTGTTTGTGTCTGTTATCAGATTTGTCTGAATATACGGCCACTGGCCAATTCTATGGCAACCCGAGCAAGTAGTCACAACCGAACGCGTAATCGGTGCGACAAGCGAGGTTTATTTGTTTGAATTATTAACTGAACAACTAGTCTAAATTCACATCCAATCAAGCAGAGACTTACTAGGACAGACAGAGACAATCAA
This sequence comes from Rhizoglyphus robini, assembly GCA_023373905.1. NCBI lineage: Eukaryota > Metazoa > Arthropoda > Arachnida > Sarcoptiformes > Acaridae > Rhizoglyphus > Rhizoglyphus robini. Next base: position 110,049 of record JAKIJQ010000226.1, on the reverse strand, counting down.
TTGCACTCAAACGATAAAAATCGAATTGACTTAGGCAACGAGTGCTTTTGTTCCTATAAACACACCTTGATGTGATGACCATTCCCGTGTGATGTTATCAACCAGGGCAACGAGGCAAGCAAACAGCTCATAATTCGGTCCACATCTGAGTTGTACACATAGTGACTCGTTAATCAGGTGGTGCTTCACTGTGTTGAATGTGCGATCATTTGCTGTCGAATGGTCATTACAAGCATGGAAAATGACCAAAGTTGCAATCGGAATTTTGCAACCAAATGGCCGATAACCTTCAATCACTGCAAATGTGTGTGGTGTGTCAAATTGTGATACTAACTGAGATAGAACCGACACCTGGCCGGGTGACAAAGCAGCAGACAAACGACCAAGCTACAGCTTCGATGTTACCTTACACGTTAGCCAACAATGTGTCTATGATCATGCACTTTTGTTCTGATCATCGACTCAGTACACTCACTATTATTCCTGCCTCAGACGAGGGTCTTCTATTGTGCCAATAAGTGTGTGTGTCATTTGCCACTCTTTGGACTTAGTGTTCTTCTTAAATTGTTCATAATGCCTGTGCCTTGCCTGTCACCTTAAGAGAGAGAGAGAGAGAGAGAGAGAGAGAGAGAGAGAGAGAGAGAGAGAGAGAGAGAGAGAGAGAGAGAGAGAGAGAGAGAGAGAGAGAGAGAGAGAGAGAGAGAGAGAGAGAGAGAGAGACGCATTTTTTGCCAAAATCATAATCGATACTATCGATAGTAGAATTGGCGGGAAACTAGCGCGCGCGGCCACAGATGAGCGGTTGTACTGAGCCCGCCAAAATAATACAGTAACGACTCGACTGCTGTCGCTTTGTTCGCATTTTCGGATAATGCCTGCAAATTAAAACTTCAAACTAACTTTTTATATTATGATTAAATTGTAGATTTTTTATTATGTTAAGATTTTGTGTAATGGAAGATATGAAATAGAGATGATAATGACAGCAACTGTAGATACCCTGTACTGTGAGTGAGTGAGTGGAGAAAAGAGTGGAGCAGGCAGGCAGGCAGGCATTGAAGCAGTGCATGTGTGTGTGTGCTTTGTGTGCATTGTGTGCGTTGTGGCGATCAACACCAAACGACATCATCCCACTACAACCAAACTCGTTACACCCGACCCTTGACATCATCGGAGCTGAATCCAGAACAACCAGATTTGTTTGATACTTTATCCACTGTTACGGTGAGTAGATTAGTAAGTAAATGCTTACGCTAATGTTGACTGACACATTTGTACTTGTGACTTCGCAGACTACCTTGCGTTACCTTACGATCATGAGTGACACTCCGGCTAATATTCGTCTATCTGTTCACTTCGATCTGGATGCTTATTTTGGCATGTCAGCACGGGATCTGACTTCTGACACAAGTGCTCTGCCATATGTTTCACCAGTGAATAGAACTAGAGGCCGTCGTGGTCGTGGCCGTCCAATGTCTGCTTCTCCTGAGCCACCGCTTGTCAATGGCACAAGGCCTGGCACTAGACTCGTGAGACGAGGAGCCAAATGGACGCCAAGAGTCACTCGATCGTCGTTGCCGGTTGATGGTCCAAGCAACACTTCTGTTTCTGACTCTACCCCCGCCAATAAAGTGAAGAGAGGAAGAACCGGCCTGCCACCAAGAGTAACTCGATCGCCGTTGCCGGTTGATGATCTAAGCGACTCTTCTGATTCTGACTCATCAGATGAAAAGTTATACGCTGCTTTCAAGAATGACATATTGAAAGCACAAACCCCACCATCTCTGGGAATAGCATACGTGAGCGACGAGAGCATTACTACAGATAGCGAAACTGAGTTCCACTCCGAATCTTGTCCAACATGCCCAAACCAACCCACATTGGCCGATCACACTGTTCGTAATCCTGAGTCAGGCAACGAGATGGTGCATCACTCAGACGAGCTTGCAAGCTACATCATTAGCGCCTCAATTCGCATTGCAAGGGAAAATGCATCTTTGCAATTAGATCAGCGAACGGCAAATCGTTGCTATTCAAATGCCACTACTGCAGGACCCAGCTTCACCCAGGACTGTCAAAACAGAACAACTGCACCACCATCTAGTAAACAATTGACCGGAGGACCTAATAGGAAGAACATAAAGATCGAACTCATCGAGTTATCATCCGATGATGATGATTAACAAATCAAAAAGTGCTTCATAGTCTAATCTTTTTCACTTTAAAGCATGTTCTCTACCATTACAAAGCTACATGAACCTAATGACCTCTTTGCCATATACATAATTTAGTCTAACACACTAACTATATTGCCATAACCATACATATGTTATGTGTTCATATAATGGCAAACGTTATTACTAATTGCGCCAGACCAATTGATATCTTTTCGCCTTGAGTGCTTAGTTCAATTAAATATCATTTTCGCTTGTTGTTGTTCCAAGCATGAGTCTTTTTACCAAAACTATTAATCTTTCTTGAAACCAAACTACCTTTGTAAACCTCTAACACCAACTGTAATTCATAACACATTTTTCTAGCCTGTTCGCTGGCAGTCTAATCAATAAAGATACCCTGACGGGTTTTTCAAACAAAAAAAGCACGACTCTTTAATAGTACTGTAGAGGTCGCTTGACTGATGGTCAGGCTAAACCAATGATCAAGAATGATCGAACGCAACACTTGACTAGATTGACTTTATTGGCAATGTGATTAGTCCTTCGGAATTGCCAAACAGTGCACCACCACCGAAGCAGAACACCTGAAGCTCGAGTGCAACGACATGACCAGCTATGGCTTCTACTTTTAAGAAACATTCTCCCACCTTGACGTGGACTCGTACAAGATGTTGCTGCGTAATTTATTGATTCTGCTGGGCGATTACTTCTTAGTCCTCCTACGATGTGGCCTCTTTCAGTCGGATAGATCTTTACAAGATCTACGTGCAGACTGTGTCCGATTGCAGTGAGGGCGAGTGACTGTCACTGGATCACAGCGAGGCAAATGGTTCAACCACTTCGATGACTTATGAGAACAATCCTGAGGTGGCCGCTGACTTCTACCTAAACGATGACTAGTCACAGTCGTGCTATTTGCCGTTGCCGAGTTTCGTTAGTCCAGGTTTGTTGTCCGCTGTCAATGTTGTTTGCTAACTAACTAAGCGATCTAAACAGATGAACGCGAATCCATCAACAAGCTGATCAACTGCTGTTACCCCACGAGTGGCCATTTGGTGGCCAGTTCACTGCAGTCCGCTTTCTATCTGGCCAACTTTAGCCATAAAGCACAAATGTTGGCATTCGAGTTTGGCAAGAACATTGGAATGGCATGTGATCAAGGTAATGTCGATGAACTGTGTTTTGTGTGTACTGGTCACTTACTTATCTTGTCATTGTCAATTTAGATCTCGAACCAACTGTCGGCTCAGTTTGTATCCAAACTAGGCAAAGACGATGTGAATCTGGTCAATGTTCACAATCATCAGAGCCTGCTGCCTTCCAACCACTTGAATGTATCCTACTTTGCAAACTTCGCTCGATCAGCATTGAAGTGATGCAGTACCTACTGACCGAGTATGTGAATCGGTTTATCAATCAGTTGGGCTCACTGTGTGAGGCTTATTCGATTGACGATGCAAACCATTAACTGAATCCGGCAGACTCAGCAGTAGATCGTGAAATGTCCGAACAATCTGTCGCCTTGATGGAGACACTGATTGGTGTGATCAATGAGATCCAGTGCTTCAATCATCAAAAGAACATCATCAGTTCGAATGCAACAAAATCGAATCATCATCGACAACAGACAACAAGGAAATGAAACAATTGCCAGACACAATTGTAAATATCATCATCTCTTATCACTCATACATAGAACTTTAAACCCACCAAGCTCATAATCTCAATTCATCGTTGTTGTTGTTGTCGTCGTTTTTGTTAACGCACCAGAATACTTCGCACACACAAACAAAGCGATCCACAAAGATGATCACCTTTGAGTCCACAAGGACCACTGATTCGCAGGAATCACAGATACACAAGTATCACTTTTAAACTCTAAGTTTATTTCAACTCAGCGAGCTTATTAGACACAACGGAATATATTAGCACAAAGCAATATCCCGTGATCTAGTTGCTATTGATCTCACAAGTAGACTTATAACACAAGATGATAGGTTGCTCGATTGTGCGTGCTTATATATGCAACACTACACAAGAACATGCAGTACAGCAGTATGACTCAATACTGCTTTACTGCATTACTCACTTGTCTTCTTAACATAAGAAATATTACAAGGTCCTCAAAACTTTCTATACATTACAAAGCTGTACTAAATTATCTAGAACAATCTAGACAGTCCTAATCATATAACTCAACAGTTTTTGGCATGTTCCTAAAGAAACGTTATATATTCTTCTATGTTATCTATCTTATGTTCATATTGTTCACATTAGTTTTGTATTATGTACACTTTAGCCGTTTCTTGATCATATGGGGCGCTCACTTCCTTCCACACAGAGACACACATTTCACTCACGATTACTATTCATTATCGATTCGATGTTTTTGTCTTTTTTTTGAGTGAATTGCGTTTTGTGTTGAGTTAATCAATAAAGCTTTTAGTCAAATAGGAAATAACTACTTTTACTTGTGCTTTCTAAGTAGTAGTAGTAGTACAGATTGTATGTTTCGGTGTGGATAGTTTGACTAGATGGGATGATGACTTATGAAACTCCACTGTCTGATAGAAAAGATGAGCTTTGTTTTGTGAGTTGAATGACATCAAAAGACTTGTGTTTCTGTTTGTGTGTTTGCATTACAATTCAAATGCGTATGAAATCATTATTAATGAGTATTACTTAAGCTATTTAATATTAAGAAGCAAACTCGAGTGCACTGACAAGCATGCACACACACCAGAAGATCTCTCAGTGTGCAGTTGGGTCAAAGGTTATGGTTGTCTAAGGATGGATAGACAGTTTTGCAGTAAAAGAAAGAACAAGTCATCTATAAAAACAAACTTTTTAATCAATACAACATGTAGTTATTATCATCATCATAAAAAATGTATATAATAAACAAAAATAGAATATAATAAACGTGATCAAATAATCGAATTGTGGACACGAGAGAATGGAATACAAATGACTTTAAAATAACATGTTGAATTGTAAATATAAATAATGTCATCGAAATTAATAAGACTCCAAGGTCTAAACAGTTGTTTCCATCACCAGTCCTTCGACCGCCAATTGAGACTCTTCACTGGTGATCAGAGAAGCATCGATGAATCGACGAACACCCTCATGACGGAGTGCATTCAAGTCAGCTTCACGTGCACGAGCAAACAGAATTTCCAACTCAGCCACATCAGCAGATACCTCTTGGCTTGGGACATGCTTTCCCTGTTCATCCAAATCCTTGTCCTCGTTCAGGTTGTACTGGCTCACCGACATGATTGCTGTCTTCCTAGTGATTGCAGGTAGGTGCTCTGGTGGAATTGAAATTAACTTCACTGGGAAATCGGGGTTGATGCGAGACGGCGATGTTTTACTAGAAGCACGGGCTCGTTGAATCAGTTTGTCCAACTCAGCCACATCAGCAGGTGACTCGGTAGATGCAGCTTGCTTTGACACTTCATTCGAATTCTGGTCCTCTTTCAGATTGTCACTGCTCACAGAAAATACAGTTTTCACTTCGGTGTTTCCTTGCGGTTTCACTGGTGGAACAGGAATGCACTTCTTGAGAAAATCGGGGGTTTTGCGAGGCTTGTAGGTGACGCTTGAAGACGCTGCTTTACCATAAGCACGTGCTTGTTTAGACAGATTGTCCAACTCAATCATGCAATCTGAAGTTGGCTCGGGAGCAGGTGATTGTTGTCGGTTTTCGACGATATCGTCTCCATGCTGACCGCCACTACTATGAGGTACCGGAGCATAACGGCGAGAACAAACCCAACGAGAACATTTGAACGTGAAGTACCCAAATGCAACCAAAATCAGGCATAGGACAAATACGACTAGTGCAATGATAAAGAATGCGAGCAATGCGCGTGACCAGGAGAAACGACAATAAACAGAGTCTGGTTGATTGACACACAATCGTGGGCCAGTTCAATCACACGATTCGAGTGATTGTTCCAATGTTCAATCTCATCCAAAGTGCACTTGGACAGAGCACTGTCAATCAGACATTGGTGAGTGACCCACATTTTGCAGCACTCGTGCTTGTTCAACAACAGATCAGACACAGACCAGCCACTACAGTTCTCGAACGCGGATCGAATTTGATGATTACAAATGGCATACGAATGGGGCGACTTTTGGGAGACATTTGCTGTAGAAGAGGTAAATTCCATTTCCATTGCAGGCTCATTGTTATTCTCAGCCATTTTAACTTTGACCCCAGACGAGCTTAGATTGCCTAGAGCAACACTAGACTTATCAACAAACATCGGAATGACAGTGTCACCAACGGTGGCAGTCGCGCGTGGAGAAGCTGTTGTGGCACTCGACGTTTGAGGTTCATCAACGATGGTGACAGCAGTTGGCATGACTCGGGCGAGTCATGCGAAGCGCAATCATTCAATAGATTCGATTCAATCTAGTTCTTTTTGGTCCGCATCAGCCCGCAGAGAGTGCCTCACCGTCATCTCTGCCAACCACATACGGCACGACTCGGGCGACTCATGCGAAGCGCAATCATTCAATAGATTCGATTCAATCTGGTTTTTTTTGGCTAGGCAGCAGACAGGAAGGAGTGCAGCACCGTCCTCTCCGGCAACCAGACGCGGCAAGACTCGAGCGACTCATGCAAACCAAAATCATTCAATATATTCGATTCAATCTGTTTGTTTTTGGCTCGGCAGCAGACAAAAAAAAGTGCAGCACCTTCCTCTCCGGCAACCAGCCGCGGCAAAACTCGGGCGACTCATGCAAAGCCCAATCATTCAATATATTCGATCCCAACTGGTTCTTTTTGGTTCGCATCAGCCCGCAGAGAGTGCCTCACCATCATCTCCGCCAACCACATACGGCACGACTCGGGCGACTCATGCAAAGGGCAATCATTCAATAGATTCGATTCAATCTGATTTTAACAAGTCAACTGCAAACGCTTCGCGTTTGCTGCGTTTCCCTCCGCAAACTGCTACACGTTTGCAGTTGACTTGTTAAAACCCCCCGTTGCTTGCAATGCGCATGTCTCACTCTGTACCTTTGAGCGATCCCACCACGACGACGACGACGACGACGACGACCACACTTTTCCTTACTCAAATAATATTATTAAGATTGTTTTTGGCTCGGCAGCAGACAGGAAGGAGTGCAGCACCGTCCTCTCCGGCAACCAGCCGCGGCAAGACTCGGGCGACTCATGCAAAGCGCAATCATTCAATATATTCGATTCAATCTGTTTGTTTTTGGCTCGGCAGCAGACAAAAAAAAGTGCAGCACCTTCCTCTCCGGCAACCAGCCGCGGCAAGACTCGGGCGACTCATGCAAAGCGCAATCATTCAATATATTCGATCCCAACTGGTTCTTTTTGGTTCACATCAGCCCGCAGAGAGTGCCTCACCATCATGCGCGCCAACCAGCCGCGGCAAGACTCTGGCGACTCATGCAAAGCGCAATCATTCAATATATTCGATCCCAACTTGTTCATTTTGGTTCGCATCAGCCCGCAGAGAGTGCCTCACCATCATCTCCGACAACCACATACGGCACGACTCGGGCGACTCATGCGAAGCGCAATCATTCAATAGATTCGATTCAATCTAGTTCTTTTTAGTCCGCATCAGCCCGCAGAAAGTGCAGCACCATCATCACCGCCAACCACATACGGCACGACTCGGGCGACTCATGCAAAGGGGAATCATTCAATAGATTCGATTCAATCTAGTTCGTTTTAGTCCGCATCATCCCGCAGAGAGTGCCTCACCATCATGCGCGACAACCACATACGGCACGACTCGGGCGACTCATGCGAAGCGCAATCATTCAATAGATTCGATTCAATCTGGTTTTTTTTGGCTAGGCAGCAGACAGGAAGGAGTGCAGCACCGTCCTCTCCGGCAACCAGACGCGGCAAGACTCGAGCGACTCATGCAAACCAAAATCATTCAATATATTCGATTCAATCTGTTTGTTTTTGGCTCGGCAGCAGACAAAAAGAAGTGCAGCACCTTCCTCTCCGGCAACCAGCCGCGGCAAAACTCGGGCGACTCATGCAAAGCCCAATCATTCAATATATTCGATTCAATCTGATTTTAACAAGTCAACTGCAAACGCTTCGCGTTTGCTGCGTTTCACTCCGCAAACTGCTACACGTTTGCAGTTGACTTGTTAAAACCCCCCGTTGCTTGCAATGCGCATGTCTCACTCTGTACCTTTGAGCGATCCCACCACGACGACGACGACGACGACGACGACCACACTTTTCCTTACTCAAATAATATTATTAAGATTGTTTTTGGCTCGGCAGCAGACAGGAAGGAGTGCAGCACCGTCCTCTCCGGCAACCAGACGCGGCAAGACTCGAGCGACTCATGCAAACCAAAATCATTCAATATATTCGATTCAATCTGTTTGTTTTTGGCTCGGCAGCAGACAAAAAGAAGTGCAGCACCTTCCTCTCCGGCAACCAGCCGCGGCAAAACTCGGGCGACTCATGCAAAGCCCAATCATTCAATATATTCGATTCAATCTGATTTTTAACAAGTCAACTGCAAACGCTTCGCGTTTGCTGCGTTTCACTCCGCAAACTGCTACACGTTTGCAGTTGACTTGTTAAAACCCCCCGTTGCTTGCAATGCGCATGTCTCACTCTGTACCTTTGAGCGATCCCACCACGACGACGACGACGACGACGACGACCACACTTTTCCTTACTCAAATAATATTATTAAGATTGTTTTTGGCTCGGCAGCAGACAGGAAGGAGTGCAGCACCGTCCTCTCCGGCAACCAGCCGCGGCAAGACTCGGGCGACTCATGCAAAGCGCAATCATTCAATATATTCGATCCCAACTGGTTCTTTTTGGTTCACATCAGCCCGCAGAGAGTGCCTCACCATCATGCGCGCCAACCAGCCGCGGCAAGACTCTGGCGACTCATGCAAAGCGCAATCATTCAATATATTCGATCCCAACTTGTTCATTTTGGTTCGCATCAGCCCGCAGAGAGTGCCTCACCATCATCTCCGACAACCACATACGGCACGACTCGGGCGACTCATGCGAAGCGCAATCATTCAATAGATTCGATTCAATCTAGTTCTTTTTAGTCCGCATCAGCCCGCAGAAAGTGCAGCACCATCATCTCCGCCAACCACATACGGCACGACTCGGGCGACTCATGCAAAGGGGGAATCATTCAATAGATTCGATTAAATCTAGTTCGTTTTAGTCCGCATCATCCCGCAGAGAGTGCCTCACCATCATGCGCGACAACCACATACGGAACGACTCGGGCGACTCATGCGAAGCGCAATCATTCAATAGATTCGATTCAATCTGGTTTTTTTGGCTCGGCAGCAGACAAAAAGGAGTGCAGCACCTTCCTCTCCGGCAACCAGCCGCGGCAAGACTCGGGCGACTCATGCAAAGGGCAATCATTCAATAAATTCGATTCAATCTGGTTCGTTTTGGTCCGCATCATCCCGCAGAGAGTGCCTCACCACCATGCGCGCCAACCACATACGGCACGACTCGGGCGACTCATGCGAAGCGCAATCATTCAATAGATTCGATTCAATCTGGTTCGTTTTGGTCCGCATCATCCCGCAGAGAGTGCCTCACCACCATGCGCGCCAACCACATATTAATATAATATAAAAGTATAAAAATGTAAAAGTTCTATACCTTCAAACATCTGTGCCATAAATGTCCCGGCGGGCGTTAAAGGGTTAAAGCAATGCATTTACTGTACAACAGCAAATTGAGGTAAGTGATGCTTTTGCTGTAGCATGCTGAGCACCTTGCTCAAAGATTCATTCCAACAACAGTGGTTCGCCACTTTGTTGGTTCTCAAGATGACCAGACGAATCTCTGGTTTGGAGTACGCCAGTGCCAAACTTCGACTGCTCGCATTCATGAGCGCCGAATCTCGAAGTGTCTCTCAGACCGCCATGGACAAACACTTTCAGGCACAGGATCTGTACGAGGCATTCTACTTTGTGGTGACCAAACTGGTGGACTTGGCTCAGAAGTGGAAGGCTGAGTACATGCAGGTACGTCGTCCCAGTTGCAAGGGCACCCCGCTGGTACGCATTCGAAGCATGTGGGACAGCTGCTGGACTGAGTTGGTGCAGTTCACCATAGAGATGCTTGGACGTATGCCTAAGAATCCTCGACCTTCGGACAACAATGTGAGGTATGTGACCACCGTGTTTACCCATCAATGTCGTACTAATTCTTCAATTTCAGCTTCAGCACCTTGTTCTTGTTCACCATCTTTGTGGCCAAGTTCTGGTACGGCAAGTTGTTGCTTTCGAATGACAATGTCCCGGTGGCGAAGCTCAACTCGAACGAACCTGCGCAAGGCGAGCTGAACGATCAGTTCGATCCCTCTGTGAGTGCTGTGACCAAGTTGGTCACCTTCCTACTTCAGTCGCCAGTCTACTCGGACACGAACGAGGCCATACCCGAGATCGCTCGACTCTTGTACCAGCTGGTCATCTACAAGGAGAACGGTAAGTTGGTGTTGACCTCTGGCGAGGCACTCAACTCATTACTTGTTTGTGCAGTGTACTTATCGTTAATGTATACTACTCTCAGTGGTTTTATTGTTTTTGTGGCCCATTGCTGGTACGGAATACTGCTGATTTCGAATGACCCGGTTGTGGTGCAATTCGTAAACAATTCGAACATTAAAGCTCAAACCGAATCGAACGATTAGTTCGATACCACGGCGATTGCTGTGACCAAGTTGTCCAGCTGGTGCAGTCTATTCGGACAAGATTAGATAGGCTAGATGGCTAATTGCATTACATTTGGGTTAGCCTGGCAGCTGGTTGTTGCGCTCCACTTGGTTGTTGGATTGATCGATGCAATCAACTGAACAGGGAGAGCGAAAAAGGCAAACGAGTAGAGAGTGAGTTTGGTGTGATGGTGCTCACTGAGGGAGACAAACTGAACACAACTCACAGTGTCACACAGCACACAAGCAAACAGCGGCTGTGTGAGAGTGTTGTGGAGATCGAGCGAGCGAGCAAACGCCGGGCGTCACATCGAACACACCACGAGATTGCACACAAAATGCAATGTTATTCGGTGGCTGGTTTGAGTCACACTCGGTGGCAGCTTCGGGCGCACACAGACACTCACTGAGAGAGGAAAAAGATCGAAGGAGAAATAAATGAAACCATGGATCGAATACATTGCAATGACTTGCACACACACACAAACACAAATAAACAAAAATATATTTTACTTCATATAATCTGTTAATAATGCTATTTATTTAATTGTATCATTAATACTTCGTTAGTGGCACAAACCAAACCGTTTAGCTATAAATTTCGGTCTAACATGTGGCACATGTCCTTGTCCCGTTTGTGCCGAAAACCTCGCGGGTCGGGACAGAGCACTGCAGAGTGTAAGGTTGTCCCGATGAACAAGCACTCACCCACACACTGACATTTGACTTTCTCTAACAGAACAACAAAACAAACAGCTAATAATCGAATTATGCCATAATGTGAGTCAGTGTGTGTGTGCTTTTGGATGTGCACTGACTGTGTGGATGGTGTGGTTTGTGCCGTTTTATTATGTCTGTACATTTACTTTGCAACACTATAAATATGAATTCATATTTAATAACTTTGAAGTGGCATATCGACACACACACACACACTCAACGTTAGAGTGAATGATAAAAGTGGGATACGCAACAGTGCACAGAGTGTGCCTCCTCTCGATAAAGGTGGACAATCCAAATTGTGTCGGCAGATAGTGCATATGAGTCAATAAGCTTGACATGATTTGCAGTGGCATGGTTCATTGACCTTGAAAACGCAAAGAGTGCGCTGACAAGCCCTGGCCAGTAGGCCAGTCGTCTCGGGCATGAAACAACTCGAACACCACTCTACATTAAACTCTCAAACGGTCACTCTTCAGAAGAATGTCACACATCTGGACAACATTAAGAGCAGACCAGATGGCAAAAAGTGTAGGCAAAGATGACCAAGCAGACAAGTAGGGACACATGTCTTTGCTCTTCTTTTTCTACTTTTGACTTGGCCAATGCTTGTTCTCTCGTCTATTAGTTTCGAGTGTAAATTTGGAGAAAAACTAAGACGTATCGGTTGCCGCGATGTGATGGGGCTGGAGGCAGTGGAGGCAGAAGAAGCTGTGGCGGTGGTGCGGTCAGTTGGGTCTTTTGGCTCACTACTTTAACCTTCCGTGGTATAAATGTCTCAAGTCATTGCACTTACAATGTGATTTAATTTGGGGGGAAAAACCTTCCGGGGCGGCCGCAATCCAGATGGTACAAGAAATGGTGGAGACGGGATAGGCGGCAGTGTGATGGGGGCCACACTAGTGTCTACTGATTCCACTGCATTTCCACCCTGCCGAATCTCCCAGTGCATTAGTGAAGTCATTCCTTACTGTCTCAGTCTGACAGACAATCAGACAGTCGTCCCTCGACCGTCTTCTCCACTGGTCGTGCTTCACCATCCGAGTCAAATGCACAGTGTTTTGTTTGTCACAACAATTTTAATTTAATAATCAACATCAATACATAGTTTGGAGCTTGTGTTGTGTGGTCCCTAGCTGTGTGTATTGTTGTGTTCATCTGAACATTATGTGTATGCGATTTAGCATAGTGGAATACATGTGTGCTGATGTGCTCGAAGGTGCAAGTGATCTGTGCACCTGAACACTCAAATCGGCAATCGCCTAACGCTCCAAAGACTCGGCCAATGCCAGCTTGTCCTCTTCGGTCATCTTCTCTGGGTAGACGACCTTGAAGCGAACCAACAAATCGCCTCGCTTGTTGGGCTCGTAGAAGTACGGCAAACCTTGGCCTGGCAAGCGCAGCTCGAAATCGTCGGTGATCAGCTGCTCGAAGATCTTGGGAATAGCACTCCCATCCAAAGTTGGAATGATCACTACAGCGTTGTACGATACAGCGTCGGCCAAGTTGATTGGAATAGTAGTCACAAGGTCGACGTTGTTGGCCCCACGTTTGAAGATGTCATGCTCAATTGGAGCAATCTCCAAGCCAACCTTGGCACCAACAAGTTGACCATACGCGCGGTCGCCAGCATTACGGAGAGTGAAGATGCTCCCGTACTCGATACCTTTCGGGATAGCCAAATCGTAATGGGTCACCTCGGTGGTGTAGTTCGGCACCAAACCAGCTTCACCATAGACTTTGCGGGACAAGTCGAAATACTTGGTTTTTCCAGTGAGCACTTCCTCGAGAGTCACCGAGAGCTTGTAATCAGCAGTGCCGCTGCCCGGTGGAGAGACAGAGAAGTCGGCAGCAATCGAGAAGGCCTGCATTCCACCAAGGCCCTCAACCCACTTCGACATGTCCATTGCCTCATTGGAAGTGCCAGGCTGGTTGCAAACGCTGTCGTCATGTTGAGCCAGTGGAGCATAGAGAAGACCATGACGATCTTCTTGAGACTCCTCGAAGACGTTGAGAACGGCATCGATCATCTCAGCAGACTTCTCGGCTAATTCCTGCTTCTTCGCAGCCTTCGATTTAAGGCTGAAACGAAAGGCCGACTTGAAAAAACCAGTTTTCTTGCTTTTTCCTGCCATTTTGAATGGAGTGCGCTAGATAGAATAGAGTCGTGCCGTATGTGGTTGGCGGAGATGATGGTGAGGCACTCTCTGCGAGCTGATGCGAACCAAAAAGAACCAGTTGGGATCGAATATATTGAATGATTGCGCTTTGCATGAGTCGCCCGAGTCTTGCCGCGTCTGGTTGCCGGAGAGGACGGTGCTGCACTCCTTCCTGTCTGCTGCCTAGCCAAAAAGAACCAGATTGAATCGATTCTGTTGAATGATTGCGCTTCGCATGAGTCGCCCGAGTCGTGCCGTATGTGGTTGGCAGAGATGACGGTGAGGCACTCTCTGCGGGCTGATGCGGACCAAAAAGAACTAGATTGAATCGAATCTTTTGAATGATTGCGCTTTGCATGAGTCGCCCGAGTCGTGCCGTATGTGGTTAACGGAGATGATGGTGAGGCACTCTCTGCGGGCTGATGCGGACCAAAAACGAACCAGATTGAATCGAATCTATTAAATGATTGCCCTTTGCATGAGTCGCCCGAGTCGTGCCGTATGTGGTTGGCGGAGATGATGGTGAGGCACTCTCTGCGGGCTGACGCGAACCAAAAAGAACCAGTTAGGATGGAATATATTGAATGATTGCGCTTCGCATGAGTCGCCCGAGTCGTGCCGTATGTGGTTGGCGGAGATGATGGTGAGGCACTCTCTGCGGGCTGCTGCCGAGCCAAAAAGAACCAGATTGAATCGAATCTATTGAATGATTGCGCTTCGCATGAGTCGCCCGAGTCGTGCCGTATGAGGTTGGCGCGCATGGTGGTGAGGCACACTCTGCGGGATGATGCGGACCAAAACGAACCAGATTGAATCGAATCTATTGAATGATTGCCCTTTGCATGAGACGCCCGAGTCTTGCCGCGGCTGGTTGCCGGAGAGGACGGTGCTGCACTCCTTCCTGTCTGTTGCCGAGCCAAAAACAAACAGATTGAATCGAATATATTGAATGATTGCCCTTTGCATGAGTCGACCGAGTCGTGCAGTATGTGGTTGGCGGAGATGATGGTGAGGCACTCTGTGCGGGCTGACGCGAACCAAAAAGAACCAGTTGGGATCGAATATATTGAATGATTGCGCTTCGCATGAGTCGCCCGAGTCGTGCCGTATGTGGTTGGCGGAGATGATGGTGAGGCATGTTAGTTAAAAGCAGTTTATTTGAATAAATAAGATCACTGAATAAATAGATAAAGACTTGGGATTGCTGATCACCAAGGATTCTTCAAGGGTACGAGCCACCAATAGTTCACCAGAGGATGACCAGAACGAGGTACCAATGAATAGAATTGTGGAGAGACCAACGGAGAGAGGGAGAACACAACCTAGCAAAATAGAAGGAGAGGTTCGTAAGCACAAGTCAAACAAACAACCGATCGGTACACATACAAAGCATACGATGATAGTGCACTTCAGCACACGTGCTTATAAAGGCAGTAGGAGGTAGGCTATGTACACACTAGCTTGTTGAGTGGCTGTCAACATAGTAGCTTCACCATGACTAATTATGGACTTGACAAATGGTCATGCAGAGAGGGAGCCACTTCTCAACACCTCCCCTGCTCCTGACCTGCTTGACCATCCTGTTCCGAAAAGTATCAGCTTGGTATGCTTGCAATTCTTCAATGACTTAGTGAGGCAATCAGCAAGTTGGTCAAGTGTTCGAATATGATTAAGCAGGATATATAGTTTGGCACTGTAGTCTCGTATACAATGCATCTTCACGTCGATATGTTTGGTATCAGATAGGCTTCGTTGGGAGTTGGCAATCTGAATCGCAGGCATGTTGTCTTCAAACATGGTAGTAGGCAGTAAAACAGGAAAGTTCAATTCATGAAGTAATTGTTGTAGCCAAAGTACTTCTTTGCACGCCATTGCCATTGCGGTGTACTCAGCCTCTGTTGTAGATAGACTAACTGTCTTCTGTTTTCTACTGAACCAACTAATTGAACTTCCGTCAAGTCTGAATAGAGCACCCGATTGAGATTTTCGGTCACCCAATGTCGCAAAGTTGGCGTCCACGTAGCAGACGAGGTTTGAGTCATCGAAACTTCCAAGGTTGAGAGTAAGTTTCTTGGTATGTTTCAGGTATGCTAGTACATGTTTGCTGTACGTCCAAACAGTTTCTGTTGGTTCGTGTAGATGACGTGAGAGTAGGTTTACAGCCGCTGCAATGTCTGGTCGGGTAAGATTTGCGATATACAGAAGACTTCCGATGAGGCTTCTAATTGGTAGTGTATAGTTTATTTTTCCACTTGTAAGATCCAACTTGTCCAATTCGGGTAAAGTTTGAATGCGGCTTGCTTCCTCCAAGTTGAATCGATTAAGGAGATCGTCAATGTACATCTCCTGTGATAGAGAGAATGCCCCTTGTTCGTTTCTAGTGAAGTTTACTCCCAGAAACCGATTGACCGGTCCGAGATCTCTTAGTTCGAGTTTCTGCTTCAGTTGTTCCTTGACTTCATGCATTTGCTGTTCGGTAGATGTGAAGATCAGAATGTCGTCCACCCAGACCAGAAGGTATAGATGCACATTACCAAGTTGTTTCATGTAAAGACATCGATCTGATTGTATCGCCTTGAATCCAAGTTGGTTTAGAATATCGTCCATTCTCTCGTTCCAACACTTGGGCGCCTGTTTGAGACCATACATGGCCTTGTCGACTTTCCAGACCATACCGTTGTCTTTGTACCCTTCCGGTGGTGTGACATACACAGTAGTGTCGAGGTCACCATTCAGAAATGCAGTCTTGATGTCAATCTGATGCACGAGTAGTTTCTGTTGATTTGCAATCACCATCATGACACGGATAGCGGTAAATGACACAACGGGACTAAAGGTCTCTTCAAAATCAATGCCTTTCTGTTGATTGAATCCTCGAGCCACCAATCTTGCTTTAAACCTGACGATAGCACCGAGTGCATTCTTTTTTATGTCATACACCCATCTGGTTGTAATTAGTTTTCTTTCTCCTGCTTGACTCTGTTCGACTATTTGGTAGACATGATGAGCATTGAGAGAGGCGATCTCATCTGTCATGGCTTCAATCCAATAATTCTTCTCTTGAGATCTCATTGCTTCGTTGTAGTTCGCGGGTATCTGTATCCCCTGCTGATGATTCACAATAAGCCCTTGTTCTCCTGGAGCAATGTAGTTGAGTCGTACTGGTGGTCTACGGTCTCTTGGTGGTTGTATACGCCTCCCCTGATCTTGTACTTCAACTACCGGTTCTGGTTCTCCAATTGGTTCGATAGTAGGTTCTTCGGGGAACTTGGGCTTAGTAATGCCCTGGATAGGTACTAGTTCCAGTTTTGGTTCAAGTTCTAGTTTCGGAATAATTATTGTTTCAGTAGTTGTTCCAGTTGGTGAAGAGAGCAACTCATTCACATCAACTACCTTTTCAGGGATGATTACAGGAGGAGTTGTTGCATCAGATGTACTTGGTCCATTTGTAGTGATAACAGGAGCAGTTGGTGTAGTAGTCGGTTGGGTACAGGGTTCACGACCATTGGCTGAGCCAGACATAACAGTTTTGACACTCGTCTCAACACCTGATTCCACCTTTGGTTCACTTGTTGGAATGATAGGTTGGTCGAGATTCAGTTGAAGCCTTCGGTCGTAATTCTCCAATGCTTGGATGAGTGAAGCTTCTCTTCTTTGGTTTTCTTGAGATTGATCATTGGTGACTTGTCTCTCTTCATTTCCTTCAGTCTCGCTCACTTCTTCAATTTCGTCAATATTGAACAGTATTCGGGTCTGTAGATCACTTTCACAGGCACACTCCCGTTCACACTCCTTTGACGACTTCATTGATTTAATGCAAGCAGGAAAAACACCATTCCATATGTCACAGTTTCGTTGATTAGTCACTTTATTTGTAGTTGGGTTCAACAGTCGGTACCCCTTAGCCTCGAACGAGTAGCCAACAAAGATTAGTTCTTCTGATGTTGGGTCAAATTTCTTTCTTTTTTCATGTGGGATCCAGCTGTAAGCAACTGAGCCGAATGTCCTCATTTTCTCATACTCAGGTTCGAGGTTGAACATTCGTTTACAAGGCAATTCATTGTTGATTGCCCTATGAGGCAATCTGTTGGCGATATAGCAGGCAGTTCGGATAGCTTCGGGCCAGAACCTTAGTGGTAGGCAACTTTCAAATAACATTGATCGGGCCATTGTTTGGATTTTCTGAATGGTGCGTTCACTCACACCATTCTGTTGATGACAAAATGGTACAGTCAGTTGGCGGTAGATTCCTTCCTGTTTGAGGAGTTCGCTGAACTCATTTGAAGTATATTCCCCACCATTATCCGTACGTAGTGCTCCAATTCCGGTGGGAAATTGTTTCTCCATTTTTCCCTTATACTCCTGGAAAGCATTGATGGCCTCCGACTTGCTTCTGAGTAGAAACACTTCCACGTATCGAGTATAGTCATCCACCAGAATTATAAAGTACCGAGAACCATCGTAACCAACTGTATTCTTAACAACAGCGAGATCTGAGTGGATAAGTTCAAGAGGACGTGATGTAGTTGTGGTGGAAGATGGATAGGGCAGCTGCTTCAACTTGCATCGAGCACATGTTATACAGTGTTCATGATGTTCACATTGTAGATTATAGAGTTTCTTTAGAATCTCCAGCTTATCCTTTCCCGGATGGGCCAGTATACTATGCCAATCAATAGTTTTAGATGATAGTAGGGCCCGTTCCATTTCTTTGAATCGATATAGATCACCACTTCGACTTGCTCTTAGGTATACTTTCCCATCTTTTGACACCATGGCTTCCTTAACATTGAATTCGACTTTGAACCCATCCTTGGTTAGCTTGTTCACTGAGAGAAGATTGGCACTAAAATCAGGTGCAAATTTGACATCCTTCAGATGCATGACTTCTGGTCCGGTGTGTAGGATGAGATCACCTTGTCGATAAATCTTGCACTGGTGATCATTCGCTGTGTTCACTGATTGGTTGATAGAGATCGCATTCATTAAGTGTCTGTCTGAAGTCACGAAATGGCTAGTCGCACCAGAGTCCATAATCCACTCTCTAACATAATTGCTAAGGACATTTATTTTCTCATCAATGTCACATACAGAGTTAGAGAATTCAATTCGTTTTGCTCCATTTCTGGTTCGATCCTCAGCCTTCTTCTTGCGACATTCAGCAATAAGATGACCAGTAATACCGCAGAAATGACAGCGCCTTGTTTCACGTTTAAATGGAGGACGGCCCTGGTTGGTTCCTTTGCTTAGAAGGCTCTCTTCAGATGGCTTTCCGTCATTCTTCATGCCACAGTGACGGATCAGATTCCGTTGAAGCTGGTCTGTAGTGAGAGTGCGAAGCTGGGTCAGCGTGAAGGATTTCCACTCGGTGAGTTCCTTCGGAAGTGAATTGACATAAAGACAGATCTCTTGTTCACGAGTAACTTCAGCTCCAGCCATCTTCAGTTCATCGATCTTTTGTTCAATCTTCGAAAGGTATTCACGGACCTTTGCTTCTGAATAGCCCTCAAGCTTGACTTCTCGTATGTCGCTGACTACCAAGGCTTGTTTGACGGCATCGTCACCTCTGTACTCGTTGTTCAGTTTCTCAAATGCTTCGAAAGCAGAAAGCATGCCACGTACCATAGTGAGGTGGCGTTCGTCTATTGAACTTGTAATTTTCATGAGTGCAGTTTGGTTGGCGTACGAGTTGGTAGGAGAGGGACGATCAATAGCATGTTCGATCCGTAAACGACGTAAGGCCAATCGTAGAACATACTCCCAGTTTGAAAAGTTGGTGCCCTTCAGTTGCACAATAGACACCTCGGTTTCTTTTGTCGATCTTCTATCTTCTGATTGATGTAGAGAGTCCCGTTCATAAGCACGGTTTAGGTACGACACGAACCAAACAAGTCCAGTCAGGATGACTCCAACCGCTAGGCTGATTAGCTCCATAGCTATCGTGCTGATAACGTGTTAGTTAAAAGCAGTTTATTTGAATAAATAAGATCACTGAATAAATAGATAAAGACTTGGGATTGCTGATCACCAAGGATTCTTCAAGGGTACGAGCCACCAATAGTTCACCAGAGGATGACCAGAACGAGGTACCAATGAATAGAATTGTGGAGAGACCAACGGAGAGAGGGAGAACACAACCTAGCAAAATAGAAGGAGAGGTTCGTAAGCACAAGTCAAACAAACAACCGATCGGTACACATACAAAGCATACGATGATAGTGCACTTCAGCACACGTGCTTATAAAGGCAGTAGGAGGTAGGCTATGTACACACTAGCTTGTTGAGTGGCTGTCAACATAGTAGCTTCACCATGACTAATTATGGACTTGACAAATGGTCATGCAGAGAGGGAGCCACTTCTCAACAGATGCCGTATGTGGTTGGCGGAGATGATGGTGAGGCACTCTCTGCGGGCTGCTGCCGAGCCAAAAAAGAACCAGATTGAATCGAATCTATTGAATGATTGCGCTTTGCATGAGTCGCCCGAGTCGTGCCGTATGTGGTTGGCGCGCATGGTGCTGAGGCACTCTCTGCGGGCTGATGCGAACCAAAAAGAACCAGTTGGGATCAATTATATTGAATGATTGGGCTTTGCATGAGTCGCCCGAGTCTTGCCGCGGCTGGTTGCCGGAGAGGAAGGTGCTGCACTCCTTTTTGTCTGCTGCCGAGCCAAAAACAAACAGATTGAATCGAATATATTGAATGATTTTGGTTTGCATGAGTCGCCCGAGTCTTGCCGCGTCTGGTTGCCGGAGAGGACGGTGCTGAACTCCTTCCTGTCTGCTGCCTAGCCAAAAAGAACCAGATTGAATCGAATCTATTGAATGATTGCGCTTCGCATGAGTCGCCCGAGTCGTGCCGTATGTGGTTGGCGGAGATGATGGTGAGGCACACTCTGCGGGATGATGCGGACCAAAACGAACCAGATTGAATCGAATCTATTGAATGATTGCCCTTTGCATGAGACGCCCGAGTCTTGCCGCGGCTGGTTGCCGGAGAGGAAGGTGCTGCACTCCTTTTTGTCTGCTGCCGAGCCAAAAACAAACAGATTGAATCGAATATATTGAATGATTTTGGTTTGCATGAGTCGCCCGAGTCTTGCCGCGTCTGGTTGCCGGAGAGGACGGTGCTGAACTCCTTCCTGTCTGCTGCCTAGCCAAAAAGAACCAGATTGAATCGAATCTATTGAATGATTGCGCTTCGCATGAGTCGCCCGAGTCGTGCCGTATGTGGTTGGCGGAGATGATGGTGAGGCACACTCTGCGGGATGATGCGGACCAAAACGAACCAGATTGAATCGAATCTATTGAATGATTGCCCTTTGCATGAGACGCCCGAGTCTTGCCGCGGCTGGTTGCCGGAGAGGACGGTGCTGCACTCCTTTCTGTCTGTTGCCGAGCCAAAAACAAACAGATTGAATCGAATATATTGAATGATTTTGGTTTGCATGAGTCGCCCGAGTCGTGCCGTATGAGGTTGGCGCGCATGGTGGTGAGGCACACTCTGCGGGATGATGCGGACCAAAACGAACCAGATTGAATCGAATCTATTGAATGATTGCCCTTTGCATGAGACGCCCGAATCTTGCCGCGGCTGGTTGCCGGAGAGGAAGGTGCTGCACTCCTTTTTGTCTGCTGCCGAGCCAA
Organism: Rhizoglyphus robini; assembly: GCA_023373905.1. Lineage (NCBI taxonomy): Eukaryota > Metazoa > Arthropoda > Arachnida > Sarcoptiformes > Acaridae > Rhizoglyphus > Rhizoglyphus robini. The sequence goes on along the minus strand of JAKIJQ010000226.1, from coordinate 88,609 downwards.
AAACAAACAGATTGAATCGAATATATTGAATGATTTTGGTTTGCATGAGTCGCCCGAGTCTTGCCGCGTCTGGTTGCCGGAGAGGACGGTGCTGAACTCCTTCCTGTCTGCTGCCTAGCCAAAAAGAACCAGATTGAATCGAATCTATTGAATGATTGCGCTTCGCATGAGTCGCCCGAGTCGTGCCGTATGTGGTTGGCGGAGATGATGGTGAGGCACACTCTGCGGGATGATGCGGACCAAAAACGAACCAGATTGAATCGAATCTATTGAATGATTGCCCTTTGCATGAGACGCCCGAGTCTTGCCGCGGCTGGTTGCCGGAGAGGACGGTGCTGCACTCCTTTCTGTCTGTTGCCGAGCCAAAAACAAACAGATTGAATCGAATATATTGAATGATTTTGGTTTGCATGAGTCGCCCGAGTCGTGCCGTATGAGGTTGGCGCGCATGGTGGTGAGGCACACTCTGCGGGATGATGCGGACCAAAACGAACCAGATTGAATCGAATCTATTGAATGATTGCCCTTTGCATGAGACGCCCGAATCTTGCCGCGGCTGGTTGCCGGAGAGGAAGGTGCTGCACTCCTTTTTTGTCTGCTGCCGAGCCAAAAACAAACAGATTGAATCGAATATATTGAATGATTTTGGTTTGCATGAGTCGCCCGAGTCTTGCCGCGTCTGGTTGCCGGAGAGGACGGTGCTGCACTCCTTCCTGTCTGCTGCCTAGCCAAAAAGAACCAGATTGAATCGAATCTATTGAATGATTGGGCTTCGCATGAGTCGCCCGAGTCGTGCCGTATGTGGTTGGCAGAGATGACGGTGAGGCACTCTCTGCGGGCTGATGCGGACCAAAAAGAACTAGATTGAATCGAATCTATTGAATGATTGCGCTTCGCATGACTCGCCCGAGTCGTGCCGTATGTGGTTGGCGGAGATGATGGTGAGGCACTCTCTGCGGGCTGCTGCCGAGCCAAAAAGAACCAGATTGAATCGAATCTATTGAATGATTGCGCTTCGCATGAGTCGCCCGAGTCGTGCCGTATGAGGTTGGCGCGCATGGTGGTGAGGCACACTCTGCGGGATGATGCGGACCAAAACGAACCAGATTGAATCGAATCTATTGAATGATTGCCCTTTGCATGAGACGCCCGAGTCTTGCCGCGGCTGGTTGCCGGAGAGGACGGTGCTGCACTCCTTCCTGTCTGTTGCCGAGCCAAAAACAAACAGATTGAATTGAATATATTGAATGATTTTGGTTTGCATGAGTCGCCCGAGTCTTGCCGCGTCTTGTTGCCGGAGAGGACGGTGCTGCACTCCTTCCTGTCTGCTGCCTAGCCAAAAAAACCAGATTGAATCGAATTTATTGAATGATTTCGCTTCGCATGAGTCGCCCGAGTCGTGCCGTATGTGGTTGGGTGAGATGACGGTGCTGCACTCTCTGCGGGCTGATGCGGACCAAAAAGAACTAGATTGAATCGAATCTATTGAATGATTGCGCTTCGCATGAGTCGCCCGAGTCGTGCCGTATGTGGTTGGCGGAGATGACGGTGCTGCACACTCTGCGGGATGATGCGGACCAAAACGAACCAGATTGAATCGAATCTATTGAATGATTGCCCTTTGCATGAGACGCCCGAGTCTTGCCGCGGCTGGTTGCCGGAGAGGACGGTGCTGCACTCCTTCCTGTCTGCTGCCTAGCCAAAAAAAACCAGATTGAATCGAATTTATTGAATGATTGCGCTTCGCATGAGTCGCCCGAGTCGTGCCGTATGTGGTTGGGTGAAATGACGGTGCTGCACTCTCTGCGGGCTGATGCGGACCAAAAAGAACCAGTTGGGATCGAATATATTGAATGATTGCGCTTTGCATGAGTCGCCCGAGTCGTGCCGTATGTGGTTGGCGGAGATGATGGTGATTCACTCTCTGCGGGCTGCTGCCGAGCCAAATAGAACCAGATTGAATCGAATCTATTGAATGATTGCGTTTTGCATGAGACGCCCGAGTCTTGCCGCGGCTGTTTGCCGGAGAGGACGGTGCTGCACTCCTTCCTGTCTGCTGCCTAGCCAAAAAAAACCAGATTGAATCGAATTTATTGAATGATTGCGCTTCGCATGAGTCGCCCGAGTCGTGCCGTATGTGGTTGGCGCGCATGGTGGTGAGGCACTCTCTGCGGGATGATGCGGACCAAAACGAACTAGATTGAATCGAATCTATTGAATGATTCCCCTTTGCATGAGTCGCCCGAGTCGTGCCGTATGTGGTTGGCGGAGATGATGGTGAAGCACTTTCTGCGGGCTGATGCGAACTAAAAAGAACCAGTTGGGATCGAATATATTGAATGATTGCGCTTTGCATGAGTCGCCCGAGTCGTGCCGTATGTGGTTGGCGCGCATGGTGGTGAAACACTCTCTGCGGGCTGATGCGGACCAAAAAGAACCAGTTGGGATCGAATATATTGAATGATTGGGCTTTGCATGAGTCGCCCGAGTCTTGCCGCGGCTGGTTGCCGGAGAGGAAGGTGCTGCACTCCTTTTTGTCTGCTGCCGAGCCAAAAAGAACCAGATTGAATCGAATCTATTGAATGATTGCGCTTCGCATGAGTCGCCCGAGTCGTGCCGTATGTGGTTGGCGCGCATGGTGGTGAGGCACTCTCTGCGGGATGATGCGGACCAAAACGAACCAGATTGAATCGAATCTATTTAAGGATTGCGCTTTGCATGAGTCGCCCTAGTCGTGCCGTATGTGGTTGGCGCGCATGGTGGTGAGGCACTCTTTGCGGGCTGATGCGAACCAAAAAAAACCAGTTGGGATCGAATATATTGAATGATTGCGCTTTGCATGAGTCTCCCGAGTCTTGCTGCGGCTGGTTGCCGGAGAAGACGGTGCTGCACTCCTTCCTGTCTGCTGCCGAGCCAAAAAAGAACCAGATTGAACCGATTCTATTGAATGATTGCGCTTTGCATGAGTCGCCCGAGTCGTGCCGTATGTGGTTGGCGCGCATGATGGTGAGGCACTCTCTGCGGGATGATGCGGACCAAAAAGAACCAGTTGGGATCGAATATATTGAATGATTGCGCTTTGCATGAGTCGCCCTAGTCGTGCCGTATGTGGTTGGCGCGCATGGTGGTGAGGCACTCTCTGTGGGCTGATGCGAACCAAAAAGAACCAGTTGGGATCGAATATATTGAAGGATTGCGCTTTATAGTGAGCGAGTGCCATTCAAAGTGGTCTCCTGGCCAGGTAGTGCACTTATTGAAACACTGAGATTGACTAAAATAGTGGCACAGGAGATCATGTCATATGATGTCGAAGTGCTGCGGTAGTGAGATGATTCCGGTTGATCGCCTTTAGTGTGAGTACGGTGTTAGGTGCAAGACCAACATTGGTTGAAGGAATTTGCTGTCCAATGTTGTTTTTCTTCAGCAAGACACTGTACTTCTGATAAAACTCGTGCATAAGAGGGCAGAATCGAACTGTGCCAATGCGAAACCGTGTTGGGTTGTGATGATGCTTGGTGATGAACTTGTTCAGTGTCTCGCCATGGCGCAAACAGTAGATGAAGGAGAATCGAGTGTAGTCATCGACAAGCACAAGCAGATACTGTTTGAGCTTGGTGTCTGAGTTCAACTTGACAAACAATTGCTACAATGGCCCTGAAAGGTCAGCGTGCACTAGTTCGATTGCTCTGCTCAATTCAACTGGCGTGTTGAGGTGTGCTCGGATCGTCTCGATTTGATCATTTGAGTTACACTTTACGTGTCGCGCATCTACATAGTCGGATCCCGCTTTAGTGATCAACCCATTAATAGTGCTTAGTCCGACGTGGAACAGTCTAAGAGTTTCAGAGACGATACAGAGAGGAGTGCGGTTTGCAAAAGGAGATTGACAGGTTGGCCGCATCAAGTTGGGCAGAGATCTCCATTCAAGAAATAGAAATAGAAATAATAACACTCAATGGTAATCCAGCCGACAGTTCTAATCATACTTTGCAAATCCCTTGAACTGCTTCTCGAGGGTACGTCTCAACAGACCACACTACTTGTGAACGGGAAACCACTAACTTGCACTGGTCACGGCACAAGTGGCAACATGCAATTTAGTGACAATCAAACCACTGAATCGAACTGAATGCAACAAAGCAAAAGGCTCAAATTATTATCACGTTATGTCGGTGCAATAGCGAGTGACACGGCTCGTAGTAGTTGTCCAAATCGATTGGGTTTGCTTATTTGGAAACTGACAGTAAGACAAACTGTTTCCCAGTGGAAGTCATACTTGCACTACACTACACAACAAACTCCACAAAGCAATCAACCAATTTGTGCGACTTTAAATGCATTGCAACATTGCCTTCTATTAATGGTCATCCATATCGGGACATGCAGTGTTGCATGACCATTTGCCACTGGCAAACAAAGTGTCCACTTGTCTCACATCCACAGTTAAAATAGACAATAAACATAATACTTATTGGTTAAACTATTTGATAATTGACTTTTTGGATTTAGTCAGAAGACTCACTGCAATAGTGAAATGCCAAAGGCGTCTATATCATCATCAACGAAGATATCCAAATGAGTCAATTTGGTCAATAGGACAAGATACTCCGCCAAGAGATGTCATTTAACATTAAACATAATAGGAAGCTGCACAAGCGACTCGCACCGTCACAAAAGAATGGCATTATGGCCACAGCCGCACCCAGTCAGTGAACCGACATTCGCATAGTGTTACTTAATATTGAAGTAGGCACAAACGGAGGGAGGACAGCTGGCCGAGCATCCAACACATGAACAAATGAATGGAAGCTGGTCGACCTTGGCCACGATTAACTGGTGGTGGTGTAAGACCACTGCTGGCAAGCATAGACCACTCTCATCAGTGAAGAGACTGGCAGAACCGATTAGCGTGCTGCAGTGACCAGCAGTACTGGTGAACATTAGCCAATGAAGTCGACAATGGTGCACACTTGCTAATGTTCTGTCGAGAGCCAACTGAACAGCACATATTAAATGGTTTATGGCGAAGACGATTTACGATAACGATCGAACAGGACACAGTAATCTCACTGGCGCGCAGAAAGTGGTACCCACTGAGACGATCGTAAAAGCATGTGCCAGTGCTGGCCAGCACTAATCTGCACATATGGCCACATTGCAGTCTCTCCCGCTCTCTCTCTCCCGCTCTCTCTCTCCCGCTCTCTCTCTCTCTCTCTCTCTCTCTCTCTCTCTCTCTCTCTCTCTCTCTCTCTTTCTTGTTCTCTCTGGGTTTGAAAGAGTGGAGTTGTTGCAATTACTTGGTGCAGTCAGTGATGCCGTGGTAAGTAGACATGACATCGCCGAATGGCCCACTTTGATTGCAGTAACTAGTGGCACACTGGTCGAATTGGTTTAGATTGAGTGGAATGATTGTCTCTACTTGGTGTTGTCACGACCATCCGGGTTATCCTTCTCGTTTTCACAGTTATTTAATGTAGTCAGTGGTGATGTGACCAGTTGATGTGACGTGGTGGAGTGGTTGTTCTATGCTTGACGATTGTCGTAGTGGGTCAGTTAGCTGTGATGGTGAATTCCGACCACAAAGTCGGTCAGTGGCTCACACCGATCAAGTGGTTACCGAGTGGCAATATACAGAACAATTAATTTGAATGTGTATAATAGTGTTGTGAGCGCATTTTAGTACCGAACACTACTGCACACCGAGTGTTGTTGCCCAGCACGGTTTGTCATTCTCGTCTTAACTGTGTACAATTGTGTGCATGTTACATGGTGGAATGGTTGGTGATTTGTTTGAGTGAAGCATTGCTTGATGCTGATGCTTGCAAACTAACTGAGAGAAACTATCGACAGATATTTAGGAAGCCGAGGTGTACAACGAACTGTGTATGCAGCTTGCACAGTCGAGAGAGAGAGAGAGAGAGAGAGAGAGAGAGAGAGAGAGAGAGAGAGAGAGAGAGAGCTCGTCATTATTCAGAATTTTAAAATAAACTGCAGCAAGCAGTGCATAGAGGCGATATATTTGACTAGATTTGAATTAAATTGATCAAGTTGGACCGTGCGCCGGAAGTATTTCTGGGGTCATTGACACTGATTGCAGTGAGGTCGGTGTGGGGTGGTCGAGCGGTGACTGAACTCATTTGCGGTTCAATTACGAAAAATACACTCAATAGCTAATTGATCAATTAAACAGAAAAGTCAGTTGATTGACCGATCGAGTCCGATAGTCAACACAGAAGAGTTCAACGACAAAGGCAGCATAACAACCAGCACAAATGATTTGAGTTTTGGGTTCCGTATCACTTTGTATGGGTGTTTTGTGTTGCAATTAACAAATGGCTGGCACAACCAAACTATACGCAATCGATATTAGTCTGCACAATTATAAATTTGCCGAATATCCCACTTATTGCTAAATGCGGCTACTCGACAGTGGCCCGCAAATATTGTCAATTGACAGAAGCAATTTAGCTTACAAGTTCCACACGTGAGCCTATATGAACACAAATTCATAATTAATATGCAGTGGGCAGCTGTGCTAACTCAATTATGAATATGTCTAGAGGCGGAGAGCTGTGTGCAGTGTTGCATAAAATACACAGAGCTGTGCTGTCGTTTGCATGCACTATCAGTGTGTGATATGTTTGGGTTTGTTCAATGTTGTTACTTTAAGATAATTTTGTATAGAGATACAAAGTATATACTCTGTTAGACAGGATACAATAGACACATTTACAGTCAGTGCACTCATCCCAGTGCACAAACATCAGTGCCAGTGCACTTCAATATCTGTGAAACTACATGAAAAAACTTTTTTCATGATGTGCTGCGGGTTATAATCGAGTGCAGACAATAGTCGGGAATATAATTTAATGGGACTACTTATTCTGGCAAATTTGTCTTTGGATATATTTTTTTACAAATCCAATCCGTATTTGTATGTTATTTGCTCATTTTCAAGCATTTTTAAAAGTGCGGGTGATATTCGGAAAAATGCGGTAGTCGTGTGTGCGTGTGTGACTGTGCAAAGCATGTACAAAGATGCTATGCAATACATTCAAACCAAAATTTTCCACTCTCCTCAGTCAGTCACAAATCGGTTTGTTACCAACGTCTTTCGATCAGTTCAATTATTTTCTGTTTCGATCTCTCTCCTCTCTCAGTGCGTGTTTGTGTGGCCATACTGCAGCCTGTGCTTGTCTGTGTCTGTGCCTGTGCTGTATCTGTGTGTGTTGTAGGACGAATAGGGCCTTGGGTCCTATGTCCTAACGATATTATTGGATGATGATTGAAGATAGAACAGTAAAGAGTCTTATTGATGGTTTATTGGTTGATTAGTAGTTGTCACATAGACGTCACATCGGAGAGTGATCTCTCTGTGAGAGTACATGACAGGTAAAGGATAATGAACGGTGTGCATGGGATACAATGCCCATGCGCATCCGATCAGTACAGTATGAATGGAGAGTGAGAGAACCAGTGGATAGGCACTGGGGTGAGCTGTGGGATAAGCCAGGGGTAAGACCCTTTACACTCTCCCCTCCTAAAAGAATCGAAGCCGTAAGCTCGATTAAAATACAAATTTAAAATTTAAAATATAAAAAAGATATAATAAAGTAAATAAGTAAATAAACTAAGTGTATAAAAGGTGTAAAGTAGAGATACATCTACCGTATTGGGTAGGAAATCTCATATTAAATTAAACTAAATGTAAGGGATAGAAAAGGGAAGGTGAGACGGACCTAGTGTCCACTCACCAGACCGGAGATGACATTTTGATGCGATCAGTATCCATTCCCACGACGAGCAAATCCCTGGTTGAGCCGCATGCGAGTTGATTGCGGGGCTCGTTCGGTCCAATCTATCGGCAAATAGATGAGGTTGAAGTGGACCTCGTCCATGATGAAGCGGATCGGTGTATGGCCGGTGTTGTGGGTCAGTACCAGTTCGTTAAACTGGATGTCCAGGATTTTCCCGCGGACGAGTGTGTTTCGCTCCGCGTCCGTTAGGATGCGGGTGCTGCGGATGCGGCAAATTTCCGCGTTGACATTGCGGATTCGGTCCCGCATCGCCACAATTCGTGGTAGCGAGATTCTTTGATGAATTTGGGCCAGGGGTTGTTCGGCCACTGCCCAGAGGTCCATCACCGTGTTGGTGATGTTCGTCATAGCACGGTGGGAGTGCTGTTGTTGTTGTCGGCCACCATGTCCCCGGCGATTGCGTGAATGACGTCCGCTGCCCGCAGGCTGCTGCTGTTCGCGGACTGCGCGTCGCACCCGAATTTCTTCGAGGATCTCGTTCACGTTGCGTCCTCCGACTGGTCTTCGATGCGCCCGACGAATTTGGATCACGTCATCGTCCGACGCGTGTCCATCGTTGGATCCGTTGGTGTCGGATCCGTGGGCTTCGTCAGCCGAGATTTGAGGGCTGTGAGGATCGTCTTGGTCCTCTGGCAACTCCTCGTTGCCACTTGGCATGTCATCATAGGCCGGGCTGTGGGGAGAATCCCCTCGCGGACCATTGCCATCGGCGGCAGTTGGGTCGCCGTGTCCAACGGCTCCATAGTAGATAACAGAGTCGGTTGGCGATGCTGGGGGCGATAGTGGAGCCCCATTGCGTTCGTTGACGTAGTCAGCGGCCAGATTCCGGAGGTTTGCAATGGCTGGGGCCACTGCTTGATCGTTGGATTCGTTAAGCTGAGACATGGTATGGTTTGGTAGGCTTCGAAGTTCGAGAACTGGGTTCGAGTCGAGAGATTGCGTTTGGTTGGATTGCGAGTGATCTGATCGTTGATTGGTCTCGGTCTTATATAAGGAAATATTGTACAGTCGAGGGTAGATTGTGATTTGTTTTGAAAAGTAGACTAACGAAACAGATAGAAGGACTGCTGAATCCTACGTGAATGCCTCCTTCATCGTGATGGCTAGTGTTATTCGGGACAACCTGTGGAACACAAGCCACGGGTGTCTGCATGTTGAGTGCATCGTGGGGTGTTGGCCACGACCGACACGAGAAGGGATAGCGCCAAAGGGACCGACCGATAGAGTGGGGGACCAGGCGAACATGATCAGACTTTGGAAGTCTGGCCATGAATCTGTTGAGTATCAATGCAAGTTTTGGTTATTGTTTATAATTGATACCTCACCGATGGTATAGATGAGTAGGGCGATCAAAGTAGATCGACCAGAAAATGTCCAATCGGCACGTACAGTCTGGAAAGAATGAAAACAAAGCTACCGCTCGAGTTGGGTTAACTAATGATTAAAAACTATTGGATAAGTAGGTCTAAATTAGTTTGTGCAAATGTTGTGCCCGATTTGACGCATAGATATATCAATTTTAATGGGCTGTTTGTGGATCGACTTGGACTTTTACTCCTTCTGTTTAGAGAAGCGAGATACATCCCAGCTCAGGTGGCGGCGTACATTCGCAAGGCCACGAGGCTTTGGTGTTGGAGGGTTCGAAGTCTTTGCTTGATCAGTTGACATGTTCAAGTCCACTAATGGAATGACAGGAGTTGGTTGAGCTCGTGTCTGGCGAGACCAATACACTGCGAAGGCCACAACGACAACAAGTGTCAGTACGATGGCCGCGACGGTGTATGTTTGAGTTGTATTTCTGGTTGCGATTGTTATTGTTAGAGTTACCTCCTCTATTATTGTTATTATTAGGGGAGTTACCAGAATTCGTGTTACCACCCGAATTGCTGTTTGAATTTGAACGATTCTGGTTACCTGAGTTGTTCTGGTTACCAGAGGAATTCTGGTTCTGTTGGCTGTTGTAGCCGTGGGACCGGTGGTTGTTGCCACCTCCGTATCCACCAGAATTACCGTTACCATTGTTGTGACCGTTACCACGGCCATTACCGCCATTATTGCGGTTCCAGTTACCGTTTCCATTGCGGTAGGAACCATTACCATTACCATTACCATTAGAGTTGAAGCGTCGGTTATTGTTCGAATTGTTATTGTTAGCAAAGTGGCTATTGTTGTTGTTTCTAGAACGATTACCGTTGCCATTCCGATTGGAATTTGGCATTGAAGCTTCAATTTGGCGATTAATGGATTTTTGGTCTTCTTCTGCGAGAATTGCACATCTTATAAAATCCTTGTATGTGACTGGATTAGATTGATTGACACGATTTACTAGACCTGTGTCTAGTTTCTGACAGGCTAACATGATTTTGGATGCTTGAGGCACTCCAGGGTTGGTGATGTCAATCATATCTTTGATCCGATCCAAGAATTTGTCTACGCGTTCGTTCTTACCACGAGTGGTAGAACGGAACTTTTGCGTAATGTATGCCTTATCGGCCTTGTTCCCCCATTGATCGAGGAAATCAAGGTACATTTTGTCGAGGGCGGTGGCGTCGTACTTTTTAGACGAGCCCCGGCCCTTGTCATAGTCCACAAACCATTCACGAGAATTTTTACCCAAAACGTGTTCAAAGTATTTGAAACATTTTTCTTCAGACCAACCTGCAGCTATGCAGTATGTCTTATAAGAGGTTAGAAATTCCTCTGTGTTCTCATCTATTGCACCTTGAAATTTAGGGAAAGGTGACTTAGAGATAAGGCGCATCAAGTCTGGGTCTGCCATTCTTGATGTTTGTTGGGTATTTTGGTTTGGTGTGTTAGAATGAGGAGTCTGCGCTGACGGGATTGGATTGATTATGCTAGTGGTAGACGTTGTTATCGTCGTACCACCTGTGGTTGCGCTAGTGGTTGCAATCGTGTGCACGGGTGGTGTGCCCGGTGTTATTGCACTCGATGTTGTTGTTGCGGGGGAGTTTAGGGAAGGGTCAGCCTGCACTGATGGTGAGAGAGGTAGCACCTGTGGTTGAAGTGGGGGAGGTAAAGCTAACTCTTCTGCTGATTTGGCGCCTTTTGGCGTGTATGAGATAGTAGGTTTGTCACCTGGAATGTTTTGGGTGAAATCCAAAACACTCGCTAGACTGAGGTCGATACCTGTGTCTTCCTGGTTTGTGACCTCGTCGGTTATAATTGGTGGTGGTGATTCGTCTACTGAACTGGCGTCTGCGTCCTGTCCTGTGTTACTATCCATGCATTGCGCAATGCATATATTTAGTAAACAAGATGATGGAAGTTAGCTTAGGAATTCACTAACTAATGAAGGCAAGGTGAAATTGTCACTCAACCCGGAACGGATTAAATGAGGGCAATCACTGTCTAGTAAAGTTCGATGAGTTGACCTGATTGATTGATCAGACCAAACACATGAACGGCCGCAGTTGATATCCGTAAACAAAATGAATGCGGAACATCAACAAATGCTATTGGAATGCTAGTGCTTGCAATTGCACTGAACAAAAATGCGACAAATTAACCCAATTTTGGGTAAAATGACCAAATAATAGCAAAGGTAAGCGCGTGGAACGAAAATTAGTACTCACGAAGCTTGAAAGTGAAGTAGACAGTGTCGTCTATCTTCTTAGATGCGGCAAAAGCGTAGGGAACCGGTGGTTGACCACTAACGCGTATTTGAGGCTCGATGGTGAGTCCTCGTTGATTACAGACAAGCCAAATGTCGTTGACCACGATGAACGATGGTCAAATGACAAGCAGAAATGCTTACCAAATGGTTGGAATGATGGTGAGCGTGAGATTGAGTCGAGAGGATCAGAAAATGATAATCTTGACTTGTTTGAATTGACGAATGTCGATTCGTTGCCAGTTTGGTTGATGTACGGTCGGGGGTGTCAAATTCCTGTCTGGAAAGTGTCGACTCGTTGGACATCAAGTGGGAAAAGATCAATTTGATGATTTTGATCGTTTCGGTTGCAGGTTTTTGTCGATTTGAGCCCAAAGTGATGAGCACAAAGTTTGAAGAAGTGACAAATACGTTTTCTTGAAGAAAACGGACTTCCGTGACACAAATTTAAGAGGTCTTCACCGTTAGGTTCGTAGATAACTAGACCGCGCCAGTGTAGGACGAATAGGGCCTTGGGTCCTATGTCCTAACGATATTATTGGATGATGATTGAAGATAGAACAGTAAAGAGTCTTATTGATGGTTTATTGGTTGATTAGTAGTTGTCACATAGACGTCACATCGGAGAGTGATCTCTCTGTGAGAGTACATGACAGGTAAAGGATAATGAACGGTGTGCATGGGATACAATGCCCATGCGCATCCGATCAGTACAGTATGAATGGAGAGTGAGAGAACCAGTGGATAGGCACTGGGGTGAGCTGTGGGATAAGCCAGGGGTAAGACCCTTTACAGTGTGTGTGTGTGTGTGTGTGTGTGTGTGTGTGTGTCCGCATCAGCCATCGAGTGTGACTCACACCAGTCATCGGAAGGCATTGTGTGCTCTCTCTCTCTCTCTCTCTCTCTCTCTCTCTTCGTGTGTTCGATGTGGCGCCCGGCGTTCGCTCTCTCAAACGCACTAACAAAACTCGCACACAAAGCCACTGCTTGCTTGTGTGCTGTACTGCTGTGAGTTGCCGTTTGTTCTGTGCTCAGCCAGTCTGTCTTGGTTTGTGTGTGTGCATAGTCACACGACAAGACACTCGCTCCTCGGCTGCCTTTCTCGTACTCTGTGTTCAATTCAATGCGTTGATTTGTCACCACTGCAGCGATATAACCCACACAAAACGACCATTCTGCACTTCATAAACCACTCTCCAAAGTTGAATTTTGTTGTTCTTAATCCGTGAGGATTTGTGTTGACTCAGTGTTGCTTCCAAGACACACAGTGAACAAGCACTCTCACTCACTCGCCCAAAAGGTTCCTTCGCTGGTCGCTTCACGCCATCCAACCACCGACTGCACCGGCACTCGCCAAACGTCACCTTCAATTGTTCAACAAAACTTTAGTCACGTTGTGTGTTGTGCTCCGATGATCGTCTAATTAGCGTCAGTCCACACCAGCCAAAATCAAACATTTGCTTGTTTGTTTTCTGTCGTTTTCATAACTCACTCGCTCATTCACTCATAAACGAGTGCTTCATCTCGCAACACACTCACAACCACCCCGAGTCAATAGGACCATGGCTGAACAGCAGGCTGTCTTAGTCCCAGCGGAACCAACCTCGTTGATGCTGACAATGGGCGATGACGTCGAAAGTAGTTATCCGATTGATTTTGAACCAAAAGCAAACGCCAGACAGCACTACGAGTCTGTTGATGATGATGTTTATCGTCATCTTAAGCGAATGTACCCACTTGTTCACAAATTAATTGTGATCATTGGACGGGCTGGTCTACAAGTGAATGTGCCCAATGTGTCAAAGCTGTTATTATTCTGGAAAGAGGATATTCGCAAGCTGAAGATCTTTTGGAAACCAGAGCCGTTGGAACAGCCAAACGAAGACCAGGAAATGATGAATACGATGATGATCAATCGTCTATTCCGAACAATCAACAAGTTTCTTCGACTTCAGTCGCTGACTCTGAGTATGTTCAACGTGAACTACTTTGCAGGTGTCATCACATCGGACTTGAGCATTCTTTCTAGTCTTAAATCTTTCCGCATCTCCACCAACTATTTTTTGGGAAGCGGATTGCGCCGCACTCTGCAGGCGCATTCTCTCAATTATCAATTGAAATACATTGCTTTGTGTAATCCGATTGATCGAGACAACTTGGATTTGGTTCTCAACCGATTATGGCGAGACCGTATTGTGGTTCTCAACATTCGCTCGATTGAACATCATGAGTTGTTGTTTCTTTGCAACAACTTTAGTAGTTCTCTTACCGCTCTATCTTTGGTTACTTCCAAATTGTTGAGCCTTGCTGCTGTTGTCCGATGTTTGAGTTTGTTGCGCAATCTTCGAGAGTTAAAAATAGAACTGCATGCAGCTCTTAGTAGAGAAGTTGTCATACAAATCAGACAGAATCTGGACACTGTGGAAAAACTGAACACTGTGACTCAAGTGTATGTCACTCCAAGTCACTTCCTTGATCGTGAACTCTTGCAACTAATCTTTCCATGGGCCCAAATCCATGGCTCAACTTTTGAACCCGATTTTCGTCCTGCTGGTGGACGATTCCTCTGAGCACATTGGCACTGAACTGTAAGGGAGACTGTTCAATTGGCATGAACTTTATAACATTTTACACGACTTTTGTTATTATCAATATAAATTACACTTGTCTTACTTTCCATTACACGCAATACTGTATTCATTGAACTATAATTAAAATTATTTCTAAACTATTGCTCAAGTATTTGAACTTATACAAGTGACCGAATTACTGTTTGACCGAGAGAGGTTGTCGTTGTGTGCTGGCGAGCCAAGCAGACAAAGGCCAGAGCAACACACATGCAATCAAACTCACCGTTCTCGGCAAGTCAAAGATGTCCTGGATTTCATAGTTCTGGTTGTTCTCGTTGGCCGAGTTTTCCATTTTTCCGTCGTCCTCGTCATCGCTTTCTCCAAAACATTATTTTAGTGTCATCATCATCACTGCACATTATGATCAAATTAATCAAATAATCAATCCTCTAACGGATGTTATACTGATGTACAGCAAGAATGTCTTTGCCATCAATTGCCTATTCCATTATGCAACCTCGATCTAGGAACATCTCGGACCAAAAAATGTTTTGGCTAGACCTCTCTTATCTGTTGTATCCTTCACGTCAAAGACATCGTTGCCATGGTGTGCTTCAATAAAATTTTCATTAAATTCTTATCATTCAGAGTTATATTGGCTCAGAACGAGCCTCACGTGGCTCTGCCGGATACATACCAAACACAACATCCAAAGCTAATGCATCGCGCGCTCGTGAGAACTCGTGCTTGTTGACACATGCATCGCGCACACACACACATCGCATACTGATCTGTTCTGATGCACATTCAGAGAGAACTCGAAAGCCGATCAAGGTGGTCGCATTAGACGACTCTCTCTCTCTCTCTCTCTCTCTCTCTCTCTCTCTCTCTCTCTCTCTCTCTCTCTCTCTCTCTCTGGTGCAACCCAATCACATTGCTAATAAACTCAATCTAGTCAAGTACTGCCTTCGATCATTCTTAACCATTGGTTTTGCTTGACCATCAGCCAAGCGACCTCTACAGCACTGACAATATTCGACTTTGAAGGCCTCAAATGACAAAAGCCGCGACCACCTAAACATCTAATGTCGCTGGCCACATAAGACTACGGAAATTATTATGCTCCCAGTTGAGTGATCATTTGTGGTGTCATAGTTAGAACATACATAAATTTCAGAGATACGCCAAATTGCTTCTAATATAACACAGAGGTACAACAATTTTAGTGGTCGAGATAAATCAGGTAGTGATCATTAGCTAGCAAACCGAGGTTGCATCTACTCAAATTGCTTTTTTTTGTGTGCTAATTAACCAGTATAATGTGTGCATCCATACATGTGAGAAATCCATCTAGTGCGAAGCACAGCCCAAATTGGATAGTAAAACATAACAAACAGATCAGGTCCAAAGAAGGACACGCATGACAAACATTTAACGAATAACAAGCAAAGATGCCAATAGCATTACAACCTACCTTGTTGCCATTGTTGTTCGGAGATTGAGTTGTTGTGCGTATGATGATGTTGTAGGTAGACTAGTATTTCGGTTGCTTTTAAGATTAAATCATTCATTCACTGATTGGCTGTTTTGATTTTCACTGGCACTACTCACAAACACTGACACAGAACTCACAACTAAAAAAAAATTAGCACTCATGTTGGTTTAAATTGTTTGCTTCTGGTGGTAGTTGTGGTGGTTGGGTCACTGGTTTTGTCAAACTAATGATAAACTTAATTGACATCGTCGTCATCATCACCGTCAACATTTCATCGATCATTTCATTCAAAATCACATGGGGATTAACATTTAAAATTCTTTATCGTTTAGTTGACTAGATTGAATTAATAAAATAGGCATTCATAGGTGCATTGCACCATTGAATTGAACAAAAGTTCCAATTCGGTGAACAACAACAACATAACAATACACAGAGTGGAGGGTGACTCAGTAATTTCCGTCATCTTATGACTCTTCACAACTAACACTGAAATGTTGGATCATAAAATATCACCTACACATAGCGTTGTTTGGTAGTGCGAACCGAAAAACTTGCACTAGTCAAACTGTAAATACAGAAGAATTCCAAGATTTGAATGCATTCACAAGGAGCTGGTTGAAGTCACACAAGCGAACATAACACAGATTGATCATTTCTTTGTACATCTCGGACTGACATGTCAATCTTTAATGAAGTGATAAAATGTGTGCATGTGTGCATGTGTGTTTGTGTATGCAGACCGCTCAGTCATGATGTGAACACTCCACTTTTGTCTTACTCGTTATTAAGTTTCTCACTGCAATACACTTTCATTGTGTTAAACAGGCAAATGTGCACGTGGACTCACATTCGAACGATAACTTTGGGTGTGCATGTGTCGTGGTGCCCGTTCAATAGTCACTCCCTGGTCGACAGAGAGAAGAGAGAAATCGAGTACATGTACATACTTACAATTGATGTCTGTGTGTGTGCGGTGGCGCCCGTGCTAAACGCGCTCAGTGGGCGCTCACAGGGAGCCAGCCTGATCAAATGCGCATACTCAATCAATTAGGCAAAGTTGGCTTATGGTTGGTGTGCGTTGAGTAGTCACTCGTTCGTTTGGCGTGTAGTGAGTAGGTTGTGTTCTGTCGTGTGTGTCACCTTTGAATCCGAATTTCGACATTTTGTGAATTTGGTGTCTGCAAGGTTCGTGGATCGACCTCACGTTTTGCTCTACTGATCGACTGTTCTCGTTTGAGGTGAGTAGCATGCTATTTGTCATATTTAGCACATTTTACAAACAAGTTGCTTTTCATTGAAGCCAATGATGGCTTTTAGATTTAGTGTAGTGAACTCGATTAATTTTTGACTGTTTTTCGCACAATTTTTTACATTATGGTCACATATGCACACACTAAACATTAATGGTCTATTCTATCTAGCGCACTTCATTCAAAATGGCAGAAAAAAACAAGAAAACTGGGTTTTTTAAGTCGGCCTTTCGTTTCAGCCGAAAATCGAAGGCTGCGAAGAAGCAGGAATTAGCCGAGAAGTCTGCTGAGATCATCGATGCGGTTCTCAACGTCTTCGAGGAGTCTCAAGAAGATCGTCATGGTCTTCTCAATGCTCCACTGGCTCAACATGACGACAGCGTTTGCAACCAGCCTGGAACTTCCAATGAGGCAATGGACATGTCAAAGTGGGTTGAGGGCCTTGGTGGAATGCAGGCCTTCTCGATTGCTGCCGACTTCTCTGTCTCTCCACCGGGCAGCGGCACTGCTGATTATAAGCTCTCGGTGACTCTCGAGGAAGTGCTCACTGGAAAAACCAAGTATTTCGACTTGTCCCGCAAAGTCTATGGTGAACCTGGTTTGGTGCCGAACTACACCACCGAGGTGACCCATTACGATTTGGCTATCCCGAAAGGTATCGAGTACTGGAGCATCTTCACTCTCCGTAATGCTGGCGACCGCGCGTATGGTCAACTTGTTGGTGCCAAGGTTGGCTTGGAGATTGCTCCAATTGAGCATGACATCTTCAAACGTGGGGCCAACAACGTCGACCTTGTGACTACTATTCCAATCAACTTGGCCGACGCTGTATCGTACAACGCTGTAGTGATCATTCCAACTTTGGATGGGAGTGCTATTCCCAAGATCTTCGAGCAGCTGATAACCGACGATTTCAAGCTGCGCTTGCCAGGCCAAGGTTTGCCGTACTTCTACGAGCCCAACAAGCGAGGCGATTTGTTAGTTCGCTTCAAGGTCGTCTACCCGGAGAAGATGACCGAAGAGGACAAGCTGGCATTGGCCGAGTCTTTGGAGCGTTAGGCGATTGCCGATTTGAGTGTTCAGGTGCACAGATCACTTGCACCTTGGAGCACATCAGCACACATATATTCCATTATGCTAAATCGCATACACATAATGTTCAGATGAACACAACAATACACACAGCTAGGGACCACACAACACAATCACAAAACTATGTATTGATGTTGATTATTAAATTAAAATTGTTGTGACAAACAAAACACTGTGCATTTGACTCGGATGGTGAAGCACGACCAGTGGAGAAGACGGTCGAGGGACGACTGTCTGGTTGTCTGTCAGACTGAGACAGTAAGGAATGACTTCACTAATGCACTGGGAGATTCGGCAGGGTGGAAATGCAGTGGATCAGACTCTGCTGTGGCCCCCCACCATCTCTACAGCCTATCCAGCCACCAGCATCCCCTAAACAGTCTTGACTTTGTCCGCCCCTGGAAGGCTTTAGCCCCAAAGTCAAACCACACTGTAAGCACTGTAAGTGCAATGACTTGAGACATCTATACGACGGGATGTTAAAGTAGTGAGCCAAAAGCCAAACTGGCCAAGTCAAAAGAAGAAGAAGAAGAAGAGCAAAGACATGTGTCGCTACTTGACCCCTTGGTCATCGTGTCTCATTCATTTTGCCATTTGGTCTGTTCTTAATGTTGTCCAGATGTGTGACATTCTTCTGAAACCGTTTGAGAGTGTAATGGTGAGTTGTATTCGAGTTGTCTCTTGCCCGAGACGACTGGCACGCTGGCTAGTGCTTGTCTTTCTTTGCGTTTTCAAGGTCAATGAACTATGCCTCAACATGTCATATAATGCTTATTGACTCATATGGAACACAAATGAACATAAAATCATATTTAATATGCAGTCAGCAGCACTATCTGCAAACACAATTAGGATTGTCCGCCTTTATCGGAAGGAGGCGCACTGTGTGCACTGTTGCGTATCCTACTTTTATCATGCACTCTAACGTTGAGTGTGTGTTTGTGTCTATATGCCACTCTCAAAGTTATTAAATATGAATTCATATTTATAGTGATACAAAGTAAATGTACAGACAGAGCAAAGCCACAAACCACACCAGCCACAGTCAGTGCACATCAAATGACGCACACACACGAACACACATTAATGCACGTTAAAAATTCGATCATTGAGCTGTTTGTTTCGTTGTCCTGTTCCAGAGAGTCAAATGTTTTGTCTGTGCTTGTGTGCATCGAGACATCTTTGCACTCTGCGTTGCTCTGTCGCAGGTAGTGTGTGTTTGTGTGTGCTGGGCACTGTCTCCTTCAATCGCCTCTCTAATTTATTTATTTGCTGTTTTTCTCAAGTATCTTCTCCTGGCGGGAGTGATATAAGCCGTTTCGTATTCACTGGCGCCTTGTCCACCACGGATCAACTCAAGCATTTTAACCAATTCCTCCAAAATTTACAAGTAAAAAGTGGCGTTTATGGTGATCATGTATTCCTAATTGTTGTGTGTTAGATCAGTTTTTGCTCACTACAACGACAACTGCTGCAACTGGTGATTAACGAATTACTACTCGACCTCTTCAGTGTTCGTCTTCGTTAATATAGCCATCGGCACACCGAGGTGGTGTGCTATTGGTGTGATCGTGAATAGCTCCATACTAGGGCTGGTGCCGTTGGGCGGTCGACCATTACCCTCTTGCATATTACTGTTGGACTCTCGGTATCGGCTCTGGGACTGCTGTGCTGTGCTATGGTTGACTGCCGTGTGGCCAGTGCCTCGGCGTGGCTCCCCAGCTCGGAAAGGCGACTTTGTAAAACCATTGTTTTGTGTACAATTGTACGAAAACAGCTGTTTTACAAGGGATATACAAGAGTTATGCAGTAGTCATATGTTGTAAAACGATTGTTTTCAGTACAATTGTAAAACAATTGTGAACACATACATGCAAAACAGTTGTCAACAATACAGTTGTTTGCATTCAAGATTTTTACAGGAGTAATACAATTGTATTTTGCACAACACTAATCGGACGGCTGCAGCATGCATGCAGACATGTCGGTCGACTTAGTGAACGATTCGAATTGAGTCGAATTGTAATTCATGTAAAAACTTAGTAATAATATAAATCGAATTGATCAAAAAGCATATCTGTTATTTATTAGTATACAATATTGTTTATCGTCTAATTCAATATACAAACATTTTTCTTCAATGTCTTTAATGTTGACAATGACGGATGACGATAAATTTTGGACTATATGAATATAAGGTAAAACGAGAGAACACTTTCCAAAATTATCATCAAACTCATTTGAAACATTTCCAATGGAGACTTTCTCTTCTCCAATTGCAAACTTTTCTTCGCTTACTTCGATAAAGCAGTAAATTGAGAAAAAATTTCGGTTCTTCAATAATACAACTGAATTGCAACTTTTCTTTTCTCTATTATAGGATTTTGAAGTATATGTGACATTTTTATAATATAGAGTTGCGAATTGATGTTTCAAATAAAGATTAAATTGATTTTTAACTAGAGTTGAAAAGTTGAAATCGATGTTTTTGCGATATTTCAATATTGGCTTTGTAATCGCAGTAGTAGTGGCATTGGCAGAATCAATTTTCGTCAAGGACATTCGACTTGAGAACTGAAGTTCGCTTTTGTTTGCAATTTGCTTGGCCACATTATTGCTACCATGAACGAAACTTCTCAATCGACCATTCATATCCTCGAATATATAACCATTTACATCTGCCAAAGAACCAACGTCCTTTACGACTTCGGTCAGGTGGAGAAGAAGGTGCGAGTTGTGGGTTAGCTGTTTTTGATTATATAAACCTTCAAGTTGTGAAACAAACATTTTCAAAACACGATTTACTAAGCAGAGCTCGGTCGGAGAGATGCTACTTTTGAGTAGAGTTGCCAGGGAAAACGAAAGATAGAAGAAATGGTCATAAAATTTTGAAACCAAAAACTTCTTCATTACAACCGGGAAAATGTACAGAAGAAAAGAATTCCACTCACTTGCCTTGTAGTTGACAAGATCAGATAGTGGTCGAATGGTTCGTGGAAGATGATCTGGTGGTTTGATAGATTTCATTGTTTGATTCAATTCATCTTTTGATATTCCCGAAATATAAAATTCGCATCGGTGATTTTTTGATTTGAACCACTCTGAAACAATCCGATTGGTTGTTCCCAGGTCGACAGCATGCATAAAATCGACTGTAGTCGATTTGATCGAGTCGTAATACGGAATTGCTGACAATAGAGGTAGACCATAGATACCACGATGTTCTACAAGAGGACCTTCTTCATCCGCCATCTCCTTCAACAACGTGGGATAATGATCAATTGTTCGCAGTTGCAAATTGTCGGAGTACTTGAAGATGACATTGTGATCAACTTTCACTGCCTCAATGTAACAAAGTGGACAGGACTTGAGGCCACTTGGATATTGCATGTTCAAAAATGCAGGTTTTGCTTGCGAGTCGAATACGCCAAAGATTGTTTTCGCCTATAAAAAGTCATAATTATTATTAATAAAATAAAAGTATTTCAATAATTACTTTTGTATTAGCCAAATGCATTTCGAACGAGCCATCAGAGACATTCTCCAGCAGCCAATTGATTCCTTCAGTTGCCATCTCGGCCAAATCTTCCCTAACACATTCCATCATATGTGCTCCACTTGGTTTTTTTCGCCCAAAGTAAATCACCGCGGGAATGACAAACTCCTTTCGAAGAGAAGAGGGCAATTCATTGATAGATAACAAAGCTGGCCAAAAATCGCTTGATGAGGAACCAAACACTTTCACCCCATCGGCGAAAAATGTCAAACTGAGGTCACCATTTTGCATTGTTTTTCGATAAATTCGACCTGAGTTGAATTTGCCATAAGTGACAGTTTGATTGAATGCATCTTCATTGCAAAACTTGATTTTATTCCGGATAAATGAATTTTCTAGCATTTGCCTAATCCTGTTTATTGGGTCGAGCTTCACAAAGTAACCTCGAGGACCATAAGTCTCCTCAATTGGATCAATAGTTTGACCACACTCACACTGGACCTTGTCATAGCTTTTAGAAATTCGACGGTAAATTAGTTTCGTCAATTTGTTGCAGTTTTCATTTTTACAAATAAAACGAATTCCAGGTGGATTCACTGATGAGTTCTTTGTCAATTCGTAGTAAGAATCGGGAACTAGATCATTCTCGAGTCCTTTTAGTTTTGCACATTGGTTGACTAATTTGAGTAGCTTTTCCATTGACGAATCAGATGTCTTGGTTGTAATCTGATAGTTGATTAAAAGGTTTGATATTATTTCATCAACATTTGTCATGCTGTTTGTTTGTGGTAATTCACGATCGGAGTCGATATCCATATTATCGTCGAGATCATCTTCATGTGGCAGCATAGGAATGTCATTATGCTGATCATATTCTCTGTGGGTTGAAGTAGATTGAACGCAACTCTCGACAGAAGTACTAGTAGACGAAACATTGCTGCGAAATGATGAACCAAATGGTTGATTTGCGGCCAATAGATTTGCTTCGATATCAGCCAGTTTCTTACTATATATAAAAATGTAAATATAATTGTTATTATTGATAGTAAAGCCATAAATATGTTTTCTTACCGATTACGATAGTCTGTGCTGCGAGAAGTCATCTGATTTGTTTTATTTACAATCAAATAAATCAAATAAATTAAAAACAAATCAACCGAAAAAAGCACTCTACAAGGCAAATGCAAACTTGGTTGATCGAACCGTACGCTGTCTGTTAGAAGGAAAGTTAGAGGAATGGTTGCGGTTAAGAATGATAACTAACCGAAACTGAACCGATAGTGGAAAGTAGTCGAGAGACACAATCAAAGACTTTGGAATCTGGTCTGTTGATTAAGAAATGAAAGTGAGTATTATAGAAAATATTAACAACAAAATTAATTCACAAAATACCTTATATCGACAAACCCAACAAAGTGAATAGCACTAAAAAGTACTGTTTTCTTTTGAAGTTGTAGCTAGATCAAAGGTATGATAGCGAACAACCAGGAATTTGTCTCGGGAGAAAATGGGCGCAAGGCCAAAAGGCAAAATTCGATGGTCACAAGAAATGGGGAGACAACCAAATGGCGCGGGAGAGAGAGAGCGGCTTCGATTCGAGAAAACAACAACAAAGTAACAACCTTTGTGAATAGTTTAAATTAACTCGATCTGAAAGAAGCGCGACTTTTTCACCGCCGTGACTCACGTGTGAGTCATCACCACATGCTTTCTTTCAGGCTGCAGTGCGCTCTTTCACTCTCGTTTATTTTGCCTGTTTGGCCACATTGTGATCACATAACTCAAGTTAACTTATTTCGCAAAATCTTATCTGATTGACCACATTCATAAAATATCTAATCGCTCCTCGTTTTACTTGTGATATTTGTGGTTCTTTTTGTTTACATTTACTTTTCGATCGAGTCGAGTGAAAATATGGACGACTTTACAGTGGTGCTGTTTGTAGAGCAGCAACAGTACCGGATATTGCGATTTGAGTTGGTATCCCCATTATCCAACAATGAAGTAAATATTGGCGACTTGGTGAATGCTCGAGAGTCGAAAAATTCCATGCCAGAGTCGGCAAAGCTGCTTTATCGAGGTAAATATGAATCATTACCTAATTGTTTAATCTAATATTAAATATGATAAAATTTAGGTTCGATGGCTGATTGTGAAGTGGAATATGCTAACTTGGTCAGAACTCAAATTAAAGCTATTCCTAATCAACAAATGTCGAAAAAAATGATTGATAAGATGTCAAAAGCGGCTCTGGCCAAAGAGTATTTCAAACTTAGACAAGATAACGATGCGCTATCTGAAAAGTTTGATCAGCAATTTTTGAAGATTAACGAAATGAAAAAAGAAATACTCGAAAAAGACCAACAAAATGCTGAGTTGCTGAATAAACTTGAAGATTTACAAGAAAATAATGAAATTTCTGAATCGACCCACGACTCTATTATTCAATGCAATTCTTGCGACCAAATCAAGTTTGACATTGCTGAGATTAAAGCGAATTTAGCCTCGTTGGTTGAAGTTCAAAATCAAAAGGTGAATTATTCAATTATATTCCAATTCGTTTGACTAATTAGAAACATTTATTTTTAGACTTCCGACGAATATGGTCTTGTCAAAATTGCGCCAAACTCAAAAATTTTTGTCAAACATGCTCGTTTCACGAATGCAAGATCAGCTAAAAGTCCAACATCGTTTGCTCAACGTTTACTGACAGCTATTTTTCCATACAACGATATTATTGGAGGCTCTTTGAGTGGCAGGAAGAAAAATATGTTGTGTGCAAACAAAGTGGCCGATATAATTGGTAAGTCTCATTGAAAAGACATGACAGTTTTTAATTCCTTTTACATTTTTCAGATTCAGCTATACACCACTACCCAAAGCACACTAGTGCAAATTTAAATGTTCTTCGAACCAGCGTTGGTTGGAAAATAACAAAACTAAACAGCGGTGAAAGTTGCGATTGCGATCTCCTAGGGTGGGAAGACTTTAATGAAGAACATTTCCAGTCTTTGCAGAAGCCTAGTCGTTCTGCAAGTAGTACTTCTAAATCTCAAGCACGTGCTTCTAAATCTCCGACTAGTGAAGACAATTCTAGTCCAACAAGTATTTTTAATTCGATTTCTGGTTAAAGTTAATTAACTCACACTTACATTGTGTATCAAGATTTTCATCTTTTTTTAGTGTATTATTTTTATAATCTGATTATTTTCTATGATATTTTGATATGTATTTTTAATACAAATAAATTATTAATCAAATGTATATTATTTGTTAATTCATACGAGAGCATCCTAGCTAGGATCCTAGGATACAGCAGATATCTTGTCCCAAGACAATGTTTTTACAATTGTATTACAATTGCAAGTATACAATACTTTCACACAAAGCTTATTGTAATTATACAATGATTTTACAATTTTAAAACACTTGTGCAAAAACAATTGTGCGTTTACAATTGTTTTACAATATAAAATTTGACACAAATACAGGTGTTTTACAAGGTTGTTTTGCACTGGTTTTACAACAGAAAAACAAGACATTTTTCCTAGTTGGGTCGTCACATTGACCAGCACCTGTGTGATCCTCGGTATCGTCTCTGGTGTTGATGTGCTTGATTTACGAGTGGCCAGTGCCTCGGAGTTGCTCGCCCCATTGACCAGCACCTGTGTGATCTTCGGTATCGGCTCTGGTGATGATGTGCTTGATTGCCGAGTGGCCAGTGCCTCGGAGTGGCTCGTCACATTGACCAGCACCAGTGTGATTCTCGGTATCGGCTCTGGTGCTGATGTCCTTGATTGCCGTGTGGCCAGTGCCCCGGAGTGGCTCGTCACATTGACCAGTACCTGTGTGATTCTCAATATCGGCTCTGGTGCTGATGTCCTTGATTGCCGAGTGGCCAGTGCTTCGGTGCGGTCTGTCAAAGTAGTGTTTACGTGAAGCAAATTTGATTTAGTATCTTTCAGTTCTAATAAGTGTTTTCGCCAAATCTAAGTTTAATTTGTGCCATACGCCTCTTCACAACTGACAGATCGTCATCAACGGTGAACTCAAACAACTCAGTTCGCACTTCTATCTCTCAAAATGGATCTTTTAGAGACATTGCATGAAGTAATTCTTATCCACCTTTTCAGTCTATTTCGACTGGAGAAAGTTTTAGTCTTTGGAGATGTCTACCCAAGTTGGAATGTATCCATGTTACATGTCTTGGGCTCTCTAAAGTCTCTTACGTTGCTGATGGGTAATCCTCGAGACACGCTATCGGGTTTAATCGACGAAAATTTCTGAATTCCTCACCTCGGCCAAGTGGCCAATACGGCTAATGGACAACTGCTCGTACAGGCTCGTTCCACCTGGCGCAATGTTCACTACCCTGAAGGTCTGAACATTGATCTGAAAGGATTGTTTTCACCAGCTAACTTAAAAGGACTTACAAAACTGATCATTTCGGCTCACATTAGCAAGCACAGCAAAATCAATCAAATCTCTGATTACCTTTCCGAATGGGCCAAGCCACAAAATCAAAAGCACCTCACCTCTCTCTAACTGTACCTTGTGTTCGATAAGCAGATCAATCCAGCTGAGACCACCGAGAGCCTGATCAGTCTACGTGCCTTTTTTGTCGAAACCGGTCTGGAGAACTTGACCATCATGTTCCAGGCCATTGAAAGTGACACCACGGCTACAATCCATTTCCCGATTTTGGCCAAGCTGAAGTAATTTCGACACTTTTCATGCCATTACATGTCTGCCCTCACTGAGTCGCTCAACAAATTTGTACCCAACAACGAACAATTGCAAGTCCTGGATGTTTTGAACGTTGTTTGCGATCAGGAAGAATTGTAATTGCGCAATATGGCTCATGGTGTGATGGAATCGAAATCGTTGTCTCGAGGTCGACTATGAATCAATGCCTGAGTACGAAATGCGTGCTGCAGTTTTCCGTAACCTTTGTGAACGGTTCAGTTCAATCACCTGCCTTCAGATCAACTCGAACCAGTTAGGAATCACTCTGTCGTTTGAAATTCGCTGCGCAGGCACTCTTCCCCAGTTGGTGTCTTTCGGCTTTTTGGAGTCACTGGCGGATGCTTTTGAGGAACCGAACGAGCCTCCAGCGGTTCAAGAGCCTCCTGTGTTGGCATCGATGAAGGTGCTTGAGCTATGCTTTGCACCTCACAACCACAACTATCTCCGCATTCACCAAATTGCTCGTGTCTTTCCTACAGTCCAAGTCATCGATCTGGATATCACCACTCGTCTTAGTGTGTGTGTGTGTGTGTGTGTGTGTGTGTGTGTGTGGTGATGTGTTCGAAGGACGTATGTGAGGGTTAGTCAATATTCCACAAATGAGTAAGAGAAATATTAAATCAATGTGCATGTTCACAAAGCAAAGGAGGCAGTCAACACGGGCAGTCATGTGTGTGCAAGGGACCGATCGGTGGACGAGTAACCAGCGAAATTGTCCTAGTGCACAGAGAATCTGTGGTTTTTGAGGTTATTAGATTTACCAAGCAAAGTATTCTGTAATATAGATTACATTTATTGTTTGTTCGTGTTCTCATTAGTAATTTTTGAATGTGATTTATTTTTCTATTATTAGCTTTTGTCTGCGACTTCTCCGTCTACTGCACACAAAACTCAACTTTGACACGACTGAGCGGCTATTGTGAGTGTTTGTAGGCACACACACCGCACTCGACTTACTCCACTGTGACTCACAGACTGTGAGTTGTGCTTTTGTGTTGACTGGCGATGACCAACAACAAGCTAAATACAGCTGCACTCACACACACACTCACCAACAGTCTCGCTGTCAACATCATCGTCAACTTGCAAATCGCCTTTTTCGATCTCGTCTTGTGCCATTTAGTATTGCATTTTGGTTGTGTTCAGCATTGCCACGAGCATCATCAAGTGCCGATCACTGTCGATGTTCATGACTCAATGAGATTGCCATCGTGTGCCTGCCTGCTGTCTGCATTGTGCCAATAGTCACCTCAACTTGATCTGTTTCGTGTTCTTCTCACTGTGAATCTCATTTCAAACCACTTTGAAACTTGTGCCAAACATTGATAATGTCCGCTAATTCTGATGATCTGCCACAGGTGAATGGTGGTGATGAAGACACTCACAAGCATGGTGATGACCACGGCCGCAACGTGCCCTCTGCTGATGGTGCTGTTTGCCCCAAGTCTGCCCCTTGCACTTCGGGCTCTTCTCGAAAGAAACCGACAAAGGTATGAGTGTACTGTGTGTGCATATTGCCCTAATAGGTTGCTTCTTCTAGGCTCCACTGAAACGCAAGCACAGCATGTCCGATGACCAGTATCACATGCTCATGAACAGACTGGTGCTCAAGTACCCAGAAGGCGATGCGGACTGTGCCGAGCTGTACGGTTCTTATGTGGCATTGCTCAACCCAGCAGGAACTTGAACGACGAGATGATTCGTTTTGCACTGAAGTACACAATGCAAAACAAACTGTTACCCGAGATGAGTGACTCAATTCTTCTGCTTGACTCCAACTTTGGTGATTTGGACCGATTTGTTGGCATAAACAAGAAAAAACGAATACGCTTCTTCGAGAAGTATCTTCTTACCTCGGACAAGAAGTACCTAGTGTTTACAGCCAACTATGAAGACCAACAAGTGGGTAGTAACCTAAAGGCGTATTTTCACTGGTTCCTGGTGGTGGTAACTGAGTTCGAAGAATTGTTCGATCCGGTGGAGCTCAAATCGACCTTCAATGCCACAGTCGTCTTCCGCAATTCTGACTACGATTTCGGCATTGAGAAGTACCAGAGAATCCAAAGCGGCATCATCGCCTACTTGAGTGCACTTCACGAACTGTATCATGGCGAGACAAAAGAGGTGGCTCTTCGATCACGACGTCCAGCAGTGCCCCAACAGAGCAACGACCACGACTGTGGCCTGTTCACCATTCAGTTCTTTGAACACTTCTTCACGAATCAATTGGCCCGTGCTTATCTGCTTGGTTTGCCAAGTCATCGAGTTATGCGGTACGCGGATGCTTTCAGCGAATTCGATTCGGTCAAAGTCAGCCGGCGCAAACGGACGGTTTGGCGTGAGATTGTGTTCGACATGCTGATGCCGTCGGTTCGGGAGGCGTTACGTGAAGCCATCAAGATTGAGGCCAAGAAGAAGGTGCCCTACAATGCGAAGAAGGCCAAGCCCGAGAGTCCACCTCAGATGGCCAGTGCACATGTTCTACCATTTTCACTCGAAATTCCCCTACAGATCATCAACCCTCAGGCTATGGCTAAGATGCTCGAGAATCACCCACCGAACCTCGGTGCAAATTCACTTGCCGTTGCACTAGCCAATCCAACACAGCTGATCGACGCACAGGCATTGGCCATTGCACTCGATCTTGCTGCTGCTTCCGACTGGCTTGACCCCGAATTGATCATTCTCGACTGAGCAGTCAAAGCGCTTATGTCTCAAGGAATACCTCAATCTCCAATTTTATATCTTAAATTGAACTTTTGTTACCTTTTTGTATTATTTTGATGTATTATTTTTATTATTGTCTGAGCGGGGGCGAAGCGAAGCTTCGCCAAAGCGAAAGACTTCTACCATGGCTTTTTGTGTTGCTTGCACGAGAGATTCTGGAAAAACTACTGGATCAAAGTGCACCAAATTTTCAGGTTAAGCTTTTGGGATAGGTCTGAGTTGGGGAAAAATAGCAGATTTCCCAAAAACTCAAAGATAAGATAACGGAATTTGGCGCCACCTGGTGTTGAAAATTGTAACTATTGACACTATTGATACGCATTGAACAGCTGACATTTCAACAAACAACTCATGTGCAACTTTTTATCAGAGTGTAGACACAGAAGTGTTTGGTTTGTTGCCAGTCGTGAACCAAAAATTATAAAATGAATTACTTTTAGTTGTGCATTGTTTTTGATGCAATGTATGATCTAAAGCAAGACCTAGATGAAGACCACCCGGAAGATGTAGGAGACAAGGAAGCTGTCCTACTCAACATTTCCACCGTTACCAGGTCAGATGACTAATGCAACAGAATTGACGACAATAAAAACAAACCTGACCAACTTCTACTAGAGAAGTTTTAACCTGTGTTTGGATCACTCACTAACTGCAATTGAGATAATTGAAAACGCTAAAGAGTTTGATGAGGATATGTCACCTGTCCAACACCTGTGTGAGATGTAAACGTTCTTTTCCTGAAATTAAACAGTGTAAACCTCTGTATTTTGTGCACTCAAAGAACTGCAAATATGTTTACAAATGAGAATCGTATGTATCCAATGAAGATCCCTCCTGTATTGCAAAATCTCGCCAATAGTGAAAATAGAGAAAATTTTCATCGCCTGTGTGCACCCGGTAGTTTGTATTTATCGACTAAAAGGCTTTTATAGACAAAAAACAAATCGAAATCGATTGAACAAGCTTTGACTTATTTGAAGAATCCGTCTGCCGACATGTTTTCAATACGACCGTCAAACACAAACACACGCCGACATACGTTCATACATGCTTGGACTGTACGTGGACACAAGATATGACGTGATAGTTAACACTGGGATTCCATGATCCTTGAATTGGGATACTAATAACCTCGAACAAATTCAAAAAAGTGCCATAAAAATTGCAATTGCGATCGGCCGAGGCACGAGGCCCGATCGCAATCTGCAATTTTTGTGGAACTTGTGGGGTTGGAAGGTGTGTTAGTTGTATGTTAACATCGAACACATCGAACAGAAGTCGCATTGAACACATGACGTTTAATCGAAGAATCATCATGAATTTAACAAAAATCACCATTTCGGAAGATAATCTTCATTTTATATCTGAAAATATGAATATCTATATTGAAACATATGCTTACAACATATATTCTATTGATCCTGACAAACAACGATGAACCTGTTATTGAGGAACTTTTATTTTACTAATTTAACAATCTGACAGAGAAGAAGTGATCTGGAGGGAACTACATCTAAAATACTGGAGCTATTATAATAAAAATAAATAAACATTTACTCTGGTAGTGGAGGGCGTGGTGCCGGCCCGCTCAGACTATGCTCCTTTGGAGCCAATGATGTTTACCATTATTTGCATTAATGCAGAACTTTCATTCTACGATATATTCTATACCATATATTTGCTCTTAACATGACAGCTGGTGAACATAGAACCGTCGTCTCACTTGTCTAAAACTATAGTTTATTGGTTGTGTGTGCTTCTCGTTGATTGTTTGTAGAGTCCCCAATGGTCTGAAAAAATAAACCATAAATAGGCGAACTACAGTTTGGTTTTACGGAAACCATATTGAGCTTATAGTTTTAGTTCGGTTTATGAAATTTTCATGAAATAAACTGTTTTCACACCGTTCCCAAACCATTTCCAAACTGTTTCGTTTTCCGAATATTTTTAACTTTAAATTTAATAATCACATCATCATATTTCATCAGGTCTTTCGTGAAAAAGCCCAAAAGCCGAATTTATTAAATCGTTAGTTGATTTGTTTACTGCCATTTTTGAGGGAAAACTTTGCATAAAAGTGACTTCAGTTTGCAAGACCGCATATTGCATTTCACCAAAAGACAGGTCATGGTTGATCAAGGTTTGATTCATCAAACATTCATAAAACAATCAATCAATCTGAACTTTCAACGCTGAACCAATTCAACTCTGGTTCTCAAGCGAAGCAAAATATTCTCGACTGTTTCAAGCCACGATGTTCTACTTATCCATCCTAGCGAAAAGCTTAGTTTCAGAAAAATTGTTTGTTTCGGTATGGTGCACAGTGACCATTCTTAGGTCTAGGTTATCTCGTGATAATGAATCCAAATTACAGTACATCAATAAAAATCAAGAAGAATTTGATTTATCGACAACTAATTCTCGATCCGACATTTTAAATGCTCTAAAGTAAAGTAATTCTGCTATGTAATAAATACTCAACAGTTTGCCTTAAACCATTAACAGTTTGGTTTTAATTTTTGTTTGGTTTTGGTTTGGTTTCAGTTTGGTGGCAGTTTGGTTTGGTTTTGGAAATTTTCACACTTGGGGACCCTAATTGTTTGTCCGACTTGGGTTCAAGTCATGTGTGCTTGTGCTGTGTTTGCATTTCTAAATCGATGCGCGTCTCTGATCGGTGCCACCGATTTGGCGGTGATCTGTTCGGTTCGCACTTGCTCGTTGAGTGAGTCTTTGTTTTATGTACTAGACTAGATGGGCATTGCGGTGTGTGCTTGGGTGCCGCCGAAAGTGTCTCTTCACATTCTTTTGCTGCTGAATCTGAAGTGAATATCTCCTGGCCTGGCATGAAGACGAAAGCGCGCGCCAACAAAGTCAGTGCACTGGTCTGTGCATGTCGATCTGTGTAACGAGATCGAGAAATGGACACACAATCAAAGGTGTAGAGTAGTGTGAGGTAGTTAGTGAGTGCTGGAAAGCGCACATTGTTGCCTCCGACAACACTCACAACACACAACTCACACAGCGTCCGGCTTCGGGTAGTCGTAACAATCAATAAACAAATGGTCCAACCAGTGCACCTCAGCACACCACCACCACAACCATCTTACCACTGACTGACTGACCTAAAGGTCTTTGCCTCAGAGGAGGCGTAGTGAGAGTCTATATGCCACTCTCAAAGTTATTAAATATGAATTCATATTTATAGTGATTAGATACAAAGTAAATGTACAGACAGAGCAAAGCCACAAACCACACCAGCCACAGTCAGTGCACATCAAATGACGCACACACACAAACACACATTAATGCACGTTGAAAATTCGATCATTGAGCTGTTTGTTTCGTTGTCCTGTTCCAGAGAGTCAAATGTTTTGTCTGTGCTTGTGTGCATCGAGACATCTTTGCACTCTGCGTTGCTCTGCCCTCGACCGACACATGTGTTGCAGAAAAAGGACAGGGACACACGTTAAACAGAAATTGAATAAGAACTTGCAACAGATCGGATAGTGGCCGCAAAGTGTGTCCATTAATGTGGTCGACTTGTAATTTATATCTAAACTGTTTGGTATTTGTCAAAAACGAAGCAAACAGATGAAAGAAGAAAAGGTGAAAATACGGCATAGAGTGACGACATTTATCCGGAAGATATTTGTCACTGTCTGTGAACAACCATTCCTCAATAGCACAACAATTTCAGTAACGAAACAACACATAACATGTGGTTTTTGTTATTTGTTTCTGTTTTGCCCTCGGTCTGTGTGCCGTCAGTGCAATTAGTTAGCCATTGCTAATCAAAATACTACAAACAAAACCGATTACCGATTGTCAAAGAATATTAAACCATATCCATTAAACACAGTTAAAAGTATGTTGACATTTGTTTAGACAACTGAAGACAAATGCCACAAAAATATAACTTTTGAGCAAATAATTATAACCAAGACTATGAGTGCTATTAAGAGACGTTTGTTTTTATTTCTTTAGAGCCATATTATTGAGATTCAATGACCAAGCAATCATGTAGCATATTAAGTTAATGCAATTAAATTAATTTCATTATTAATGGATTATACAAATTAAAATATATTTGTTGTGTGTTTGTGTATGTGCTAGTCAGTGCAATGTATTCGATCGATCGCTTCATTTGTTTCTCTTTCGATCTCTTTCCTCCCTCCGTGCCTGTCTGTGTGCCCCGAAGCTGCCACCGAATGTGACTCACACCAGCCACCAAATGACATTGCATTTTGTGCTCCTCTCTCTCTCTCTCTCTCTCTCTCTCTCTCTCTCTCTCTCTCTTGTGGTGCGTTCGATGTGGCGCCCGGAGTTGGCTCGCTCTTCACAACACTCGCACACAACGACCACTGTTTGCTTGTGTGCTGTGTGACAGTTTGTGTTGTGTTCAGTCTTTCTGCCTCGGTGAGCACCATCAAACCAAACTCACTCGCTCCTCGTCTGCCTCTCTCGCTTTCCCTGTTCAGTTGATTGCATCGCATTGCAACCAATGCAGCAAGATAAACAACCCAAAATTGACAATTCTGTACTTCCTGTTCGACTCAAGATGATTAACGAAACCATGTTTTCGATTATGGTGGTCTCGTTAGTGGTGGCATTGACCATGATGGGCAATGTAACAGAGTGCAACCAGCGTGGTGATGGTGGTCCACTTTTTGCCACCGACTTTTCCGTGCTCTTTCCGTCGTCGGCTAATGTGACCGTCATATCGACTTCGACTCTCACCACCCCAAGTCAGCGTGTAATTTTGAAGCCAAATGTTGTCACCATCGTCGATGTGCCTCAAACTCAGGTAGTAAATGCCACCGCCACCACCCCTCTTGCCAGTGCCACCTTTGGTGGCACGGTCATGCCGATGTTTGTTGACAATTCTAATGATGCGCAAGGCAATGGAATCTCGTCTGGAATCAATGTAGAAATGGTTGGGGACAACAATGAGCCTGCTGTAGTGATCGGATTGCCTTCTACTACATCCAATATCTCACAAAAGTCACCTCATTCCTACGCCATTTGTAACAGACAAATTCGATCCGCTTTCGATGACTGTGGTGGTTGGTATGTGTTTGATCTGTTATTGAACTCGCACCAGTGTTGCCAACTGTGGACAACTCATCAATGTCTGATGGACAACGCTCTGTCCATGTGCACATTGGATGAGATTGAACATTGGAACAATCACTCGCACCGGGTGATTGAACTTGCCAACGATTGTGTGCTTTTCAAGCCTGACTCTGAGTATGGCTGTTTCTCCTGGTCATACACACTTTCAGTGTTGTTTATCATAGCACTGTTCGTCATCATTCTGTGCTCGATATTGTTTTTCTTAGTGTACTGTTTGATCAAATGTTTGAGTAGCGTTTCTCATCAAATTTATACTCGGTTGCCTCAAAGTAGTGGCGGTCGGCAGGGATGCCAGATCGTTGGAGGACAACAACAAACAACAGATCCAGAGCTGACACATGGTATGGCTGAGTTGGACCTTCTGCTTTATCGTGAACGTGCTACTGATGCTGATACATCTAAAATACTGGAGCTATTATAATAAAAATAAATAAACATTTACTCTGGTAGTGGAGGGCGTGGTGCCGGCCCGCTCAGACTATGCTCCTTTGGAGCCAATGATGTTTACCATTATTTGCATTAATGCAGAACTTTCATTCTACAATATATTCCATACCATATATTTGCTCTTAACATGACAGCTGGTGAACATAGAACCGTCGTCTCACTTGTCTAAATCTATAGTTTATTGGTTGTGTGTGCCTATCGTTGATTGTTTGTCCGACTTGGGTTCAAGTCATGTGTGCTTGTGCTGTGTTTGCATTTCTAAAACACAAATAAGGATAGGGCAATCTCGGCACAGATAAAGTGAAATGGTTGGCTTGATCGAGAGTGCTTGAATTGTGTGTGTGTGTGCACCAGTGGCGACCACGACATGGACGTGTTGTGCTTGGTGTGCGTCTAGGGGTTTTGGCTAAGTTAGAAAACTGATGTCAAGTACTGATAGAGAAGTACAAGAATTTGATAATAACCTGTAACATGTTCAAAACGCGCGCACTAAGACAAAATGAGTTAGAGAGCCAAAAGATTAATGTCAATTATTAGTGCCAACTATAAGGGAGGGTCGCCCAAAGCCGCCATCGACCGACTCACCCTCACACGGATGCTTTCAGCGAATTCGATTAGGTCAAAGTCAGCCGGTGCAAACGGGTGGTTTGACTTCTACTGCAAGACGCTCAAAGCGAACATCACGCGCCAGTATGACCAAGTACTCGGACTATGTGGTCGAGATATCTGCTAAGAGTACGTGACTTGTTTGTGTGAGGCCAACGCAATTGTCTGTCTGCTTTTAGAATCTGGACAGGCAGCGGCTAATGTCAGCTAAACTAAAGCAATTCCTGCACCAGCCAAGTATGAACAAGACGAAACTGAGGCTCCGATGGAAACTGTAGCCGCTAACTAGGGAGGGTAGATGATGCCAAATTGAGTTGGGCAAAATTACTATTATTTTTCGATTTGGCATCATCTACCCTCCCTAGTAAGAAGACAGTTGCTACCAAAAACGGTTGCAATGTAAATCAATGTGTCCGGTGGCAGCAGCAGCACCACTGGTCAGGCAGCATCAACCGTGCCCAGCACCAAAGCCACAGTCACAGGGTCTAAGCGAACCACCAAGGAGAATTAACCCTCCACAACTCTTTAGGCCCTGTCCACCGTTTCTCGATACGCCAAATCATCAGTGAGGCCGTAATCTCTCCCTAACCATTCGGATCTGGACTCCCGCTTTAGTAGATATCGATTACTCGTGGACCAACACGATGCTCCACCGAACTCGGTAACTTCATTTACATTTTGCTTATACACGAAACATTACACTACACTTTGATATAGTCACAAAGACAGCAACAACAAGGCCACCATGTCACACCATATCTCCTCTATGCCCACTTTAGCCACTCAGACATTGCTTGGCACTTGACATATTACACAAACGCATTTACATTTTATGATTCGATTACCTACTACTATACTTTTATCACGATTTACACAAACAACATGGCTTTATCTTGACTTCGGCAATGCCATGCTAATGCTGCTAAGCTGGCTTGCTAATATAATCTCGTTCATTTAAATTAATAAGTCGGATTTATTTAATTTTTATGTTCTTTTTGGCTTAATGTGCACAAGCACACACGGACTGTTCTCATTGCTTCAGCATTGAGCAACCGATCGATACAACCCTTCGCCTTCTCCTGTCATTTTCTTTAAGATTTAGGACCGGTTACTGGTTTTTTGTTGTCTTAATTATGTCATTAGTTACGGTAAAATCGCCGTAATTAATTGTCAAACTTGATTACGTCAACGTTTCTTCTCCTGCAAAAAACAAATGAATTTATCTGAATTTTGTTGTGAGGATCTTTGTCTTGGTTAGTTGTCTTGACAGTTTTGATGTAGAACACAAACCTTGCCTTCGATCTTGAACCATTTCATCTTGGCTGTCTTTGCTTTGGTCCGTCTTTCGCTTGCCTAACTCTAAAAATGACAAAATCTTCATTCAAAGAGCAATTCCACGACCAATCTCTCACAAGCTTACCTTCGCCAAGCGGCTAACAGACAGAATTGTCAGGTATCTCTATATGGCTGTTGATCATCACCATCCTCAATCACCTGAACTCCCGTAATCCATGTACCAGAGCACATCTGTGTGTCCTGGCACAATCTGTTCTACTGTTTGGAGAAAGAGCAGACCCTGTGGGTGTGAGTGTTTACTCGTGATGAGAACGAACGTAAACCGGTGATCAAGGGAGTCATTCTAAGTGGCCTAAGTGGTCAGTTCTGTTCTGGTGAGTTAACCGCCATGATGGGACGGTCCGGTTCGGGCAAGTCTAAACTGCTCGAGTGTATTGTAGGACTGCGCAAACGAGGTCTTGTGGCGGAGATTAATGTGGCTCAAAGTGATTCGGCACAGAAGATCAAGGTTGCCATGATCAACCAGAGCGACTATCTCATTGACTCATTCACGGCTCACGAAATGTTGGCCAATGCATCGAGGCTGAGAAATTACTCCTGAACCAACAGAGCAAAAAAATGGTTAGTTTAATGTAGTAATCGGTGATACGGAGATGGCACTGAACGAACCAGAATCAAATTCGGAGAACAATCTAGTTGCTGATGATGATTGTGATGATGATTGTGATGAGATGCACTTTGATCATAGATTGGCCAGTTGGAACTTGAAGTTTGTGCAGACCCAAAAGCTCTGTTCGGGCGGTCAGAGGAAGCTTCGAGGTTAGTATTGATCGATTGTGTGTTTGTTCTTACTATTGTGAGCTATCCATAAACCGAATATTCTCATACTTGACGAACCGACCAGTGGACTGGACAGCTCTGCCTGTTAACAAACAATATCCGTGATGAGCTTACTCACGAAGAGTACACGCAATACAATCGCAGTGGTGTGCACCATTCGTCAACGATCGGCTCGTGTGTTCAGTCAAATCGACTATTTGTATGTGATCTCGAGCAATGGCTTCTGCATCTACGAGTGCACTCCAACTGACATGTCGTCCGTATCATCTGTCCGACTTTGGGCTGCACTGTCCTCTGTTTACCAATCCTAAGGACTACATTTCTAAGGTGGCTGCCGGCGAGTTCGGAACTGAACGGAATGAAGCTGTACACTGAGCTACGAAATCAATTCCATCCAGATAAAGTTACCGTTATTAAGAATTTAAGTTTCCACTTCTTCACACTCACTTTCATCTCCTTTGGCTTAATGCCACTTTAAAGTTCATTACGTTCATTACTTGTTTGTGCAAAGTACTTATCGTTAATGTATGCTACTCTCAGTGGTTTAATTGTTTCTGTTGCCCATTTCTGGTACGATAAACTGCTGCTTTCGAATGACTCGGTTGTGGTGCAATTCGGAAGAAATTCCAACGTGCAAGCCCTAACCGAATTGAACGATTAGATACCTCGTTGATTGCTGTCACCAAGTTGGCCAAATTTCTGCTGCAGTCGCCAGCCTATTTAGGCACGATTAGATTGGTTAGATGGCTAATTGCAATTACACTTGTGTGCACAAAACCATAATTTGGGATGAGAATGAGATTGTGAAAGTGTGGGGCGATGAACCGTAATGGTTATAGTAATAGTAAGCCACTGTCAAGTGAAGTACAATTAATTAATTGAGCATGCGATCAGTGCCAAAAATGTTTATTGATTCGACTAGTTATCAGTAAAAACATAATTTTAATTAACATCATTACAACTGTGTTCAATAAAGAAGGGTTGATTGCAATTAAGTCTGTAAAACATTGGCGAATGGAAAATAAATAAATGTGTTGAATTACATCATATATTGTTAATATAATAAAAAGAAATGAAAACGTAATTATTACAAAATCTAAAGAGCAGTTTCCATCACTTGCTTTTTGTCCACCAATGGTGACTCGTAAAGGATGACAGAAGGCTTTTCCACGAATCGAATGCGGCGCAGTGATTTCCCTCGGCGTGCACGTTGAAACAGAATTTCCAACTCAATCACATCATCAGGTA
The DNA here is from genome assembly GCA_023373905.1 of Rhizoglyphus robini. Lineage (NCBI taxonomy): Eukaryota > Metazoa > Arthropoda > Arachnida > Sarcoptiformes > Acaridae > Rhizoglyphus > Rhizoglyphus robini. Next base: position 50,212 of record JAKIJQ010000226.1, on the reverse strand, counting down.
ACTCTGGATTCAGTGATTGATTTCCAAATTCATTCAAATCCTTGTTTTCTTTCAGATCATCAGGATTGACAGAAAACACTGCCTTCACCTCAGTGTTTCTTGGTTGTTCAAATGGTGGAACATTGCGCACCGATGCTGCTACGTGTACCCAAGCATCAGTAGCACGTTCACGATAAAGCAGAAGGTCCAACTCAGCCATACCAGGTGTCAGCTCTGGATCTGTTGTTTGTTGTTGTCCTCCAACGATCTGGCATCCCTGCAGACCGCCACTACTTTGAGGCAACCGAGTATAAATTTGATGAGAAACGCTACTCAAACATTTGATCAAACAGTACACTAAGAAAAACAATATCGAGCACAGAATGATGACGAACAGTGCTATGATAAACAACACTGAAAGTGTGTATGACCAGGAGAAACGGCAATACACAGAGTCAGGCTTGAAAGGCACACAATCGTTGGCAAGTTCAATCACCCGGTGCGAGTGATTGTTCCAATGTTCAATCTCATCCAATGTGCACATGGACAGAGCGTTGTCCATCAGACATTGATGAGTTGTCCACAGTTGGCAACACTGGTGCGAGTTCAATAACAGATCAAACACATACCAACCACCACAGTCATCGAAAGCGGATCGAATTTGTCTGTTACAAATGGCGTAGGAATGAGGTGACTTTTGTGAGATATTGGATGTAGTAGAAGGCAATCCGATCACTACAGCAGGCTCATTGTTGTCCCCAACCATTTCTACATTGATCCCAGACGAGATTCCATTGCCTTGCGCATCATTAGAATTGTCAACAAACATCGGCATGACCGTGCCACCAAAGGTGGCACTGGCAAGAGGGGTGGTGGCGGTGGCATTTACTACCTGAGTTTGAGGCACATCGACGATGGTGACAGCATTTGGCTTCAAAATTACACGCGGGCTTGGGGTGGTGAGAGTCGAGGTCGATATAACGGTCACATTTGCCAACGAAGGAAAGAGCAAGGAAGAGTCGGTGGCAATCAGTGGACCACCATCACCACGCTGGTTGCACTCGGTGACATTGCCCATCATGGTCAATGCCACAACTAACGACACCACCATAATCGAAAACATGGTTTCGTTAATCATCTTGAGTCGAACAGGAAGTACAGAATTGTCAATTTTGGGTTGTTTATCTTGCTGCATTGGTTGCAATGCGATGCAATCAACTGAACAGGGAAAGCGAGAGAGGCAGACGAGGAGCGAGTGAGTTTGGTTTGATGGTGCTCACCGAGGCAGAAAGACTGAACACAACACAAACTGTCACACAGCACACAAGCAAACAGTGGTCGTTGTGTGCGAGTGTTGTGAAGAGCGAGCCAACTCCGGGCGCCACATCGAACGCACCACAAGAGAGAGAGAGAGAGAGAGAGAGAGAGAGGAGCACAAAATGCAATGTCATTTGGTGGCTGGTGTGAGTCACATTCGGTGGCAGCTTCGGGGCACACAGACAGGCACGGAGGGAGGAAAGAGATCGAAAGAGAAACAAATGAAGCGATCGATCGAATACATTGCACGGACTAGCACACACACAAACACACAACAAATATATTTTAATTTGTATAATCCATTAATAATGAAATTAATTTAATTGCATTAACTTAATATGCTACATGATTGCTTGGTCATTGAATCTCAATAATATGGCTCTAAAGAAATAAAAACAAACGTCTCTTAATAGCACTCATAGTCTTGGTTATATTTATTTGCTCAAAAGTTATATTTTTTGTGGCATTTGTCTTCAGTTGTCTAAACAAATGTCAACATACTTTTAACTGTGTTTAATGGATATGGTTTAATATTCTTTGACAATCGGTAATCGGTCTTGTTTGTAGTATTTCGATTAGCAATGGCTAACTAATTGCACTGACGGCACACAGACCGAGGGCAAAACAGAAACAAATAACAAAAACCACATGTTATGTGTTGTTTCGTTACTGAAATTGTTGTGCTATTGAGGAATGGTTGTTCACAGACAGTGACAAATATCTTCCGGATAAATGTCGTCACTCTATGCCGTATTTTCACCTTTTCTTCTTTCATCTGTTTGCTTCGTTTTTGACAAATACCAAACAGTTTAGATATAAATTACAAGTCGACCACATTAATGGACACACTTTGCGGCCACTATCCGATCTGTTGCAAGTTCTTATTCAATTTCTGTTTAACGTGTGTCCCTGTCCTTTTTCTGCAACACATGTGTCGGTCGAGGGCAGAGCAACGCAGAGTGCAAAGATGTCTCGATGCACACAAGCACAGACAAAACATTTGACTCTCTGGAACAGGACAACGAAACAAACAGCTCAATGATCGAATTTTCAACGTGCATTAATGTGTGTTTGTGTGTGTGCGTCATTTGATGTGCACTGACTGTGGCTGGTGTGGTTTGTGGCTTTGCTCTGTCTGTACATTTACTTTGTATCTAATCACTATAAATATGAATTCATATTTAATAACTTTGAGAGTGGCATATAGACTCTCACTACGCCTCCTCTGAGGCAAAGACCTTTAGGTCAGTCAGTCAGTGGTAAGATGGTTGTGGTGGTGGTGTGCTGTGGTGCACTGGTTGGACCATTTGTTTATTGATTGTTACGACTACCCGAAGCCGGACGCTGTGTGAGTTGTGTGTTGTGAGTGTTGTCGGAGGCAACAATGTGCGCTTTCCAGCACTCACTAACTACCTCACACTACTCTACACCTTTGATTGTGTGTCCATTTCTCGATCTCGTTACACAGATCGACATGCACAGACCAGTGCACTGACTTTGTTGGCGCGCGCTTTCGTCTTCATGCCAGGCCAGGAGATATTCACTTCAGATTCAGCAGCAAAAGAATGTGAAGAGACACTTTCGGCGGCACCCAAGCACACACCGCAATGCCCATCTAGTCTAGTACATAAAACAAAGACTCACTCAACGAGCAAGTGCGAACCGAACAGATCACCGCCAAATCGGTGGCACCGATCAGAGACGCGCATCGATTTAGAAATGCAAACACAGCACAAGCACACATGACTTGAACCCAAGTCGGACAAACAATTAGGGTCCCCAAGTGTGAAAATTTCCAAAACCAAACCAAACTGCCACCAAACTGAAACCAAACCAAAACCAAACCAAATTAAAACCAAACTGTTAGTGGTTTAAGGCAAACTGTTGAGTAATTATTACATAGCAGAATTACTTTACTTTAGAGCATTTAAAATGTCGGATCGAGATTTAGTTGTCGATAAATCAAATTCTTCTTGATTTTTATTGATGTACTGTAATTTGGATTCATTATCACGAGATAACCTAGACCTAAGAATGGTCACTGTGCACCATACCGAAACAAACAATTTTTCTGAAACTAAGCTTTTCGCTAGGATGGATAAGTAGAACATCGTGGCTTGAAACAGTCGAGAATATTTTGCTTCGCTTGAGAACCAGAGTTGAATTGGTTCAGCGTTGAAAGTTCAGATTGATTGATTGTTTTATGAATGTTTGATGAATCAAACCTTGATCAACCATGACCTGTCTTTTGGTGAAATGCAATATGCGGTCTTGCAAACTGAAGTCACTTTTATGCAAAGTTTTCCCTCAAAAATGGCAGTAAACCAATCAACTAACGATTCAATAAATTCGGCTTTTGGATTTTTTTTTTCACGAAAGACTGGATGAAATATGATGATGTGATTATTAAATTTAAAGTTAAAAATATTCGGAAAACGAAACAGTTTAGAAATGGTTTGGGAACGGTTTGAGAACAGTTTATTTCTTGAAAATTTCATAAACCGAACCAAAACTATAGGCTCAATATGGTTTCCGTAAAACCAAACTGTAGTTCGCCTATTTATGGTTTATTTTTTCAGACCATTGGGGACTCTACAAACAATCAACGAGAAGCACACACAACCAATAAACTATAGTTTTAGACAAGTGAGACGACGGTTCTATGTTCACCAGCTGTCATGTTAAGAGCAAATATATGGTATAGAATATATCGTAGAATGAAAGTTCTGCATTAATGCAAATAATGGTAAACATCATTGGCTCCAAAGGAGCATAGTCTGAGCGGGCCGGCACCACGCCCTCCACTACCAGAGTAAATGTTTATTTATTTTTATTATAATAGCTCAAGTATTTTAGATGTAGTTCCCTCCAGATCACTTCTTCTCTGTCAGATTGTTAAATTAGTAAAATAAAAGTTCCTCAATAACAGGTTCATCGTTGTTTGTCAGGATCAATAGAATATATGTTGTAAGCATATGTTTCAATATAGATTTTCATATTTTCAGATATAAAATGAAGATTATCTTCCGAAATGGTGATTTTTGTTAAATTCATGATGATTCTTCGATTAAACGTCATGTGTTCAATGCGACTTCTGTTCGATGTGTTCGATGTTAACATACAACTAACACACCTTCCAACCCCACAAGTTCCACAAAAATTGCAGATTGCGATCGGGCCTCGTGCCTCGGCCGATCGCAATTGCAATTTTTATGGCACTTTTCTGAATTTGTTCGATGTTATTAGTATCCCAATTCAAGGATCATGGAATCCCAGTGTTAACTATCACGTCATATCTTGTGTCCACGTACAGTCCAAGCATGTATGAACGTATGTCGGCGTGTGTTTGTGTTTGACGGTCGTATTGAAAACATGTCGGCAGACGGATTCTTCAAATAAGTCAAAGCTTGTTCAATCGATTTCGATTTGTTTTTTTGTCTATAAAAGCCTTTTAGTCGATAAATACAAACTACCGGGTGCACACAGGCGATGAAAATTTTCTCTATTTTCACTATTGGCGAGATTTTGCAATACAGGAGGGATCTTCATTGGATACATACGATTCTCATTTGTAAACATATTTGCAGTTCTTTGAGTGCACAAAATACAGAGGTTTACACTGTTTAATTTCAGGAAAAGAACGTTTACATCTTACACAGGTGTTGGACAGGTGACATATCCTCATCAAACTCTTTAGCGTTTTCAATTATCTCAATTGCAGTTAGTGAGTGATCCAAACACAGGTTAAAACTTCTCTAGTAGAAGTTGGTCAGGTTTGTTTTTATTGTCGTCAATTCTGTTGCATTAGTCATCTGACCTGGTAACGGTGGAAATGTTGAGTAGGACAGCTTCCTTGTCTCCTACATCTTCCGGGTGGTCTTCATCTAGGTCTTGCTTTAGATCATACATTGCATCAAAAACAATGCACAACTAAAAGTAATTCATTTTATAATTTTTGGTTCACGACTGGCAACAAACCAAACACTTCTGTGTCTACACTTTGATAAAAAGTTGCACATGAGTTGTTTGTTGAAATGTCAGCTGTTCAATGCGTATCAATAGTGTCAATAGTTACAATTTTCAACACCAGGTGGCGCCAAATTCCGTTATATTATCTTTGAGTTTTTGGGAAATCTACTATTTTTCCTCAACTCAGACCTATCCCAAAAGCTTAACCTGAAAATTTGGTGCACTTTGATCCAGTAGTTTTTCCAGAATCTCTCGTGCAAGCAACACAAAAAGCCATGGTAGAAGTCTTTCGCTTTGGCGAAGCTTCGCTTCGCCCCCGCTCAGACAATAATAAAAAATAATACATCAAAATAACACAAAGAAGTAACAAAAGTTCAATTTAAGATATAAAATTGGAGATTGAGGTATTCCTTGAGACATAAGCACTTTGACTGCTCAGTCGAGAATGATCAGTTCTGGGTCGAGCCAGTCGGAAGCAGCAGCAAGCTCGAGTGCAATGGCCAATGCCTGTGCGTCGATCAGCTGTGTTGGATTCGCTAGTGCAACGGCAAGTGAATTTGCACCGAGGTTCGGTGGGTGATTCTCGAGCATCTTAGCCATAGCCTGAGGGTTGATGATCTGTAGGGGGAATTTCGAGTGAAAGTGGTAGAACAGGTGCACTGGCCATCTGTGGTGGACTCTCGGACTTGGCCTTTTTTGCATTGTAGGGCACCTTCTTCTTGGCCTCAATCTTGATGGCCTCACGTAACGCCTCCCGAACCGACGGCATCAGCATGTCGAACACAATCTCACGCCAAACCGTCCGTTTGCGCCTGCTGACTTTGACCGAATCGAATTCACTGAAAGCATCCGAGTACCGCACAACTCGATGACTTGCCAAACCAAGCAGATAAGCACGGGCCAATTGATTCGTAAAGATGTGCTCAAAGAATTGAATGGTGAAGAGACCACAGTCGTGGTCGTTGCCTTGTTGGGGTACTGCAGGACGTCGTGATCGAAGAGCCACCTCTTTTGTCTCGCCATGATACAGTTCGTGAAGTGCACTCAAGTAGGCGATGATGCCGCTTTGGATTCTCTGGTACATCTCAATGCCGAAATCGTAGTCAGAATTGAGGAAGACGACTGTGGCATTGAAGGTCGATTTGAGCTCCACCGGATCGAACAATTCTTCGAACTCAGTTACCACCACCAGGAACCAGTGAGAATACGCCTTTAGGTTACTACCCACTTGTTGGTCTTCATAGTTGGCTGTAAACACTAGGTACTTCTTGTCCGAGGTAAGAAGGTACTTCTAGAAGAAGCGTATTCGTTTTTTCTTGTTCATGCCAACAAATCGGTCCAAATCACCAAAGTTGGAGTCAAGCAGAAGAATTGAGTCACTCATCTCGGGTAACAGTTTGTTTTGCATTGTGTACTTCAGTGCAAAACGAATCATCTCGTCGTTCAAGTTCCTGCCCGGGTTGAGCAATGCCACATAAGAACCGTACAGCTCGGCACAGTCCGCATCGCCTTCTGGGTACTTGAGCACGAGTCTGTTCATGAGCATGTGATACTGGTCATCGGACATGCTGTGCTTGCGTTTCAGTGGAGCCTAGAAGAAGCAACCTATTAGGGCAATATGCACACACAGTACACTCATACCTTTGTCGGTTTCTTTTGAGAAGAGCCCGAAGTGCAAGGGGCAGATTTGGGGCAAACAGCACCATCATCAGAGGGCACGTTGTGGCTGTGGTCATCACCATGCTTGTGAGTGTCTTCATCACCACCAGTCACCTGTGGCAGATCATCAGAATTAGTGGACATTATAAATGCTTGGCACAAGTTTCAATTTGGTTCGAAATGAGATTCACAGTGAGGAGAACACGAACAATGCAGACAGCAGACACGATCACGATGGCAATCTCATTGAGTCATGAACACGTATCGAGAGTGATCGGCACTTGATGATGATGGTGGCAATGCTGAACACATCTAAAATGCAATACTAAATGGCACAAGATGAGGACGAAAAAGGCGATTTGCAAGTTGGCGATGATGTTGACAGCGAGACTGTTGGTGAGTGTGTGTGTGAGTGAGTGCAGCTGTATTGAGCTTGTTGTTGGTCATCGCCAGTCAACACAAAAGCACTAGTCACAGTGGAGTGAGTCGAGTGCGGTGTGTGTGCCTACAAACACTCACAATAGCCGCTCAGTCGTGTCATAGTTGAATTTTGTTTGCAGTAGACGGCGACGTCGCAGACGAATGCCAATAATAACAAAAATAAATCACATTCAAAAATTACTAATTAGAACACGAACAAACAATGAATGTAATCTATATTACAGAACACTTTGTTTAGTAAATCAAATAACCTACACCACCACAGATTCACTGTGCACTGTGGACAATTTCGCTGGCTACTCGTCCACCGATCGGTCCCTTGCACACACATGACTGCCCGTGTTGACTGCTTCCTTTGCTTTGTGAACATTGATTTAATATTTCTCTTTCGATTCGAACTAATAACTTCACTGCTTAACACAATTGCCACCGGACAACACTGTAGTTTTTGATTCAACCAGGACAAGGTCCACCACCACCACCGACATAAATGTCTGTATGAGCTGAACAGCGGAAACAAAACGGGCGCTAGATTTATCTCCTTTTGTGGCTGACAGCTTGCATAACTCGATAATTACTAGTGTCGAAATTGATTAATAGTCCAATTAGCATGCCACCACCACAACCAATTGACTCTCACCTGTGTGTCTACGTGTCCCTAATTGTGTTCCTTTCATGTTCCGCTCAGTTGGCCGGTTGTGATGTCCGAATCTAAACTCTCGCTGGCATTTTGTGTGCATTTTTAGTTGGTTGGACTCGCTCATGAATGCAATCCATTGGGCTGTGTTTGTATTGGGTCAGCACACAGTTGTCAAGAGTGCATCATCACAAATCTGTTCTGTTCTAATAGCTCACAGAACACAAAAAACCGGCCAAATCTCATTGACAATGGCACTGGCACTGGCAATGGCAATGGACATATTCGGCACCATCTACATTGGTCAAGAATTCATCTTCACGTAAACTAAAGTGTCTGCCTCCAAGTTGGTTCAACAACTGAGTCAGGATGGTCACTCGGTAGGAATGAGTCATCATCAAACACAAAGCCAACAGCTCCCATCTCATTGATAATGTGCATAAACGGTCACTTGGTCAAAGAGAAACCCAACTCTGGTTCTGAACCCAGTCGTAAGTCTCGCTTTTTTGTGACTAACCATTTCGCTGATTAGTGGCATGGCACTTTGAATTGCATACGAGCGATCATTTTATTTGTGCGTGTCTTGTCTTGCTCCAAAACAAATCGACTATAGATTAAATGCCTTTGGAATCGTGCATTCGACTAGTCTGTCGGTCAATTGGTTGTGATCACATTGATTGACTGAGTCACGTGGAACTTTGAATCCGACGTCATCGAGTTCCCCGAACATGCAACCCAGTACTATGTCATTACTAGGCGCAAGCTTGCTTCCTTGTTTGGAGCCGTATTCGATCCAATGGTAGTACTCGGCGCTTTCTTCACCAAAATCAAGCTGTTCATGAGGCGAGTAGTTGAGCAATCGAAACATTGGGACGAGCCGTTGGAGGAGGCTTTGGCGGGAGAGGCCCAGAAATTGTTGAAGCAATTGGGTCGCATCGTCCAGTTCAAGTTACCGCGATCGTGTTACTGGGGGAGTACGAGTTATGGGTGTATGCGGAAGCCTAGGCTTCGGCCTACGGCCTGTGTGTGTATGCCAACCCCATTGAAGCACAGAACAGGATCTTACTTATGTCTAGCAGCCGATTATCGGTTCGATGTCATGGTGCGAGTAAACGCAGGAAAAATGCGTTCCATAAATCTGAATCAACTGGCAGTTGTGAAGATTTGGCAGTTGGTTCATACTGAAAACATTGGCTCAGGTGATAAAAACCGGGAAACAACAGAAACTAGTCGTGTCCAAAGAGTACCCCGAGCTAAGCAAAATGAATTTGTTTGTGGAAGAGTACGGATTGTTACGTGAGAAGCGGCGATTAGACAGCTCCGACCTAGACTTTGGAATGAAGAGCCCTCTGGTCGTAGTGGATCAACCTCTTGTTCGTTACTATGTTTGTCTGCTTCACGGCCCTAGGCTCCGGCATGCGGGCGCCACAACGACATTCCGATATTTTAACCGGTGCGTGCGTTTCGTGTAGGGCTCAACCATTGTTGCAGCATCATTAACAAATGTCTCCTCTGTCGTCGCTGCAACGGTCCGGCCTGCAGTCCGCCTGTCGGTCCTCTCCCGGAGGGTCAAGTTCAAGCTGGCCGCGCGTTTCGGGTCGTGGGGGTCGATATCTTCGGACTAATCTACTATGCCCCAAAGGCCAGAATGGGTGGAAGAAAGAAAACTCAGCCAACCAAGTACTATGAGCTCATATTTGTATGTGCCGCCTTGCGAACGGTTCACATAGAGCTCAGCGTGACAGTCGCGGTGAAGCATTTGGCCAACAGTCACATCATCATGGGAATGAAAACTCAGCCACCGAGCAGATCTAGAACCGCAATGCAAAACAACAACAACCACAACAATAACAACAGCAAAAAGGTAAGTTGAATTACTTTTGCAACAATATAACAACTTTTAAATAGCATAAACATACCAATCACTAACTATCCACAAACAACAAAGTAACGCTTTATGTTCTGCTTCACTAAACACTGTTTACGCCTCTAAATAGATATAATAAAGTAATATTTTTGTTGCTATAACTCCCCGATAGCATATTAATTATGATTTTATTCATATAGGCTCACCAGTGCAACTTGTAAACTCATTTTCCTGTATCAATTGCCATTGTCAGTGTCAAGTGGTCGCATATATTATTTAGCCAGTTATGCGATAAACATCTATGCTCGCAATTGCACCACAATGCACTGATGCAAAGTAAGAACACGGAAGCCAATTGTGCAGTCGTTGTGTGCCGCAGGATATATTGTTAGATGTTGTTAGTGTTGTTAACCTCTTCGTTGGTGACATTTGCCTGTCTGATCTCGATGGGTCAATCAACTGACATTTCTGTTTAATTGATCAATTAGCTATTCAGTTTATTCCTCGTAATTGAACCGCTGATGAGTTCAATCACCACTCGACAACGCCGCAACGACCTCACTGCACACAGTGTTATCGATCCCAGAAATACTTCCGGCTCGCCGAGAAGGTTCACGGTCCAGCGTGATCAATTTAATTCAAATCTAGTCAAATATATCGGCTCTATGCTTTGCCGGCTGCAGTTTATTTTAAAAATCCGATTAACGACGAGCAAGGCGCCACATGGTGCTTCGGATGTAAACTAAAAGCGAGCAACGCCAGTCTGTCTGTGTCTGCCTGTCAGTCGCTCTCTGTGTGTGTGCCTGCCTCGACCGTCATTTTGCTTTCACCGAAATCAAGTAAGTTTTCATTGTTTTTCTTTATCAATTTAGTGTTATCTACTTGAATTAGGATAGATTAAGTCCATTATGCCAATGTACGTTAGTTATTAGACAGTTATTAGACGATTTTAATAATCAATTTATTTATAATATATTTTGCTTGCTGTGAGTGAAAAGTGCAATTTAAATGTTGCTCTTTCGGTCATTTTTTGGAACTTTTAAGTCGCAAAACTTGTTACCAAGTTGTGACGAGTGCTGTAGTGATCTAGTAATATAGAATTCATTAAAGTTTAACTTGAATTCATCTGATAAACTTGTGCCCACACCCTGTGCACTACATTGCCATTGAGTGTATGCGACGTCATCACAAAGTAGATCAGATTTCTCAATTGCGTTTAATCATGTAAAACTCAACTTTTAAAGATTTATATTGCACAATTTGTTGTTTTTAATGTCACTCGACATGAAACTAGGACAATTGACCCATAATAAGGGATTTTTGAATCAACAGGTTCTAGAGTTAAGTTCCTGGAAGGTTGCTTTACCTCCTCTCCTACGCCATTTGCTTATGGGTTTGTCTGAGTTTGTTAATTTTTAGTTTAAACATTTGTGAAAATTATTAATTTTGATAGCCTTTCAGTGTATTAGACTGCATATTTGTTAATAAGCTATTCTAACCGGCACTTAGGCACGGCATTTTTTACAATTGACAGATTGCAACTAGTATGAAATGCTACCTAAATGTTTAATTTACCTTGTTCGTTAGTTGTTTCCTTGTGCTTTGTCTTGACCAATTAGTAGACTCACACTAAGTGTCTGTTTGTTTGTACTTCAGCACCAACACTAAGTCGAGATGTTTCGAGAGTTTTTTGAGTCACTTGTCTCGTTTCTGCGTCGGGGCCGTCAACCGGGACCCCAACAACACGTGCGTGATGTGGAACAAGGCACTATGGCTACTGAAGACACTTTTCGAAGTGTCGACCAGAACATAAGCCAACAGGAGCAGCAGCAGCAGCCACCGCAGCCGATGCTGATTCAGCAGCAGCATGTTCATATTGGCAAGCCGATCAACATGGTCACTGGTGCATCAGCTGCTGTCATCCAGGCCATCTGTACCAACACTGCTGACGAGGATCATTACAGCCTCAATTCGTTCAACAAGAAGTACCGAATGGTTCACATTCTCGGCTCTGGTGGCTATGGCTTTGTTTGGAGTGGATATCAACTCAACAATCGAGTTGAAGTGGCCATCAAGGTGGTCAGAGATATCAAAGCAGTTGACGACGACAACCATCTAATTGTTCCAAAGGAGGTTCAATTGATGCAGGCTGTAGCCAACGTTCCTGGTGTGATTCGTCTTCTCGATTGGTACCTCGTCGAAGGCAACTTGTACATCGTGATGGAGCAGCCCGAGAGAGCCATTGACATGTATGACTATCTCAGAGATTGGATCGTTCTGTCCGAGGAGAAAGCTCGTGATATGTTCCGACAAGTGGTCCAGTCAATCGTTGGTTGTTACAAGCTTGGTATAGTTCATTGTGATGTTAAGGACCAAAATTTGTTGGTTGCTCGCAATTCGAATGAAACCACACTCATTGATTTTGGCTCTGGTTATTTTGTGCATGAACTTGTTGGCCGTGTGCCCTTCAAAGGAACTCGTATCCACGCTCCTCCCGAGTTCATCGAATTCAAACGTTACTTGGCCGTTCCTGCCACTGTTTGGTCGTTGGGTACTTTGTTGTTTACCATGGTTTTTCGTCGACCACCCTTCGTGAACGACGATGAGATACTTGAGGCTAAGGTCAAGTTCCCTCGAATGATCTCTCCCGAATGTGGTAGTTTGATTCGCAAGCTTCTCACCCGTGACCCGAACAAACGCATCACTCTTGAAGCTATCTTACAAGAGGATTGGTTCAAAGCCGACAACTCTACTGGTAAGCGTCCGCTTGTTGTTGGCCATTGCCCGGTAAACCCAGCCTAGCCAGGTTTGAGTTCTATTACCTGGTCTAGTACAAATTTCAATGGATACTTGGTTAGCTACTACTATTTGACTGACATTATATAATCAGTAGGAGTTTACATTTTGTGCAATTACAAATCTTACCAATCCGACTGAATTTACAATTTTGTTAATTTTATTTTATATTTATTTTCTGATTTATTATTTATTTTGATTTTATACATAATTTTATCAAATTCTATGTTAATTCAAAGTGCAATTGCGGCTAAATAAACTTTCAATGTGGCCTAAACAATGTGGGTGCTCTGCGTCGATTGAAGTGTGCAGCCGAAGGAGATTCAACTTCGAATGTGATGCAAACCGAACAGCCGGACTATGATACGTCAAAGCCCCTTAAATCGATTCTGAAGGGAAGCGAGAAGATCGATATTCAACCCTCTGCTAAACTGTCCCAGGCCGTTAAACCGAATGATGGCAAAGATGAATGTAGTCGTGTATCGAATGTTGCCAATCGTTTCAAGCTTTCTCACTTTTACGCAACTTCTAACTGCCAATGCTTCTGTTTCGCTGGACACTCAGTTGAAAGATCTCTATTCGAATTTCCGGATGTGTAAGTCAACTCTCAACAAAGCTCAAATTCCAGAATTGAGTCAAACTACGAAAGGTGCTGCCGCTCAGCCAAATCCATTGAACTATGATGACAATGCCAACCAAATGTCTGACAAAATCGATACAATCAAGATCATCTTCTGCTTCTTTGATTTCCAAATGGAAGACACTCGTGAGGACTTTGAATGGCTAGAGTCGCAGTTGGCTGTGAATGGACAGCGATCAATGGAAGTGAACTACGCAATGATCAGAATCCCGGTGGAAGGCATGACCGATGCCAAGCACGTGCAGCACTGGTTTGCCACTCTGTTGGTTCTCAAAATGACTAGACGAATCTCTGATCTTGTGTTCGCCAGTGCTTAACAGCGACTGTTCGCATTCATGATTGCAGAATCTCGAAGTGTCTCTCTGGCCGTCATGGATCACTTTCTGGCACAGAACTTGTACGAGGCATTCTACTTTGTGGTGACCAAACTAGTGAACTTGGCACAGAAGTGGAAGGCCGAGTACATGCAGGTACGTCGTCCCAATTGCAAGGGCATTCCACTTGAATGCATTCGATGTGGGACAGCAGCTGGACTTAGTAGGTGCAACTCACCACCGAGATCTTTTTTACGTATGCCTAAGAATCCTCGAGCTTCGGACAACAGTGTGAGGTATGCGACCATCGTATTGACCCATCAATTTCGTAATAACATTTCAATTTCAGCTTCAGCACCTTGTTCTTATTCACCATCTTTGTGCCTAAGTTCTGGTAGGGCATGTTGCTCCTGTCAAATGACATTGTCTCATTGGCGTAGCTAAACTCGAACGAACCATCCCAAAGCAAGTTGAACGATCAGTTCGATCCCTCGGCGAGGGCAGTGACCAAGTTGGCCACATTTCTGCTGCAGTCGCCAGTCTACGCAGACTCGAATGAGGCCATTCTCGAGATTGCTCAACTCTTTTACCGACTGGTGATCTACAAGGAAGACGGTAAGTTGGTGTTGACCTCGCTAAGGTGCAGCAGATGGTGGTGATTGTGCCATCCGCGGTAAAGACTGCTCACTTCTTGTCACATCTTTTCTATCTTGGCTATGCTTTGAGTTAGCATCTTTTGTTTGACAATGGCGCAAAGAACCAACTTAACCGATTCAAACGGGTCGATTCGAAGATGATAGACTCTTGGGAGCAAGTTTTCTTCGATCTCGAACCTTTTCATCTTGCATTCTTGGTTTTTGTCTGTCTTTTGCTAGAATCACTTTCAAAATGAAAGAATCTTCATTCAATGAGCATTTCTACGACCGATCTCTTAGTAGCTTACCTTTGCCATGCGGCTAACAAATTGATTCGCCAGCATATCTCTACATGGCTGATGATAATCAGCCCCATCCTCATTCACCTGAGATTCCCGTAATACGTGTGCCACAGCACATCTGTGTGTCCTGGCGCAATATGTACTATTGTGTGGAGAAAGGTCAACTTCTCGGGGTACGAGTGTTCACTCTTGATGAGAACGAACGCAAGCCAGTGATCAAGCGGGTCATACTAAATGGCCTAAGTAGTCAGTTCTGTTCTGGTGAGTTAACCGCCATGATGGGACGGTCCGGTTCTAGCAAGTCTACACTGCTCGTGTTAATCTATGCAAGCGAGGTCCTGCAGCTGACATTAAAGTTGCTCAATGAGATCCGGCACAAAAGATCAAAGTGGCCATTTTCAATCAGCAGGCCTCGGATAAATGAAAAGCGCCGAACTACGTTGTGTTGAAAACACGCTTTTTAGCGTTGCATTTTTGCATTACAGTAAAGTTCCGTTAATTCGAAGTTGGAGGGATACCAATCGTAAATTTTAGTTCGAATTACGAATTAGAGGAACTATTGTTTTTTGCAGTTATTTTTAATATGGTTATACTATAAACTTTAAAAAATGTCTCAAAATGAATCCAGCAACAAATTATAACTAATATCTACTAAAAAATATTAAAAAACAATCCTAATTGAAGTTTGTTAGCTACTAGATTTAACTATGAGATAGTTCAGAAGTTTGGCCAAACCGCCAACTGGTTATAAACTTCCTCTTACTGGCTGTCGACTACCGAAAAGTAGTCATCATGCATAGCGAAAATTTTGTATCCGGTCTATAAGCTCAGATAGGACTCATAAAAGTTTGAGTTCCCTCGCTAGACAATCGGTCTTTGAGTTCAATTTGTAAATATCATGTCTGAATGTATGAACCGTGATTCCGAATTTTTTTTTTTGATTTTATCTAATTCAGTTAAGATTTTAAATTGAGTTTGTCTCCCATAATAGTTTTTCAAATCCAATGAATCCAAAATCCAAGATTTGAATAAGATTAAACAATTCAACTTAGGGCTAACAATTGAGGGATTTGGTTGCGTGAATCCGATTTGTAAATAATCTTGCTAATATTATGGGCCATCTTGATCTTGTTTTCTACATCATCCCTACATAGCTTAAAACAAATTTGGTTACATATATTTTATATACGATCCTCAATTCTTTACCAAAAAAAGACAAAAATGATGTTTGCAAATTGTAAAATTTGATTGACTAAATTCAATATATTAATTAGATTTTCCTTCGAATTAGGCCAAAATTTCGCTTCGAATTTCGATTTAAAGGAACTTTTTCGAATTTACGAAACCATTTGTACAGTGGAATTACAGTAAAGTTCCGTTAATTCGAACATCCTCTAATTCGAATGCCTCCTTTAATTCGTAATTGGAAGCTAAAATTGGCTTAGTGCGTCTAATTCGATACCTTCCACTGTACAAATGGTTCCGTAAATTCGAAAAAGTTCCTTTAAATCGAAATTCGAAGCGAAATTTTGGCCTAATTCGAAGGAAAATCTAATTAATATATTGAATTTAGTCAATCAAATTTTACAATTTGCAAACATTATCATTTTCTTATGAAAACAAGTGAAATTGGCTGTATAATGAAGCCTGTATCTCCCAATTAACTTTTTAGCAATGGCAACAATTGTTTTTAAATGGGTATAGAGAATTTTCCTGATCATGCATGTTAAGTTATATAAGTTATGCAATTGATTGAATGATGTTATGAAATCATTTTTGTCTTTTTTGGTAAAGAATTGAGGATTGTATATAAAATATGTAACCAAATTTGTTTTAAGCTATGTAGGGATGATGTAGGAAACAAGATCAAGATGGCCCATAATATTAGCAAGATTATTTACAAATCGGATTCACGCAACCAAATCCCTCAATTGTTAGCGCTAAGTTGAATTGTTTAATCTTATTTAAATCTTGGATTTTGGATTCATTGGATTTGGAAAACTATTATGGGAGACAAACTCAATTTAAAATCTTAACTGAATTGGATAAAATCAAAAAAGAAATTCGGAATCACGGTTCATACATCCAGACATGATATTTACAAATTGAACTCAAAGACCGATTGTCTAGCGAGGGAACTCAAACTTTTATGAGTCCTATCTGAGCCCATACACCGGATACAAAACTTTCGCTATGCATGATGACTACTTTTCGGTAGTCGACAGCCAGTAAGAGGAAGTTTATAACCAGTTGGCGGTTTGGCCAAACTTCTGAACTATCTCATAGTTAAATCTAGTAGTTAACAAACTTCAATTAGGATTGTTTTTTAATATTTTTTAGTAGATATTAGTTATAATTTGTTGCTAGATTCATTTTGAAACATTTTTAAAGTTTATAGTATAACCATATTAAAAATAACTGCAAAAAAAATAGTTCCTCTAATTCGTAATTCGAACTAAAATTTACGATTGGTATCCCTGCAACTTCGAATTAACGGAACTTTACTGTAATGCAAAAATGCAACGCTAAAAAGCGTGTTTTCAACACAACGTAGTTCGGCGCTTTTCATTTATCCGAGGCCTGCTGATTGAAAATGGCCACTTTGATCTTTTGTGCCGGATCTCATTGAGCAACTTTAATGTCAGCTGCAGGACCTCGCTTGCATAGATTAACACGAGCAGTGTAGACTTGCTAGAACCGGACCGTCCCATCATGGCGGTTAACTCACCAGAACAGAACTGACTACTTAGGCCATTTAGTATGACCCGCTTGATCACTGGCTTGCGTTCGTTCTCATCAAGAGTGAACACTCGTACCCCGAGAAGTTGACCTTTCTCCACACAATAGTACATATTGCGCCAGGACACACAGATGTGCTGTGGCACACGTATTACGGGAATCTCAGGTGAATGAGGATGGGGCTGATTA
Organism: Rhizoglyphus robini; assembly: GCA_023373905.1. Lineage (NCBI taxonomy): Eukaryota > Metazoa > Arthropoda > Arachnida > Sarcoptiformes > Acaridae > Rhizoglyphus > Rhizoglyphus robini. Next base: position 32,728 of record JAKIJQ010000226.1, on the reverse strand, counting down.
TCATCAGCCATGTAGAGATATGCTGGCGAATCGGTTTGTTAGCCGCATGGCAAAGGTAAGCTACTAAGAGATCGGTCGTAGAAATGCTCATTGAATGAAGATTCTTTCATTTTGAAAGTGATTCTAGCAAAAGACAGACAAAAACCAAGAATGCAAGATGAAAAGGTTCGAGATCGAAGAAAACTTGCTCCCAAGAGTCTATCATCTTCGAATCGACCCGTTTGAATCGGTTAAGTTGGTTCTTTGCGCCATTGTCAAACAAAAGATGCTAACTCAAAGCATAGCCAAGATAGAAAAGATGTGACAAGAAGTGAGCAGTCTTTACCGCGGATGGCACAATCACCACCATCTGCTGCACCTTAGCGAGGTCAACACCAACTTACCGTCTTCCTTGTAGATCACCAGTCGGTAAAAGAGTTGAGCAATCTCGAGAATGGCCTCATTCGTGTCTGCGTAGACTGGCGACTGCAGCAGAAATGTGGCCAACTTGGTCACTGCCCTCGCCGAGGGATCGAACTGATCGTTCAACTTGCTTTGGGATGGTTCGTTCGAGTTTAGCTTCGCCAATGAGACAATGTCATTTGACAGGAGCAACATGCCCTACCAGAACTTAGGCACAAAGATGGTGAATAAGAACAAGGTGCTGAAGCTGAAATTGAAATGTTATTACGAAATTGATGGGTCAATACGATGGTCGCATACCTCACACTGTTGTCCGAAGCTCGAGGATTCTTAGGCATACGTAAAAAGATCTCGGTGGTGAGTTGCACCTACTAAGTCCAGCTGCTGTCCCACATCGAATGCATTCAAGTGGAATGCCCTTGCAATTGGGACGACGTACCTGCATGTACTCGGCCTTCCACTTCTGTGCCAAGTTCACTAGTTTGGTCACCACAAAGTAGAATGCCTCGTACAAGTTCTGTGCCAGAAAGTGATCCATGACGGCCAGAGAGACACTTCGAGATTCTGCAATCATGAATGCGAACAGTCGCTGTTAAGCACTGGCGAACACAAGATCAGAGATTCGTTTAGTCATTTTGAGAACCAACAGAGTGGCAAACCAGTGCTGCACGTGCTTGGCATCGGTCATGCCTTCCACCGGGATTCTGATCATTGCGTAGTTCACTTCCATTGATCGCTGTCCATTCACAGCCAACTGCGACTCTAGCCATTCAAAGTCCTCACGAGTGTCTTCCATTTGGAAATCAAAGAAGCAGAAGATGATCTTGATTGTATCGATTTTGTCAGACATTTGGTTGGCATTGTCATCATAGTTCAATGGATTTGGCTGAGCGGCAGCACCTTTCGTAGTTTGACTCAATTCTGGAATTTGAGCTTTGTTGAGAGTTGACTTACACATCCGGAAATTCGAATAGAGATCCTTCAACTGAGTGTCCAGCGAAACAGAAGCATTGGCAGTTAGAAGTTGCGTAAAAGTGAGAAAGCTTGAAACGATTGGCAACATTCGATACACGACTACATTCATCTTTGCCATCATTCGGTTTAACGGCCTGGGACAGTTTAGCAGAGGGTTGAATATCGATCTTCTCGCTTCCCTTCAGAATCGATTTAAGGGGCTTTGACGTATCATAGTCCGGCTGTTCGGTTTGCATCACATTCGAAGTTGAATCTCCTTCGGCTGCACACTTCAATCGACGCAGAGCACACACATTGTTTAGGCCACATTGAAAGTTTATTTAGCCGCAATTGCACTTTGAATTAACATAGAATTTGATAAAATTATGTATAAAATCAAAATAAATAATAAATCAGAAAATAAATATAAAATAAAATTAACAAAATTGTAAATTCAGTCGGATTGGTAAGATTTGTAATTGCACAAAATGTAAACTCCTACTGATTATATAATGTCAGTCAAATAGTAGTAGCTAACCAAGTATCCATTGAAATTTGTACTAGACCAGGTAATAGAACTCAAACCTGGCTAGGCTGGGTTTACCGGGCAATGGCCAACAACAAACGGACGCTTACCAGTAGAGTTGTCGGCTTTGAACCAATCCTCTTGTAAGATAGCTTCAAGAGTGATGCGTTTGTTCGGGTCACGGGTGAGAAGCTTGCGAATCAAACTACCACATTCGGGAGAGATCATTCGAGGGAACTTGACCTTAGCCTCAAGTATCTCATCGTCGTTCACGAAGGGTGGTCGACGAAAAAACCATGGTAAACAACAAAGTACCCAACGACCAAACAGTGGCAGGAACGGCCAAGTAACGTTTGAATTCGATGAACTCGGGAGGAGCGTGGATACGAGTTCCTTTGAAGGGCACACGGCCAACAAGTTCATGCACAAAATAACCAGAGCCAAAATCAATGAGTGTGGTTTCATTCGAATTGCGAGCAACCAACAAATTTTTGGTCCTTAACATCACAATGAACTATACCAAGCTTGTAACAACCAACGACTGACTGGACCACTTGTCGGAACATATCACGAGCTTTGTCCTCGGACAGAACGATCCAATCTCTGAGATAGTCATACATGTCGATGGCCCTCTCGGGCTGCTCCATCACGATGTACAAGTTGCCTTCGACGAGGTACCAATCGAGAAGACGAATCACACCAGGAACGTTGGCTACAGCCTGCATCAATTGAACCTCCTTTGGAACAATTAGATGGTTGTCGTCGTCAACTGCTTTGATATCTCTGACCACCTTGATGGCCACTTCAACTCGATTGTTGAGTTGATATCCACTCCAAACAAAGCCATAGCCACCAGAGCCGAGAATGTGAACCATTCGGTACTTCTTGTTGAACGAATTGAGGCTGTAATGATTCTCGTCAGCAGTGTTGGTATTAATGGCCTGGATGACAGCAGCTGATGCACCAGTGACCATGTTGATCGGCTTGCCAATATGAACATGCTGCTGCTGAATCAGCATCGGCTGCGGTGGCTGCTGCTGCTGCTCCTGTTGGTTTATGTTCTGGTCGACACTTCGAAAAGTGTCTTCAGTAGCCATAGTGCCTTGTTCCACATCACGCTCTAGTTGTTGGGGTCCCGGTTGACGGCGCCGACGCAGAAACAAGACAAGTGACCCAAAAAACTCTCGAAACATCTCGGCTTAGTGTTGGTGCTGAAGTACAAACAAACAGACACTTAGCGTAAGTCTACTAATTGGTCAAGACAAAGCACAAGGAAACAACTAACGAACAAGGTAAATTGAACATTTAGGTAGCTATTTCATACTAGTTGCAATCTGTCAATTGTAAAAAATGCCGTGCCTAAGTGCCGGTTAGAATAGCAAATATGCAGTCAAATACACTGAAAGGATATCAAAATTAATAATTTCCACAAATGTCTAAACTAAAAATTAACAAACTCAGACAAACCCATAAGAAAATGGCGTAGGAGGGGAGGTAAAGCAACCTTCCAGGAACTTAACTCTGGAACCTGTTGATTCAAAAATCCCTTATTATGGGTCAATTGTCCTAGTATCATGTCGAGTGACATTAAAAACAACAAATTGTGCAATATAAATCTTTAAAAGTTGAGTTTTACATGATTAAACACAATTGAGAAATTTGATCTACTTTGTGATGACGTCGCATACACTCAATGGCAATGTAGTGCACAGGGTGTGTGCACAAGTTTATCAGATGAATTCAAGTTAAACTCTAATGAATTCTATATAACTAGATCACTACAGCACTCGTCACAACGTGGCAACAAGTTTTGCTACTTAAAAGTTCCAAAAAATGACCGAAAAAGCAACATTTAAATTGCACTTTTCACTCACAGCAAGCAAAATATATTATGAATAAATTGATTATTAAAATCGTCTAATAACTGTCTAATAACGAACGTACATTGGTATAATGGACTTAATCTATCCTAATTCAAGTAGATAACACTAAATTGATAAAGAAAAACAATGAAAACTTACTTGATTTTGGTGAAAGCAAAATGACGGGCGAGGCAGGCACACACACAGAGAGCGACTGACAGGCAGACACAGACAGACTGGCGTTGCTCGCTTTTAGTTTAAATCCGAAGCACCATATGGCGCCTTGCTCGCCGTTAATCGGATTTTTAAAATAAACTGCAGCCGGCAAAGCATAGAGCCGATATATTTGACTAGATTTGAATTAAATTAATCACGCTGGACCGTGAACCTGCTCGGCGAGCCGGAAGTATTTCTGGGATCGATAACACTGTGTGCAGTGAGGTCGTTGCGGCGTTGTCGAGTGGTGATTGAACTCATCAGCGGTTCAATTACGAGGAATAAACTGAATAGCTAATTGATCAATTAAACAGAAATGTCAGTTGATTGACCCATCGAGATCAGACAGGCAAATGTCACCAACGAAGAGGTTAACAACACTAACAACATCTAACAATATATCATGCGGCACACAACGACTGCACAATTGGCTTCCGTGTTCTTACTTTGCATCAGTGCATTGTGGTGCAATTGCGAGCATCGATGTTTATCGCATAACTGGCTAAATATTATATGCGACCACTTGACACTGACAATGGCAATTGATAGAGAAAAATGAGTTTACAAGTTGCACTGGTGAGCCTATATGAATAAAATCATAATTAATATGCTATCGGGGAGTTATAGCAACAAAAATATTACTTTATTATATCTATTTAGAGGCGTAAACAGTGTTTAGTGAAGCAGAACATAAAGCGTTACTTTGTTATTTGTGGATAGTTAGTGATTGGTATGTTTATGCTATTTAAAAGTTGTTATATTGTTGCAAAAGTAATTCAACTTACCTTTTTGCTGTTGTTATTGTTGTGGCTGTTGTTGTTTTGCATTGCGGTTCTAGATCTGCTCGGTGGCTGAGTTTTCATTCCCATGATGATGTGACTGTTGGCCAAATGCTTCACCGCGACTTTCACGCTGAGCTCTATGTGAACCGTTCGCAAGGCGGCACATACAAATATGAGCCCATAGTACTTGGTTGGCTGAGTTTTCTTTCTTCCACCCATTCTGGCCTTTGGGGCATCGTAGTTTGGTCCGAAGATATCGACCCCCACGACCCGAAACGCGCGGCCAGCTTGAACTTGACCCTCCGGGATAGGACTGACAGGCGGACTGCAGGCCGGACCGTTGCAGCGACGACAGAGGAGACATTCGTTAATGATGCTGCAACAATGGTTGAGCCCGACACGAAACGCACGCACCGGTTAAAATATCGGAAAGTCGTTGTGGCACCCGCATACCGGAGCCTAGGGCCGTGAAGCAGACAAACATAGTTACGAACGAGAGGATGATCCACTACGACCAGCGGGTTCTTCATTCCATAGTCCAGGTTGGAGCTGTCGCCGCTTCTCACGTAACAATCTGTACTCATCCACAAACAAATTCATTTTGCTTAGCTCGGGGTACTCTTTGGACACGACTAGTTTCTGTTGTTTCCCGGTTTTTATCACCTGAGCCAATGTTTCGGTATGAACCAACTGCCAAATCTTCACAACTGCCAGTTGATTCAGACTTATGGAACGCATTTTGCCTGCGTTTACTCGCACCATGACATCGAACCGATAATCGGCTCCTAGACATAAGTAAGATCCCGTTCTGTGCTTCAATGGGATTGGCGTACACACACAGGCCGTAGGCCGAAGCTTAGCCTTCCGCATACACCCATACCTCGTACTCCCCCAGTAACACGATCACGGTAACTTGAACTGGACGATGCCACCCAATTGCTTCAACAATTTCTGGGCCTCTCCCGCCAAAGCCTCCTCCAACGGCTCGTCCCAATGTTTCGATTGCTCAACCACTCGCCTCATGAACAGCTTGATTTTGGTGAAGAAAGCGCCGAGTACTACCATTAGATCGAATACGGCTCCAAACAGGGAAGCAAGCTTGCGCCTAGTAATGACATAGTATTGGGTTGCATGTTCGGGGAACTCGATGACGTCGGATTCAAGGTTCCACGTGACTCCAAGCGCCTTGTGTTTCGAGGTTTGATCGAAGGACACTCGAAGATCCGATGGGAACTCCTTTTGAAGCCACTTGGGAGCTGCCCACTTATGAAGTTCAAACGAACCCAACGCCAATGTTTCTCTCACGGACATGACCAATTCGCCCAAATCCTTGATGCAGGTGGCGCACATAGCCGCATCATCCATATAAAGCGACCGGAGAAACTCTTGAGTCTGGCCATCACCGAAATTCGAGGACAGCCGATGGAGGGTGGCATACAGCATGTACGGACTGGCGGTGGCCCCAAACAGGACCGAGGTCAACTGGTACGCAATCAACCGGTCACCATCATACCACAGATAACGCAAGTACTGCCGGTGGTCCACATGCACCCGTATCTGCAGGAATGCCTACTTGAGGTCCATGAAAATCACGTACCGGTGCAACCGCCATCGGACCAGTAGGTCGAGCAACTGTGTTTGCTGCCAAGAGCTTTTAAATATGCATTAGTTCATGGATTTCAACTTGCGCACCTTGGAGCTCGCGTTGAAGAAGGGGCCAATCTCAGTCGAAAAATATCGCGGTCCTTTGGGGAACAATTCTTCATGAGATCCCGCTCGATTCTTAGTATGATACATGGCCAACGACACGATCGATCAGACACTTACAACACAGACAAATGAAAATAAAGAAGAGTGAGAATACGAGACACTATCGAGCAATAGTCAAAGGAGAGCAATAACGAGGGAGAGAAACACAAGCGAAAACAAGCACTGCTGTGACCAAGTCACCGCTCCGTAATGTAAGCAGCGTAACTGATGACCAAGCCATCATCGACAACGACAATAACCTCTGGCGCTTTGTGTCTGGCTTCGTCAGGCCACAGCATGACATACGCCTCATCTCTGGTCGGCGACCGAGATAGAGACAATCCAATAGTTGCAGACATAACCGAATGGTCACGAATGATCTGCGATACAAATCTTGGTAACCGAGTCCGGTCAACTGGTGCTAGTGCACCACAACTAGTCAAACTGTGAATACCGAAGAACTCCAATAATTGAATGCATTTACAAGGAGATGGTTGCAGTCGCACACGCGAACATAACACATATTGATCATTTTTTTGCATCTCGAACGGACATGTCAATCTTTTATTCAGGGATAAAATATGTACATGTGTGTTTGTGTATGCAGACCGCTCGGGCATGTTGTGCACACTCCACTTTTGTCATGCACGTTATTAAGTTTCTCTCAGCAAATGAAACATTTTGATACTATTGGACAATGAATGCACATTTGTGTTAATGCATTATCCTATATCCTTCTTATTTTCTCGTTTTCTTAATTATTAAGACGCCTTCGATCCGCCTTGATCAGGCGTGGGACACTCTAAAGACGTTTGTTTTCACACTCCCAACTGTTGTTTGTGCGCTCAGCTAAAACAGGCAAATAAAGTGTAATTTATGTGCATCATTACTGAATGGTGCCTTTATCTTTATCTTCTTATGCGTCCCTTCTTAGTTCATCCACTTACCAGTCAAAATCAGAATGGTCATATTTTATTATTTAGTATTAATTGCGAAAATTAACTTGTCAAGACGCGCAAATCAAGAGTATAAAGTGAACAGTACATGGAGAGACACACTTTCATTGTGTTAAACAGGCAAATATGCACGTGGACTCACATTCGAACGATAACTTTGGGTGTGTGTGCATGTGTCGTGGTGCCCGTTCAATAATCACTCCCTGGCCGAGAGAGAGAGAGAGAGAGAGAGAGAGAGAGAGAGAGAGAGAGGAGAGAGAAATAGAGTAAATCGAGTACATGTACATACTTACAATTGATGTCTGTGTGTGTGCGGTGGCGCCCGTGCTAAACGCGCTCAGTGGGCGCTCACAGGGAGCCAGCCTGATCAAATGCGCATACTCAATCAATTAGGCAAAGTTGGCTTATGGTTGGTGTGCGTTGAGTAGTCACTCGTTCGTTTGGCGTGTAGTGAGTAGGTTGTGTTCTGTCGTGTGTGTCACCTTTGAATCCGAATTTCGACATTTTGTGAATTTGGTGTCTGCAAGGTTTGTGGATCGACCTCACGTTTTGCTCTACTGATCGACTGTTCTCGTTTGAGGTGAGTAGCATGCTATTTGTCATATTTAGCACATTTTACAAACAAGTTGCTTTTCATTGAAGCCAATGATGTCTTTTAGCTTTAGTGTAGTGAACTAGATGATTTTATGACTGTTTTTCTCACAATTTTTTACCTTGTGGTCACATATACACACACTAAACATTAATGATCTATTCTATCTAGCGCATTCCATTCAAAATGGCAGGAAAAAGCAAGAAAACTGGGTTTTTCAAGTCGGCCTTTCGTTTCAGCTTTAAATCGAAGGCTGCGAAGAAGCAGGAATTAGTCGAGAAGTCTTCTGAGATGATCGATGCCGTTCTCAATGTCTTCGAGGAGTCTCAAGAAGATCGTCATGGTCTTCCAAATGCTCCACTGGCTCAAGATGACGACAGCATTGGCAACCAGCCTGGCACTTCCAATGAGGCAATGGACATGTCAAAGTGGGTTGAGGGCCTTGGTGGAATGCAGGCCTTCTCGATTGCTGCTGACTTCTCTGTCTCTCCACCGGGAAGCGGTACTGCTGATTACAAGCTCTCGGTGACTCTTGAGGAAGTACTCACTGGAAAAACCAAGTATTTCGACTTGTCCCGCAAAGTCTATGGTGAAGCTGGTTTGGTGCCGAACTACACCACCGAGGTGACCCATTACGATTTGGTTATCCCGAAAGGTATCGAGTACGGGAGCATCTTCACTCTCCGTAATGCTGGCGACCGCGCATATGGTCAACTTGTTGGTGCCAATGTTGGCTTGGAGATTGCTCCAATTGAGCATGACATCTTCAAACGTGGAGCCAACAACGTCGACCTTGTGACTACTATTCCAATCAACTTGGCCGACGCTGTATCGTACAACGCTGTAGTGATCATTCCAACTTTGGATGGGAGTGCTATTCCCAAGATCTTCGAGCAGATGATCACCGACGATTTCGAGCTGCGCTTGCCAGGCCAAGGTTTGCCGTACTTCTACGAGCCCAACAAGCGAGGCGATATGTTGGTTCGCTTCAAGGTTGTCTACCCGGAGAAGATGACCGAAGAGGACAAACTGGCATTGGCCGAGTCTTTGGAGCGTTAGACGATTGGCAATTTGACTGTTCAGGTGCACAGATCACTTGCACCTTTGAGCACATCAGCACACATATATTCCACTATGCTAAATCGTATACACATAATGTTTAGATGAACACAACGATACACACAGCTAGGGACCACACAACACAATCACAAAACTATGTATTGATGTTGATTATTAAATTAAAATTGTTGTGACGAATAAAACACTGTGCGTTAGACTTGGATGGTGAAGCACGCCGTGATCAGTTGAGCCGGCGGTCGAGGGACGACTGTCTGACTGTTTGTCTGACTGCAACAGTAAGGAATAGTTTCACTAATGCATTGGGAGGTTTGGCAGAATGGCAATGCAGTGGATCAGTAGACATTGCCGTAGCCCCCACCATCTCTACAGCCTATCCAGCCACCAGCATCCCCTAAACAATCTTGACTTTGTCCGCCCCGGAAGGCTTTAGCCCCAAAGTCAAACCACACTGTAAGTGCAATAACTTGAGACATCTATACGACGGGATGTTAAAGTAGTGAGCCAAAAGCCAAACTGACCCCACCACCGCTATCGTTTCTTCTGCCACCACCACCTCTAGGACCATCACATTGCGGCAGCCGCAACGTTTTAGTTTTTGTCCTAAATTTACTCTCAAAGCTAATAGAAGAGAAAACACACATTGGCCAAGTCAAAAGTAGAAGAAGAAGAAGAGCAAAGACATGTGTCGCTACTTGACCCCTTGGTCATCGTGTCTCATTCATTTTGCCATTTGGTCTGTTCTTAATGTTGTCCAGATGTGTGACATTCTTCTGAAACCGTTTGAGAGTGTAATGGTGAGTTGTATTCGAGTTGTCTCTTGCCCGAGACGACTGGCACGCTGGCCAGTGCTTGTCTTTCTTTGCGTTTTCAAGGTCAATGAACTATGCCTCAACATGTCATATAATGCTTATTGACTCATATGGAACACAAATGAACATAAAATCATATTTAATATGCAGTCAGCAGCACTATCTGCAAACACAATTAGGATTGTTCGCTTTTATCGGAAGGAGGCGCACTGTGTGCACTGTTGCGTATCCTACTTTTATCATGCACTCTAACGTTGAGTGTGTGTTTGTGTCTATATGCCACTCTCAAAGTTATTAAATATGAATTCATATTTATAGTGATACAAAGTAAATGTACAGACAGAGCAAAGCCACAAACCACACCAGCCACAGTCAGTGCACATCAAATGACGCACACACACGAACACACATTAATGCACGTTAAAAATTCGATCATTGAGCTGTTTGTTTCGTTGTCCTGTTCCAGAGAGTCAAATGTTTTGTCTGTGCTTGTGTGCATCGAGACATCTTTGCACTCTGCGTTGCTCTGTCCTCGACCGACACATGTGTTGCAGAAAAAGGACGGGGACACGTTAAACAGAAATTGAATTAGAACTTGCAACAGATCGGATAGTGGCCGCAAAGTGTGTCCATTAATGTGGTCGAACTGTTTGGTATGTGTCAAAAACGAAGCAAACAGATGAAAGAAGAAAAAGTGAAAATACGGCATAGAGTGACGACATTTATCCGGAAGATATTTGTCACTGTCTGTGAACAGCCATTCCGCAATAGCACCACAATTGTAGTAACGAAACAACACATAACTGTCCTATGTGCAATGTGGTTTTTGTTATTTGTTTCTGTTTTACCCTCGGTCTGTGTGCCATCAGTGCAATTAGTTAGCCATTGCTAATCGGAATACTACAAACAAGACCGATTACCGATTGTCAAAGAATATTAAACCATATCAATTAAACACAGTTGAAAGTATGTTGACATTTGTTTAGACAACTGAAGACAAATGCCACAAAAATATAACTTTTGAGCAAATAAATATAACCAAGACTATGAGTGCTATTAAGGCTGCCCTCTCAGCCTCTCCACTTTCAGTTAAACCAGCCACTTTTTGGTCAACTCTCCAGTTGACACTCAAGTTTTGTTAACAAGTGAAGAAAATGTAAAGTGCGCAAGTAATGAATTGATCAAAAGTTTCTCTTGAAATGAGCTGGCAAATCTGATTTATTAGTAATACCATTCAAAACAGTTCTTTACTATCTTATCTTAATTGTATTTTCTCGTAGTTGACCTATGCTATTTGATGATAATTCAAATCAATCCGATTTTAAATACATGCGCGATTTGAAAATGATGTGCAGCTTTACGAAAGTTTGGCTAAAAGTGGAGAGTTGACCAAAAACTGGCCAGTTTTTACAAAAATGGAGAGGCTGAGAGGGCAGCCTAAGAGACGTTTGTTTTTATTTCTTTACAGCCATATTGAGATTCAATGACCAAGCAATCATTTAGCATATTAAGTTAATACAATTAAATTAATTTCATTATTAATGGATTATACAAATTAAAATATATTTGTTTTGTGTTTGTGTGTGTGTGCTAGTTCGTGCAATGTATTCGATCCATCGCTTTATTTGTTTCTCTTTCGATCTCTTTCCTCCCTCCGTGCCTGTCTGTGTGCCCCCAAGCTGCCACCGAGTGTGACTCACACCAGCCACCAAATGACATTGAATTTTGTGCTCCCCTCTCTCTCTCTCTCTTCTCTCTCTCTCTCTCTCTCTCTCGTGGTGCGTTCGATGTGGCGCCTGGCGTTGGCTCGCTCACTCGCTCGCTCTTCACAACACTCGCACACAACGACCACTGTTTGCTTGTGTGCTGTGTGACAGTTTGTGTTGTGTTCAGTCTTTCTGCCTCGGTGAGCACCATCACACCAAACTCACTCGCTCCTCGTCTGCCTCTCTCGCTTTCCCTGTTCAGTTGATTGCATCGCATTGCAACCAATGCAGCAAGATAAACAACCCAAAATTGACAATTCTGTACTTCCTGTTCGACTCAAGATGATTAACGAAACCATGTTTTCGATTATGGTGGTCTCGTTAGTGGTGGCATTGACCATGATGGGCAATGTAACAGAGTGCAACCAGCGTGGTGATGGTGGTCCACTTTTTGCCACCGACTTTTCCGTGCTCTTTCCGTCGTCGGCTAATGTGACCGTCATATCGACTTCGACTCTCACCACCACAAGCCCGCGTGTAATTTTGAAGCCAAATGCTGTCACCATCGTCGATGTGCCTCAAACGCCGATCGTAAATGCCACCGCCGCCTCTCCTCTTATCAGTGCCACCGTAGGTGACACGGTCATGCCGATGTTTGTTGATAATTCTAATGACGCGCAAGGCAATGGAATCTCGTCTGGGATCAATGTAGAAATGGTCGGGGACAACAATGAGCCTGCAGTAGTGATCGGATTGCCTTCTACTACACCCAATATCTCCCAAAAGTCACCTCATTCCTACGCCATTTGTAACAAACAAATTCGATCCGCTTTCGATGACTGTGGTGGTTGGTATGTGTTTGATCTGTTGTTGAACTCGCACCAGTGTTGCCAACTGTGGACAACTCATCAATGTCTGATGGACAACGCTCTGTCCATGTGCACATTGGATGAGATTGAACATTGGAACAATCACTCGCACCGGGTGATTGAACTTGCCAACGATTGTGTGCTTTTCAAGCCTGACTCTGAGTATGGCTGTTTCTCCTGGTCATACACACTTTCTGTGTTCTTTCTCTTAGCACTGTTCGTCATCATTCTGTGCTTGATATTGTTTTGCTTAGTGTACTGTTTGATCAAGTGTTTGAGTAGCGTTTCGCATCATCATTATGCTCGGTTGCCTCAAAGTAGTGGCGGTCTGCTCGGCGACCAGATCGTTGGAGGACAACAACAAACATCGGATTTAGAGCTGACTCCTGGTATGGCTGAGTTGGACCTTCTGCTTTATCGTGAACGTGCTACTGATGCTTGGGTACATGTAGCAGCATCGGTGCCCAATGTTCCACCATTTGAAAAACCAGGAAACACTGAGGTGAATGCAGTGTTTTCTGTGAACCTTGATGATCTGAACGAGGACAAGGATTTGGATGAATTTGGACTTCAATCACTGAATCCAGAATTACCTGATGATGTGATTGAGTTGGAAATTCTGTTTCAACGTGCACGCCAAGGGAAGTCACTGCCTCGCGTTCGATTTGTGGAAGAGCCTTCTGTCATCCTTTACAAGTCACCATTGGTGGTAAAAAAACAAATGATGGAAACTGCTCTTTAGACTGTAATGATTTCTTTTTTATGTATTTTTATTATATTCACAATATAACATGTAATTCAACACATTTATTTGTATTCTATTCGCCAATGTCTTACAGACTTAATTGTAATCAATCCTTCTTTATTTTAACACAGTTGTAATGATGCTAATTTAAATTATGTTTTTACTGATAACTAGTTGAAGCAATAAACTTTTTGGCACTGATCGCATGCTCAATTAATTAATTGTACTTCACTTGGCATTGGCTGACTATTACCATAGCCATTACGGTTCATCGCGCCACACTTTCACAATCTCATTCTCATTCCCAATTATGGTTTTGTGCACCCAAGTGTAATGCAATCAGCCATACCACGAGACACACGATTAGACTCAACACACGATTCAAGGGCTTGTGGATGGTGCACACAACTGCGATTGGATTGCGAGGATTCTCCAAGACTGCACTCATTACGGACACTGTTTGTTAACAGGCAGAGCTGTCCAGTCCATTAGTCGAATCGTCAAACATGATAATGTTCGGTTTATGGATAGCTCACATTGGTAAGAACAGGCACACAATCGATCAATACTTACCTCGAAATCATTTCGAGTGCAATCGAGTTTCATTTCCTCTGACCGCCCGAACAGTTGCGAGCAATGGTGTCGACACAAACTCCCAGTCCCAACTGGCGAATCACCTTAAAAGCCAATTGATGATGAAAGTCCATCACATCGCCATCATAATGATCAGAAACTAGATTGTTCTGCAAATTGGTTTGTTATTCTTCCAGTGCCATCTCCGTATCACCGATTACAACATCAATCTGACAAGCCAGTTTGCTCTGTTCGGCCACGGAATAGTTTCTCAGCCTCGATGCTTTCTCCAAACAGTAGAATAGTTTGTGCCATAACAAACAGAGGCAACTAAAACATAAAGCGAATGACAGGAGAAGGCGAAGGGTTGTATCGATCGGTTGTTTAATGCTGAGGCAATGAGAACAGTCCGTGTGTGCTTGTGCACAGCCAAAACGAACACAAAGATAAAATAAATGCAATTTATTAAGTTAAATGAACGAGATTACATTAGCTAGCCAGCATAGCAGCATTAGTGTGGCATTGCCGAATCGAAGGTAAAGCCAAGGTGTGTGTGCAAATCGGGAGAATAGTGGAGTAGTAGGTAATCGAATCATAAAATGTAAATGCGTTTGTGTAATATGTCAAGTGCCAACCAATGTCTAATATGTGGCTAACATGAACATAAAGTAGATAAGGTGTGACATGGTGGCCTTGTTGCTGTTGTTTTGACTATATTAAATTGTAGTGTAATGTCCCATGTATAAGCAAAATGTAAAGCAAATGTTAATGAAGTTACCGAGCTTGGTGGAGCATCGCGTTGGTTCATAAATAGTCGAGATCAAGTGTAGAGTATATTGAAATCCGATTATTAAGGAGAGCTTACTGCCTCTCTGATGATTTGGCGTATCGAACACAAAGTGGACAGAGCCTGGTGAGTTAGATTGAGTTAGACTTAAGGTCATAGAACAATGAGAATGCCTTACCTGAAACTGTTCAGGACGACGAATGGCATCAAAGTAGTCGAGCATCTGATCCAACTCATTTGACTGCAACAACACAAACAGTCAGTCCCACTCATTAGACCAATTAGCTTACCTCCCAAGTTTCGACCAGCTCTCTGTTGGCTATGTACTTGGCGAACACAGCACTTGAACAGTCGAATGATGGCATCGATGGCGGCGGTGGCAGCCAAACTGTCCCACTGAATCTGGTTTGTGTTGTTGTTTGCGCCTGGAACAGTCAACGGGACTTGCATCTTGCGGCAAACTTGCTCCCAAATGTCAATCACCTTCGAGTCAAGCTGTTCGAATCGGCCTAGTTGGTTCTTTGCGCCATTGTCGAACAAAAGATGGTAACGCAATGCACCATAACCAAGGTAGAAGAGATGTGGCAAGAAGTGAGCAGTCTTGTCAGCCGATGGCACAATCACCACCAACTGCTGCGCCAAATCGAGTGCCTGGCCTGAGGTCAACACCAACTTTCCGTTCTCTTTGTAGATGGCCAGCTGGTACAAGAGTCGAGCGATCTCGGGAATGGCCTCATTCGTGTTCGAGTAGACTGGCGACTGCAGCAGGAAGCTGGCCAACTTGGTCACAGCACTCACCGAGGGATCGAACTCATCGTTCATCTCGCCTTGCGATGGTTCGTTCGAGTTTAGCTTCGCCACCGTGATAATTTCATTCGAAAGCAGCCACTTTCCGTACCAGAACTTGGCCACAAAGATAAGTGAACAAGAACAAGGTGCTGAAGCTGAAAGTGAAGTGTTAGTACCACATTGATGTGCCAATATGGTGGTCACATACCTCACACTGTTGTCCGAAGCTCGAGGATTCTTAGGCATACGTCCAAGCATCTCGGTGGTTAACTGCACCAACTCAGCCCAGCAACTGTCCCACATGCTTCGAATGCGTTCCAGCGGAGTGCCCTTGCGATTGGGACGGCGGACCTGCATGTACTCGGCCTTCCACTTCTGAGCCAAGTCCACCAGTTTGGTCACCACAAAGTAGAATGCCTCGTACAGGTTCTGTGCCAGAAAGTGTTTGTTCATGGCAGCTTGTAAGACATTTTGCGTCTCATCGCTCATGAATGCGAGCAGTCGCTGATTGGCACTAGCAAACTCCAAACAAGAGATTCGTTTTGTCATCTTGAGAACTAACAGAGTGGCGAACCATTGCTGCACGTGCTTGGCATTGGTCATGCCTTCCACCGGAATGATGATCATCTTGTTGTTCACTTCCATTGATCGCGGCCCATTCACAACCAACTGTGCCTCGTACCATTCAATGTCCTCACGAGGGTCCTCCATTTGGAAATCGAAAAAGCTGTTGATGATCTTGATAGGATTTGGTCAGCCATTTTGTTGTCATCAGAGTTGGATGGCTGTGTCTTGGGGGCAGCAGCAGTACCTTTCTTAGATTGACTCAATTCAGGAGCCTGAGTCTTGTTGAGAGTGGACTTCCACTTCTGGAGATTCAAATAAAGATCCTTCAACTGAGTGTCCGACGAGACAGAAGCCTTAGCAGAGGCGGTGGTACTGGCAGAAGCTGCGTCACCTTTGCGACGGCGCTTCATCGATTCGGTAAAGATCTTAGTGTCCGTTGTATCCCCAAGCAAGTCCTTGTCGTCCACGTTGTCACCCGAGCTTTCCAGTGCAACGGGCATGTTCTCGGTTTCGTGTTTGCTCAGCACAGATGAGACAAGCTTGGTTCGCTTAGATAGTGGAAACAGAGATGTTTGATAGTTTGAAGCTTCCTTCAGAACAGGGCAATCAGTGGTAATCAAGGCGTAGTTTACCTGAACATTGAGCTTAGTCGGCGGAGTCGGTTTGGCATGTTTGCCTCCTCTTTGGGCACTGGGAACAGCTGAATTGCCAGTGGAAGAACTAGCAGTAACGCTTGCGGATAGTTCATTCTTTTTGGTGGTTCGCTTAGACCCTGTGACTGTGGCTTTGGTGCTGGGCACGGTTGATGCTGCCTGATCAGTGGTGCTGCTGCTGCCACCGGACACATTGATTGACATAGCAGCCGTTTTGGTAGCAACTGTCTTCTAAGCGGTGACAAGTTCTTTCGGAGCTTTGGTTGGCTTTGGGGCTGCTTCAGTTTGTTTGGTTGCTGTGGTCGCTGCCTTCGGGGTAGCTGCCACAACTGTCAACTTTTTGACAATGGCAGTTGTTCTCGGGGCTTTGGCTTGCTTCGGAGTGTCTTGAATTTTGGTGGCACGAGATACTGCTGACTGTCTTCAATTTGCCTTTGTTGATTGTAGTTTTCTTACCGATTGCAGTGGTAGTGGTGGCGGCAGTCACGGCTTTCTTCGGAGCTTCTGTAGCTACTCCAACTTTGGACTTTTTGGCAATGGCAGTTGCTCTAGGGGCTTTGATTTGCTTCGGAGTAGCTTGGGTTTTTGTTGCACGAGTAGAGCTGCTGCAGGGTGACTTCAAAGCGCTTTCGTTGATCGAAGTCTTCCTGCAGATTGTGGTGGTGGCGGCTACAGTTTCCATCAAAGCCTCAGTTTCGTCCTGTTCATCCTGGGCTGGTGCAGAAACTGCTTTAGTTTGGCTGACATTAGCTGCTGCCTGTCCAGATTCTAAAAGCAGACAGTCAATTGGGTTGGCCTCACACAAGCAAGTCACTTACTCTTAGCAGATGATTCGACCACATAGTCCGAGTACTTGGTCATACAGGCGCGTGATGTTCGTTTTCAGCGTCTTGCAGTAGAATTCGAAGCTACCTGAGTTGAATCCTCGGAATCAGCGCTACCACCCTCAGTCAGCACTGTAGTAGTTTTGGTAGTCTTTGACATTGGTGCAGAACGTTTGGTGGATGCAGCAGCCGCAGAAGTCTTTTTCACCGGTTTGGCAGCAGCAAGCTTGGAACCTTCATTGGATGCACTCGAGCTTTCGATGGTGCCAGCAGGAGCACATCGAGCCTGCTTGTTCGGCTTAGTAGCTGCCTTAACCAACTCGACAGATGGACACAGATCGATTAAACCAATCGATAATGATCCTAATACTTACAGCTTCCTTCTTCAGTGGTGACTTCGACGGTTCAGGTTTGGCACGTTTGGTACCATGAGAAGTGATAAGGCCAGCTTCCTCAGATCCGTTCGGACCCCAGACAGAGGGCTTGCGGACATTTCGGTCACTGCGTGTGGGAGTGGCAGAAGTAGACGCCGAACTACAGCCAGTTTCGGTTTCTTGGGGAGCCTCATCGCTACTTGGCAGCTGGCTGCCCTCAATTGAACGGACGGAATTTAAATTATGAGCTGACAGATTCGACTCCTACGAGCAGACAGATAGTAAGCGACACATTGTATGGAAGGAACACTGTTATGGGACTCACTTCTTCGGTTTCGGAATTGCTGTCCTCTGTGGACAGTGGTGTGCTTTCCTCAGATGACGATGTTGGATAACCATAGATCGCGGGGTCAAGCCCTGCTGCTCGGATTTGGGCACGCTTCATCCTGTCGGCTATCTTCTTCTCCTCGATCTGTTGTCGGCCAATGTCTGTATTGTCCGCACTCATACGGGCACTCTTTGCTGGCGAGGGAGGTTTGTTTGCTCTGAATCGGGTGTGAGACCAGCCGCCAAACATAGTAATGGAAATGGGCGATTAGTTAGGCGTAGTTGGATTGATGGTCTGAGCAAGGTGCTCAGCATGCAACAGCAAAAACATCACTTACCTCAATTTGCTGTTGTACAGTAAATGCATTGCTTTAAAACCCGCTAAAGTCCTTTTCTTCATTTGATTTGCAAGTTGGCGATGATGTTTAGAGCGAGACTGTGTGAGTTCCGCTGTATTGAGCTTGTTGTTGGTCATCGCCAGTCAACACAAAAGCACTACTCACAGTGGAGTGAGTCGAGTGCGGTGTGTGTGTGCCTACAAACACTCACAATAGCCGCTCAGTCGTGTCATAGTTGAATTTCGCTGGTTACTCGTCCAACGATCGGTCCCTTGGACACACATGACTGCCCGTGTTGACTGCCTCCTTTGCTTTGTGAACGTGCAAATTGATTTAATATTTCTCTTACTCATTTGTGGAACACTGACTAACCCTCACATACGTCCTTCGAACACATCACATCACCATCTTCACTGTCACAAGAGCACACAGTTAATCTTAATGCTAATTGCCACTGGTAGAATGAACACTCTAACGATCGAAACTATTCCTTATGTTTGTCTGTGTGGGCACGCGGAAAATCAATTCGAACTAATAACCTCACTGCTTAACACAATTGCCACCGGACAACACTGTAGTTTTTGATTCAACCAAGACAAGGTCCACCACCACCACCGACATTGTCGGTCCGACATGAATGTCTGTATGAGCTGAAACAAAACGGGCGCGAAATTTATCTCCTTTTGTGACTGACAGCTTGCACAACTCGATAATCACTAGTCCGGCAATTGATTAATAGTCCAATAGAGAGAGGGAGAGAGAGAGAGAGAGAGAGAGAGAGAGAGTTTGAGTATATTCCTGAAATGGAACACAATGATCAGTAGGGACACTTCCACTCTATTTCCACCTCACAAGAATCGTCATAATCGACCACAAAGCCAACTGCTTCAATCTCACCAATGATGTCCTCAAACCTGCTAAAGTGAAACCCAACTTGTCTTCACACAATCGAGGGAAAAACATTCACAGTAGAGACCAAACAAAGACAGTTCGACACATCTTAGTACGAGACAGCCGAGTTCACTCCAGGCATGACAATTAAGGTCATTTGCAAGTGAACATTCCATACTGCCCACACGTACACGAAATATGGCACGCCTAATTTATTATCCAAATTACTTAAGAACAAACTTCAACACAAACAGGGGCGGCGGGAGGTCATTTTTTTCTGCCATCGGGCAAAGGCGGCAAGGTCCAAGGGGCGGCAAATGGTACGAGCGGAATATGTCCGAAAGGGCGGCAGAGTGGCTGGTGGAGGGAAATGAAAGTGGTGGAAGGATGGGCGGTTGTGGATTGGAAGGTGGGCGCCTGTTGAAGGAAGAATGAAAAAGAACCAATCAGTTTGTAACAATTCGATTTCTTTTGCCATATGACACAGACGACCTAAATTTGTGGCCATAAAAATTGATGATAATATTCGAATTTGTTTGATCAACAAGGGACTTGTCCAGTTGAAGTCACTTAAGAAGTTCATGTCATATCAAAGTTCCTGTATCGATTAGTAAATGAAGACTTTATTGCCACAATTCTCAAGGACATGGATAAATGAATTAGGAAATGTGTCAAGGAATTTTGCACCTGCCAAATTCGGTTGCCAGCAGTTGGTTCCGTTTCCCTGCAACTCTTTTTTGAGAGTAAATTTCATTGACCTCTATGGCAATTGCCGATGCAAGCATAAACAGAGGTTAAATTGATACAATGGCAAGATATATACCAAAGATGCATGGCCAAAGGTAAAAACTTTTAAGCTGTTACTCAAACCAGTGCATCTTTGGTAGGTATCAAGCCGTTATCCTAGGACCCTGAGATTTAGGAATCGTAATTTTAATATGAAAACTTAACTATTAGTCGATGTTGCTTAAAAATATGCAAACCAAATACTTATTCGCTGGTCCCTATTGTTGACAAAAGCCTCAAAGTCGTGCCTATGTCTCGCCCAGGCAGGACATTTACTGATCAAGTGAATCGGGGTGTTTTCGGCCAATTGACACTCACACATCCCGTTGCGCTCGATGTCCACCCTGGTTAGGTACTCGTGGAACTTGCCGTGTTCAAATATGAACTGGGTCATGATGAAGTCTGGCATGTTCGAGCACTTCTTCCGGTCCATGATTGTAGGAAAAAAGCAACTAGTCACTCTTCGGTTAGTGGAGGCTGTCCACTGTTGGTACCAATCAGTATTCGCTTCTTGGCTCATCACTTTCAAGAAATATGAAGACGGAATCTTGTTGTACGAAATTGTGTTCAGATTCATAACTTCCCTGGCCAAATTGTCGGCTTCCTCGATTCCTTCGATCCCAACATATGCCTTCACCCATCTCAGGAATATGTGCGGATGGTTAGGGTGTTGTCGAAGAAGTTTCCGGATTACAACTGCGAGTATGTTTCTATTTTTCTTATTGGCAATTGTTTTCAGAGTCAGTTTTAATTGTGGCCATCATCTGTTTCTCGAGGCACCAAGTGAAAGAATTCTCAATTGCTAGTAGTTCAGATTGAAAGACGCTACACTAGTGGTCCAAGCGAAATGTTCCATGATGGTGGATGCTGTTTTCTTGGTCTTTGACCACATATGCGCATCTTGTCTGTTTCCTGTTTTTGTCAATTCGTTTTTTTTCTTTGATCCATTGCGGTAGCTTTGGACTGACGGAGCTGAGATATGAAATTCCGATTATGGCCTTAAAGCGCCTCTCCCAACTCTCTGAATCATGGATAAGTCAAGATGTAGCAAGCTCGCCCTGGTTTGCCAACTAACTGAAACGTATCTAACAAATAAACTCACTAAACTCACTCACGGAACAATCCAAACGGAGCAATCCTCACGGAACAATTCGTACAATCTGCAATTTACGGGACAAGGAAATTATTCAATTCAATTTGTTGATTTTATTAACAATTAATCGCACGACGTGAAATTTGTCTCATTTTAGTCTCTCGATTGTATTATAAACGACAACTCGCACGAGTTTTGTTTTCATTTTTTAGATGCAATAAATAAATTAAATCGCAAGACGACGACGACGTTGCTCAGTTGCTGGTTCCCAAGATAATCTACACCTGAATACAATACATGGTTTTCAGGACACCTGTGTGACGAATGCACGCGGGCACAAACACAGGAAATAACAGCACACAGTGGTTTGAATGGAATGTTTAATTTGTTTGTGCGTATAATATGAGTGATTGTATGTTATTAGTAAGGGCACTTTCACTCAAACCGTGAACCGCGTATGAGGATACAACGTAAGCTTTTCTGATTGAATTATTGATTGATCTAGGACTCAGCGTTGATCAAAGGCCAAGTGATAAAAGGTTGATCGAGGGTTGAGAGTTGAATGTCGAATCTTCTACACTGGGTGAGACGAGGGTTAATTTCGAACGTTCTCCAGCAAAAGTTTAGCAACAAAAAAAAGATTACGCCTTACCCTTGTAGAAGTCGGCAGACTCAGCCCAATGAGTTTTATCCTGCGAAACAATCCGTGCCTCTTTATGGTACAAACATGGCATACTACTTGCAACTGCAGTCCATAAACTCATCTTTATTGAAAAGGTAAAATGTTACCTTGGTCCCCCAAGGTAACATTTTTAGGGGGCGGCAGCTAGGTCCCGGGCAAGGGCGGCAAAAACACCGCACCGGCCCTGCTCGAAGACAACACCTTGAATATGCCTGAATCTTTGCAGTTAGGTTAATGTGACAATGCTGAACAAGATACACAGCCATAAGGGGGCAAATTGTTTATGTACAAGCTTCATAAACATTAATTTTCGACAAAAAACTCAAATTATTTATTGGGGTTTCCGGTTACTCGAAGACAACACCTTGAATATGCCTGAATCTTTGCAGTTAGGTTAATGTGACAATGCTGAAAAAGAAACACAGCCTTAAGGGGGCAAATTGTTTATGTACAAGCCTTATAAACATTAATTTTCGACAAAAAACTCAAATTATTTATTGGGGTTTCCGGTTACTCGAAGACAACACCTTGAATATGCCTAAATCTTTTCAGTTAGGTTAATGTGACAATGCTGAACAAGATACACAGCCATAAGGGGGCAAATTGTTTATGTTCAAGCTGATTAAACATTAATTTTCGATCAAAAAACTCAAATTATTTATTGGGGTTTCCGGTTACTCGAAGACAACACCTTGAATATGACTGAATCTTTGCAGTTAGGTTAATGTGACAATGCTGAACAAGATACACAGCCATAAAGGGTCAAATATTTTATGTACAAGCCTTATAAACATTAATTTTTGACAAAAAACGCAAATTATTTATTGGGGTTTCCGGTTACTCGAAGACAACACCTTGAATATGACTGAATCTTTGCAGTTAGGTTAATGTGACAATGCTGAACAAGATACACAGCCATAAGGGGGCAAATTGTTTATGTACAAGCCTTATAAACATTAATTTTCGATAAAAAACTCAAATTATTTATTGGGGTTTCCGGTTACTCGAAGACAACACCTTGAATATGCCTGAATCTTTGCAGTTAGGTTAATGTGACAATGCTGAACAAGAAACACAGCCATAAGGGGGCAAATTGTTTATGTTCAAGCTGATTAAACATTAATTTTCGACAAAAAACTCAAATTATTTATTGGGGTTTCCGGTTACTCGAAGACAACACCTTGAATATGCCTGAATCTTTGCAGTTAGGTTAATTTGACAATGCTGAACAAGATACACAGCCATAAAGGGTCAAATATTTTATGTACAAGCCTTATAAACATTAATTTTTGACAAAAAACTCAAATTATTTATTGGGGTTTCCGGTTACTCGAAGACAACACCTTGAATATGACTGAATCTTTGCAGTTAGGTTAATGTGACAATGCTGAAAAAGAAACACAGCCTTAAGGGGGCAAATTGTTTATGTACAAGCCTTATAAACATTAATTTTCGATAAAAAACTCAAATTATTTATTGGGGTTTCCGGTTACTCGAAGACAACACCTTGAATATGACTGAATCTTTGCAGTTAGGTTAATGTGACAATGCTGAACAAGAAACACAGCCATAAGGGGGCAAATTGTTTATGTTCAAGCTGATTAAACATTAATTTTCGACAAAAAACTCAAATTATTTATTGGGGTTTCCGGTTACTCGAAGACAACACCTTGAATATGACTGAATCTTTGCAGTTAGGTTAATGTGACAATGCTGAACATGATACACAGCCATAAAGGATCAAATATTTTATGTACAAGCCTTATAAACATTAATTTTCGACAAAAAACTCAAATTATTTATTGGGGTTTCCGGTTACTTGAAGACAACACCTTGAATATGACTGAATCTTTACAGTTAGGTTAATGTGACAATGCTGAACAAGATACACAGCCATAAGGGGGCAAATTGTTTATGTTCAAGCTGATTAAACATTAATTTTCGACAAAAAACTCAAATTATTTATTGGGGTTTCCGGTTACTCGAAGACAACACCTTGAATATGACTGAATCTTTGCAGTTAGGTTAATGTGACAATGCTGAACAAGAAACACAGCCATTAGGGGGCAAATATTTTATGTACAAGCCTTATAAACATTAATTTTCGACAAAAAACTCAAATTATTTATTGGGGTTTCCGGTTACTTGAAGACAACACCTTGAATATGACTGAATCTTTACAGTTAGGTTAATGTGACAATGCTGAACATGATACACAGCCATAAGGGGGCAAATTGTTTATGTTCAAGCTGATTAAACATTAATTTTCGACAAAAAACTCAAATTATTTATTGGGGTTTCCGGTTACTCGAAGACAACACCTTGAATATGCCTGAATCTTTGCAGATAGGTTAATTTGACAATGCT
This sequence comes from Rhizoglyphus robini, assembly GCA_023373905.1. Classification (NCBI taxonomy): domain Eukaryota; kingdom Metazoa; phylum Arthropoda; class Arachnida; order Sarcoptiformes; family Acaridae; genus Rhizoglyphus; species Rhizoglyphus robini. The sequence continues at coordinate 8,429 of JAKIJQ010000226.1, read as the reverse complement.
GAACAAGATACACAGCTATAAGGGGGCAAATTTTTTATGTACAAGCCTTATAAACATTAATTTTCGACAAAAAACTCAAATTATTTATTGGGGTTTCCGGTTACTCGAAGACAACACCTTGAATATGACTGAATCTTTGCAGTTAGGTTAATGTGACAATGCTGAACAAGATACACAGCCATAAGGGGGCAAATTGTTTATGTACAAGCCATCTAAACATTAATTTTCGATAAAAAACTCAAATTATTTATTGGGGTTTCCGGTTACTCGAAGACCACACCTTGAATATGCCTGAATCTTTGCAGTTAGGTTAATGTGACAATGCTGAACAAGAAACACAGCCATAAGGGGGCAAATTGTTTATGTTCAAGCTGATTAAACATTAATTTTCGACAAAAAACTCAAATTATTTATTGGGGTTTCCGGTTACTCGAAGACAACACCTTGAATATGCCTGAATCTTTGCAGATAGGTTAATTTGACAATGCTGAACAAGATACACAGCTATAAAGGATCAAATATTTTATGTACAAGCCATCTAAACATTAATTTTCGATAAAAAACTCAAATTTTTTATTGGGGTTTCCGGTTACTCGAAGACAACACCTTGAATATGACTGAATCTTTGCAGTTAGGTTAATGTGACAATGCTGAACAAGATACACAGCCATAAGGGGGCAAATTGTTTATGTTCAAGCCATCTAAACATTAATTTTCGATAAAAAAACTCAAATTATTTATTGGGGTTTCCGGTTACTCGAAGACAACACCTTGAATATGACTGAATCTTTGCAGTTAGGTTAATGTGACAATGCTGAACAAGAAACACAGCCATAAGGGGGCAAATTGTTTATGTACAAGCCTTATAAACATTAATTTTCGACAAAAAACTCAAATTATTTATTGGGGTTTCCGGTTACTCGAAGACAACACCTTGAATATGACTGAATCTTTACAGTTAGGTTAATGTGACAATGCTGAACAAGAAACACAGCCATAAGGGGGCAAATTGTTTATGTTCAAGCTGATTAAACATTAATTTTCGATAAAAAACTCAAATTATTTATTGGGGTTTCCGGTTACTCGAAGACAACACCTTGAATATGGCTGAATCTTTGCAGTTAGGTTAATTTGACAATGCTGAACAAGATACACAGCCATAAAGGATCAAATATTTTATGTACAAGCCTTATAAACATTAATTTTCGACAAAAAACTCAAATTATTTATTGGGGTTTCCGGTTACTCGAAGACAACACCTTGAATATGACTGAATCTTTGCAGTTAGGTTAATGTGACAATGCTGAACAAGATACATAGCCATAAGGGGGCAAATTGTTTATGTACAAGCCATCTAAACATTAATTTTCGATAAAAAACTCAAATTATTTATTGGGGTTTCCGGTTACTCGAAGACCACACCTTGAATATGCCTGAATCTTTGCAGTTAGGTTAATGTGACAATGCTGAACAAGATACACAGCCATAAGGGGGCAAATTGTTTATGTTCAAGCTGATTAAACATTAATTTTCGACAAAAAACTCAAATTATTTATTGGGGTTTCCGGTTACTCGAAGACCACACCTTGAATATGCCTGAATCTTTGCAGTTAGGTTAATTTGACAATGCTGAACAAGATACACAGCCATAAAGGATCAAATATTTTATGTACAAGCTTCATAAACATTAATTTTCGACAAAAAACTCAAATTATTTATTGGGGTTTCCGGTTACTCGAAGACAACACCTTGAATATGACTGAATCTTTGCAGTTAGGTTAATGTGACAATGCTGAACAAGATACACAGCCATAAGGGGGCAAATTGTTTATGTTCAAGCCATCTAAACATTAATTTTCGATAAAAAACTCAAATTATTTATTGGGGTTTCCGGTTACTCGAAGACAACACCTTGAATATGCCTGAATCTTTGCAGTTAGGTTAATATGACAATGCTGAACACAATACACAGCCATAAGGGGGCAAATTGTTTATGTTCAAGCCATCTAAACATTAATTTTCGATAAAAAACTCAAATTATTTATTGGGGTTTCCGGTTACTCGAAGACCACACCTTGAATATGCCTGAATCTTTGCAGTTAGGTTAATGTGACAATGCTGAACAAGATACACAGCCATAAGGGGGCAAATTGTTTATGTACAAGCTTCATAAACATTAATTTTCGTCAAAAAACTCAAATTATTTATTGGGGTTTCCGGTTACTCGAAGACCACACTTTTTATATGCCTGAATCTTTGCAGTTAGGTTAATTTGACAATGCTGAACAAGATACACAGCCATAAAGGATCAAATATTTTATGTACAAGCCTTATAAACATTAATTTTCGATAAAAAACTCAAATTATTTATTGGGGTTTCCGGTTACTCGAAGACAACACCTTGAATATGACTGAATCTTTGCAGTTAGGTTAATGTGACAATGCTGAACAAGATACACAGCCATAAGGGGGCAAATTGTTTATGTACAAGCCTTATAAACATTAATTTTTGACAAAAAACTCAAATTATTTATTGGGGTTTCCGGTTACTCGAAGACAACACCTTGAATATGACTGAATCTTTGCAGTTAGGTTAATGTGACAATGCTGAACAAGATACACAGCCATAAGGGGGCAAATTGTTTATGTTCAAGCTGATTAAACATTAATTTTCGATAAAAAACTCAAATTATTTATTGGGGTTTCCGGTTACTCGAAGACAACAGGCGGAATATGCCTGAATCTTTGCAGTTAGGTTAATTTGACAATGCTGAACAAGATACACAGCCATAAAGGGGCAAATTGTTTATGTACAAGCCTTATAAACATTAATTTTCGATAAAAAACTCAAATTATTTATTGGGGTTTCCGGTTACTCGAAGACAACACCTTGAATATGCCTAAATCTTTTCAGTTAGGTTAATGTGACAATGCTGAACAAGATACACAGCCATAAAGGGTCAAATATTTTATGTACAAGCTGATTAAACATTAATTTTCGATAAAAAACTCAAATTATTTATTGGGGTTTCCGGTTACTCGAAGACAACACCTTGAATATGCCTGAATCTTTGCAGTTAGGTTAATGTGACAATGCTGAACAAGATACACAGCCATAAAGGGTCAAATATTTTATGTACAAGCTGATTAAACATTAATTTTCGATAAAAAACTCAAATTATTTATTGGGGTTTCCGGTTACTCGAAGACAACACCTTGAATATGACTGAATCTTTGCAGTTAGGTTAATGTGACAATGCTGAACAAGATACACAGCCATAAGGGGGCAAATTGTTTATGTTCAAGCTGATTAAACATTAATTTTCGATAAAAACTTAAATTATTTATTGGGGTTTCCGGTTACTCGAAGACAACAGGCGGAATATGCCTGAATCTTTGCAGTTAGGTTAATGTGACAATGCTGAAAAAGAAACACAGCCTTAAGGGGGCAAATTGTTTATGTACAAGCCTTATAAACATTAATTTTCGATAAAAAACTCAAATTATTTATTGGGGTTTCCGGTTACTCGAAGACAACACCTTGAATATGACTGAATCTTTGCAGTTAGGTTAATGTGACAATGCTGAAAAAGAAACACAGCCTTAAGGGGGCAAATTGTTTATGTTCAAGCTGATTAAACATTAATTTTCGATAAAAAACTCAAATTATTTATTGGGGTTTCCGGTTACTCGAAGATAACACCTTGAATATGACTGAATCTTTGCAGTTAGGTTAATGTGACAATGTTAAACAAGTTTTACAGCCATAATGGGGCAAATATTTTATGTACAAGCCTTATAAACATTAATTTTTGACAAAAAACGCAAATTATTTATTGGGGTTTCCGGTTACTCGAAGACAACACCTTGAATATGACTGAATCTTTGCAGTTAGGTTAATGTGACAATGTTAAACAAGTTTTACAGCCATAATGGGGCAAATATTTTATGTACAAGCCTTATAAACATTAATTTTTGGCAAAAAACTCAAATTATTTATTGGGGTTTCCGGTTACTCGAAGACAACACCATGAATATGCCTGAATCTTTGCAGTTAGGTTAATGTGACAATGCTGAAAAAGAAACACAGCCTTAAGGGGGCAAATTGTTTATGTACAAGCCTTATAAACATTAATTTTCGATAAAAAACTCAAATTATTTATTGGGGTTTCCGGTTACTCGAAGACAACACCTTGAATATGACTGAATCTTTGCAGTTAGGTTAATGTGACAATGCTGAACAAGAAACACAGCCATAAGGGGGCAAATTGTTTATGTTCAAGCTGATTAAACATTAATTTTCGATAAAAAACTCAAATTATTTATTGGGGTTTCCGGTTACTCGAAGACAACACCTTGAATATGCCTGAATCTTTGCAGTTAGGTTAATGTGACAATGCTGAAAAAGAAACACAGCCTTAAGGGGGCAAATATTTTATGTACAAGCCTTATAAACATTAATTTTTGACAAAAAACGCAAATTATTTATTGGGGTTTCCGGTTACTCGAAGACAACACCTTGAATATGCCTGAATCTTTGCAGTTAGGTTAATGTGACAATGCTGAACAAGAAACACAGCCATAAGGGGGCAAATTGTTTATGTTCAAGCTGATTAAACATTAATTTGCGATAAAAACTTAAATTATTTATTGGGGTTTCCGGTTATTCAAAGACCACACTTTGAATATGCCTGAATCTTTGCAGTTAGGTTAATGTGACAATGCTGAACAAGATACACAGCCATAAGGGGGCAAATATTTTATGTACAAGCCTTATAAACATTAATTTTCGACAAAAAACTCAAATTATTTATTGGGGTTTCCGGTTACTCGAAGACAACACCTTGAATATGACTGAATCTTTGCAGTTAGGTTAATGTGACAATGCTGAACAAGATACACAGCCATAAAGGGGCAAATTTTTTATGTACAAGCCTTATAAACATTAATTTTCGACAAAAAACTCAAATTATTTATTGGGGTTTCCGGTTACTCGAAGACAACACCTTGAATATGACTGAATCTTTGCAGTTAGGTTAATGTGACAATGCTGAACAAGATACACAGCCATAAGGGGGCAAATTGTTTATGTTCAAGCTGATTAAACATTAATTTTCGATAAAAAACTCAAATTATTTATTGGGGTTTCCGGTTACTCGAAGACAACACCTTGAATATGCCTGAATCTTTGCAGTTAGGTTAATGTGACAATGCTGAACAAGATACACAGCCATAAGGGGGCAAATTGTTTATGTTCAAGCCATATAAACATTAATTTTCGACAAAAAACTCAAATTATTTATTGGGGTTTCCGGTTACTCGAAGACCACACCTTGAATATGCCTGAATCTTTGCAGTTAGGTTAATTTGACAATGCTGAACAAGATACACAGCCATAAAGGATCAAATATTTTATGTACAAGCCTTATAAACATTAATTTTCGACAAAAAACTCAAATTATTTATTGGGGTTTCCGGTTACTCGAAGACAACACCTTGAATATGACTGAATCTTTGCAGTTAGGTTAATTTGACAATGCTGAACAAGATACACAGCCATAAAGGGGCAAATTATTTATGTTCAAGCTGACTAAACATTAATTTTCGATAAAAAAACTCAAATTATTTATTGGGGTTTCCGGTTACTCGAAGACAACAGGCGGAATATGGCTGAATCTTTGCAGTTAGGTTAATGTGACAATGCTGAACAAGAAACACAGCCATTAGGGGGCAAATATTTTATGTACAAGCCTTATAAACATTAATTTTCGACAAAAAACTCAAATTATTTATTGGGGTTTCCGGTTACTCGAAGACAACACCTTGAATATGACTGAATTTTTGCAGTTAGCTTAATGTGACAATGCTGAACAAGATACACAGCAATAAAGGGGCAAATTGTTTATGTTCAAGCTGATTAAACATTAATTTTCGATAAAAAACTCAAATTATTTATTGGGGTTTCCGGTTACTCGAAGACAACACCTTGAATATGACTGAATCTTTGCAGTTAGGTTAATGTGACAATGCTGAACAAGATACACAGCCATAAGGGGGCAAATTGTTTATGTACAAGCCTTATAAACATTAATTTTCGATAAAAAACTCAAATTATTTATTGGGGTTTCCGGTTACTCGAAGACAACACCTTGAATATGCCTGAATCTTTGCAGTTAGGTTAATGTGACAATGCTGAACAAGATACACAGCCATAAGGGGGCAAATTGTTTATGTTCAAGCTGATTAAACATTAATTTTTGACAAAAAACTCAAATTATTTATTGGGGTTTCCGGTTACTCGAAGACAACACCTTGAATATGCCTGAATCTTTGCAGTTAGGTTAATGTGACAATGCTGAACAAGATACACAGCCATAAAGGATCAAATATTTTATGTACAAGCCATCTAAACATTAATTTTCGACAAAAAACTCAAATTATTTATTGGGGTTTCCGGTTACTCGAAGACAACACCTTGAATATGACTGAATTTTTGCAGTTAGCTTAATGTGACAATGCTGAACAAGATACACAGCCATAAGGGGGCAAATTGTTTATGTACAAGCCTTATAAACATTAATTTTCGACAAAAAACTCAAATTATTTATTGGGGTTTCCGGTTACTCGAAGACAACACCTTGAATATGACTGAATCTTTGCAGTTAGGTTAATGTGACAATGCTGAACAAGATACACAGCCATAAGGGGGCAAATTGTTTATGTTCAAGCTGATTAAACATTAATTTTCGACAAAAAACTCAAATTATTTATTGGGGTTTCCGGTTACTCGAAGACAACAGGCGGAATATGGCTGAATCTTTGCAGTTAGGTTAATGTGACAATGCTGAACAAGATACATAGCCATAAGGGGGCAAATTGTTTATGTTCAAGCCTTATAAACATTAATTTTCGACAAAAAACTCAAATTATTTATTGGGGTTTCCGGTTACTCGAAGACAACACCTTGAATATGCCTGAATCTTTGCAGTTAGGTTAATGTGACAATGCTGAACAAGATACACAGCCATAAGGGGGCAAATTGTTTATGTTCAAGCCATCTAAACATTAATTTTCGATAAAAAACTCAAATTATTTATTGGGGTTTCCGGTTACTCGAAGACCACACCTTGAATATGCCTGAATCTTTGCAGTTAGGTTAATTTGACAATGCTGAACAAGATACACAGCCATAAAGGATCAAATATTTTATGTTCAAGCTATCTAAACATTAATTTTCGACAAAAAACTCAAATTATTTATTGGGGTTTCCGGTTACTCGAAGACAACACCTTGAATATGACTGAATTTTTGCAGTTAGCTTAATGTGACAATGCTGAACAAGATACATAGCCATAAGGGGGCAAATTGTTTATGTTCAAGCCTTATAAACATTAATTTTCGACAAAAAACTCAAATTATTTATTGGGGTTTCCGGTTACTCGAAGACAACAGGCGGAATATGGCTGAATCTTTGCAGTTAGGTTAATGTGACAATGCTGAACAAGATACATAGCCATAAGGGGGCAAATTGTTTATGTTCAAGCCATCTAAACATTAATTTTCGATAAAAAACTCAAATTATTTATTGGGGTTTCCGGTTACTCGAAGACCACACCTTGAATATGCCTGAATCTTTGCAGTTAGGTTAATGTGACAATGCTGAACAAGAAACACAGCCATAAGGGGGCAAATTGTTTATGTTCAAGCTGATTAAACATTAATTTTCGACAAAAAACTCAAATTATTTATTGGGGTTTCCGGTTACTCGAAGACCACACCTTGAATATGCCTGAATCTTTGCAGTTAGGTTAATTTGACAATGCTGAACAAGATACACAGCCATAAAGGATCAAATATTTTATGTACAAGCCTTATAAACATTAATTTTCGACAAAAAACTCAAATTATTTATTGGGGTTTCCGGTTACTCGAAGACAACACCTTGAATATGACTGAATCTTTGCAGTTAGGTTAATGTGACAATGCTGAACAAGATACATAGCCATAAGGGGGCAAATTGTTTATGTTCAAGCCTTATAAACATTAATTTTCGACAAAAAACTCAAATTATTTATTGGGGTTTCCGGTTACTCGAAGACAACACCTTGAATATGGCTGAATCTTTGCAGTTAGGTTAATGTGACAATGCTGAACAAGATACACAGCCATAAGGGGGCAAATTGTTTATGTTCAAGCCTTATAAACATTAATTTTCGACAAAAAACTCAAATTATTTATTGGGGTTTCCGGTTACTCGAAGACAACACCTTGAATATGACTGAATCTTTGCAGTTAGCTTAATGTGACAATGCTGAACAAGATACACAGCCATAAGGGGCAAATTGTTTATGTTCAAGCTTCATAAACATTAATTTTCGATAAAAAACTCAAATTATTTATTGGGGTTTCCGGTTACTCGAAGACAACAC